>JAOTON010001939.1:0-367201 GCA_034440635.1 Lepas anatifera | reverse complement strand
TGTTATAAATCCCAATGCGCTTCCAAGTTTCTATATCACTTGTTTTGTCAGGCTATCTTATCAGAATTGAAAGGGCATCTAACCCACTTCTCCCGCTTTGGCACCAGAGTGGACCTGGGTAGGTAAGAGGCGTGGACCCTTCTGACCGGATTCACCTGACGGAGACAGGGCTCAACTCAGCTCTGCTGGAGCTGCAAGAACAAAGGCTCAAGACTTAACTACACCGTCGTCCAAACCTGCAGACATGGTAAGTTATCACTGCAAGAACAAGTGCCGCATCTGATCCTGGACTATCGTTATGTATGTCACGATTGTGCTTGACTTCCACTCTTGGTGGTCGCTGATTCAAAAAGAAGAGATATCTTCCACGGAGTTTGACTTCGTAGTCATTGGCGGAGGCAGTGGCGGCTCAACAGTGGCAGGGCGACTGCGGAAAACGGCAGCCTTCAACGTCCCTACTGCTCGAGGCGGGAGCCTCTCCCTCGCCCCTCAACAAGATACCTCTAATGGGCATGGCGTCTATTCTCAGCCCCTACGACGGCGTACCTGACCGACCGAACCTCAAAATGGAGCTTGTCTGGCAAATGAACGAGCAGAGATCATGCTGGTCATCGGGAAAAATCCTCGATGAGTTCGTCTCAGCTGAACTTCATGATGTACATTCGGGGTCAGCCAAAGGACTATGATAGGTGGGGCGAACAAACCCGGGCTGGAGTTACGAGGACGTCCTCCCCTTCTTTATGCGCGAAGTATCACCTACACTGGGGAAGAAAGATTATCTGGGGAAAGAACGGTCCTGGCAGATTGTCCGCAGTAACGGGATCACCTCGCTGGACCACATGTTCGTAAAGGCGGGCCAGGCCCCTCGTCTACAGAGTACTATGGGATGTCAACTCAGAGATTAGTCCTGGTTTGTACTACACCGATAGTAACCAGCGGCGCGGATACCGCCACTCGCTGAGCGATGCGTTTCTCCAGGACAGGTCCAACCTGCATGTCCTCACCAACGCCCTTGTCGACAAAGTGAACTTCGTTGAGGACCGAGCAGACGGGGTCACCTTCACCAAGTTGGGGAGACCGTCACGGTAGGAAGGCCAGGAGGGAGATCATCGTGTCAGCTGGCGCGGTCAGTACCCCGACAGTGCTACCACATTGCGGTCTGGCGAGGGGCCGAGACGGCCCTGGGAGGAGATGGGCATACCTCAGGTGGCCCGATCTGCCTCGTGGGACTGAACCTGGCCAGTCAGCATCGGCACCATGCTGTCTTACCAGAGCCGGGAGCCGACTAACCTGATACCCTCGACCCTGGTGTCCGCCATCCGAGAGTATGTCCAGAACGGCACCGGCCCCGTCTCTGCCAGCGCCTGTGACACAGTGGGCTCTTCCACGTCACCTCCGAGTCGGAGGCAGCCGACTGGCCCCACCTTCGCAGTTAAGAAGCGACAATCTCCACCCGTGGCTGATCGGTGCTGGTGGCTTCCAGGACGTAAACCTCAGACAGGAGCCCTACGATGAGGGGTTATCGGAACTGAATAACACTGTGCACACTGCACGCTCAGCATATTGCCGTCCTGCGCTGCGGCGTAGGTCTGCGGCCCGTCCGCCTCTCGTCCACGGACCCTACCGCGCCGCCCGTCATCCAGCCCAACTTCCTTCAGCACCCGGCCGGACGTCCGGACTCTGCGTGGAGGGACATGCGGCTGGCCGCCGCCTGATCGCTGACACGCCTCCTCTCCGGGGGGCGACAGCCTGATCCGCCGGGTGGTGTACCCTCCCTTGCCGCGGTCTCACTGGCGGACGATCAGCTGGAGTGTCAGGTCCGCCAGCGAGCGCTGACCATCTACCATCCTGTCGGTACCTGCCGGATGGCGGCCGCGCGCGTTGCAGGGCGGTGTGATGGACCACCAGCTGCGGGTCACGGCCTGCGCGGACTGCGCGCGACATGGACGCCTCCGTCAGCCCAGCACACCTCCGGTAACACCAACGCGCCTTGTCGTGATGATCGCCGAGAAGGGGGCAGACTGTACTAAGCACGGTCTGTAGAGAAACTAGCGGCGAGAAATGCAGGTAATTTGAGTTTGTGGTTTGGGCTATGGGATGAAAAGGTCCAATGATAAATGAGCGTTGCAGTGTTTCCTATGAAATTTATGCTGATGTAGGAAGAAGTGATGGTGCAAGCCAAGATATCTCTAATTATGCTGCTCTCTCAAGATAAACCCATGCTCTGAATTTAAGTGCCAAGCGTTTCGACCATAGAGTCATTTGAGCATGTTTCTCTTTCTTGTTTCTTTTTTGCACGTTAGCTTCTCATTGATTGATTGTTGGACGTGGGGTGCAGTGGGGCTCTCCGATCTGGGGTAAAAGGCTGGCCTCTATATCTCTGAATACTAGTCATAACTCAGGTATGTATATCTAAGTCTTCTCGTCGTCCGAAGTTGGGTCGATATTTGTTTCGTATTTGATGGGTTGGTACGATCCAGACGTTTGAACTTTAAGGGAGTGTGGCACCTTTTATAACGTGATTTTTAGCACAGAGATAGCCAAGTTGTAAAGCATACCGGAAAACCCGGTACTCTATATATCATTTGTCTTGAAGCTCAAAATTAAAAAAAAAGAAAGGCTTAAAATTTACTTGAAATGTACCTCACATGTATCCTTAACGCAGGCCAAAGTTGTCAGGTGTTGTAGACGACATATGCTGACGCTCACAGTGAGTACTTCAACCAAGTCAAAGCCCTTGAAGCCTATTGAAAGTGGTAGTGGTTGCCAGATCATGGCATCATCCACAGGCAGATATTTATTTCTTTCCCCTAGAGGAACATTTTAAAAATCAAAATATTGAGCTTTATTGTTTGTAACATTTATATCGGAGAAATCGTGGAAAATTCCATGATTTTGGGCTAAAAGTTCCCCTAATTACACTAAATTCCAGGATTCGACCAAGGTGCCACATTTCCCTTTAATCTCGCTGTAAGAGAGGCTCTGCTGCTATCACTGGGTAACTATCTTCCAGTGCATAGTGACAACTGGATATAGCAGGACGTAACGAAAAATGTACTTTACTGGTGAAACCTGTGATTCAAAATCTGACGGAATGATAATTACCTGTAAATGTGGGATTAAAGATCCAGGTAACCTACTGTGATTTTGGATTACCTATGGTCGTGGGCATAATGTCAAAATGATGGCGCAATAGCATCTGTGTTGAACTTAATAATCATGCGGTAGGCTCCATGGCATAATAAAACGATTTAACATATATAAAAGTTGGTATGGTCACACAGCGCAACGGACGATCTGAAACACCGCCTCTGTTTAAGACTCTTCCTGCTCACGGAAGTCCTCGACGGGAGAGTTTTGACAGGAGGCTCCTCTAGATATAATGTCGGTGCTGTTCGGACAATCCTGCTCATAATGCTTCCCCAGCTTAAAGACATGCCTACCAGTCTCTTCTCCGGCCCAGGGAAGATACTTCTGTAAAAGACGGGCAGAACCAATATCCCTACCAAATCTATTGCTCCCTGTAATGACGTCAGCAGCTTTTCCTTCTAAATTGCAGGAGAATATACCAGAGTTTTAGGACTATTAGTAGCGATGATATATACCTAACTTGGGCGTACATTGGCAGCACTAACGCATATATCGAAATGAACTACTTTCGCCCGAACAAGAGTCGGCCGCGACCATTGGATAAGATACCTTAAGCTGGGCTGGTAGGGAAACTCCCGGTACTGAATTTCAATAATGCGCACGGACAAATGCAATAACATAAATGTTTACGATACAAATCTGGAAGCTTATTGAATTCCGCGGTGTTTGTGAAGTGTAAGAGCAGAGCAAAAACAGGTTTATAAATATCCGTCGGAGTTCCTTCAGGGCGATTGAAGTTGGTCTGTTGGAGTTCGGGTGTTGCTCACGGCAACACTGAACAATCAAAGAGGACAGAAGCTCTGTTCAGGGGCCGGCTGTCAACTGGTGTTAATGCTGAAGCTGATATTATTTAACACAAAAATTTGGAAATGTTGTATTCGCCGCTCGAGGTTGCGCAAAGCGCATGCTGGTTTTCAATAACAATGTACCAATTTTTCAGTCAAGCACGCCAACCTATATCGTTCCGACATTTAATATAGTCGCCAACTAGCTGCGTACACTTCCACACAGGTGGTGGCTCTGCGAATTGCCGTCGTAATGAACATGAAACAATGGAAACTATGGAAGGGGAGACGAGCAGGATAAGGATGGATGGGGGTAAAGGAAGGAGGCATACTACCTGTAGGGGTCGCTGCTGCCCAAGGCGCATGCGCTCGTTACCTCCAGGTAGTTTAAGGATGAAGAGGAGAAAAAGGATAAAGATTTCCGGCTGTTACACCACACAAACACAGGCACATACACATACGCACACACTACATGAACGTAAAACACAAAAACATACCGAACAAGATGAAAGGCTAAGTAGGCGATGCCAGGCTTCATGTTTGTTTCATTTTCGTATGGATGGTCCTGAATAAGTTACTTCGTTGTTCTTGTTTGGGCTTCGAAACGCGTCCTTTCTCCCGTTGCGTTACATAATTAACCCCTTGGGCCCTGTCCAGTCGCGGGATGACTTTATGTTGCCAAACAACGGCAGTGCACGGGGCCTGGTCCGACAGCTTCATCAGCTACTAATTACCTGAGGGAGAAGTGCTTACTCTTTGGACCTTCATCAGCTGCTAATGACCCCGTGGGAAGAAGTGCTTACTTTCGGGCCTTCATCAGCTGCTAATTACCCCGTGGGAGACCAATTGCTTACTAGCCTCGGGCCTTCCATCAGCTGCCAATTACCCCGTGGGAGAAGTGCTTACTTTTTTGCACCTTCATCAGCTGCTAATGGCCCCGTGGGAGAATTGCTTACTTTTCGGGCCTTCATCAGCTGCTAATTACCCCCGTGGGAGAAGTGCTTACTTTTTGGGCCTTCATCAGCTGCTAATTAACCCGTGGGAGAAGTGCTTACTTTTTTGGGCCTTCATCAGCTGCTAATTACCCGTGGGAGAAGTGCTTACTTTTGGGCCTTCATCAGCTGCTAATTACCCCGTGGGAGAAGTGCTTACTTTTTCGGGCCTTCATCAGCTGCTAATTACCCAGTGGGAGAAGTGCTTATTTTTCGGGCCTTTATCAGCTGCTAATTACCCAGTGGGAGAAGTGCTTATTTTTCGGGCCTTCATCAGCTGCTAATTACCCAGTGGGAGAAGTGCTTATTTTTTCGGGCCTTTATCAGCTGCTAATTACCCAGTGGGAGAACTGCTTACTTTTCGGCATTCATCAGCTGGTTGTAAGCCCGTGAGAGGACCTGCTACTTTTCCAGGCCTCATCAACTGCTGGTTACCCCGTGGGAGGTCCTGTTACTCGTCTGGCCATCATCAGCAACCGGTTGTTGCTGTTACTATTTCTTCGCCTGCTGTAATGGATAAGATAAATAACAGACTTCTTGATTTTGCAGCCATTTTAAGAGATTTAAGGATGTATCCGAGGTTCGGTTCACATTTGGCAAGCTCCTTAAGACTATCCCTGAGTAACAAAGCTCACAGGACACTTTCCACGGGGGTTACTCGTGAAGCCAAAGAAGCCTGGTCTCTGCCCGAAAGGGATGTAGTTATAAGAAAGCAAGAAGCTGGAAATGTGATCCTCGACATCGATAAGGTAAAGAAAGAGCCATTCCTGAAGGGCTTGTTTCAAGGCAAGTTCGACAAGGAGATGCTTGCCTTCCCGGAGGTACTGAACAAGCAGCAAGTGGATGAACTGGAGGACAAGCTGATGAGCCTTGGCTTTATAAACGGTGAGCCAGGGGGTGCTACTGGTCGCGCGTGCACCAGTGTGACTTCTTTTTGTTGGAGTTGCTGTACAAAATGCACCAAGACTGTAGTGTAATATGACCCAAGCATGTTGCATGCTATAAAAAACCGCTGTGCACGACAGTTTGACTCAGGTATCTAAACTGTATATTTTGGACATTGTAAATGGTTCCTCGAAATTTTTGTAAGAATGTTGAGGTGGTTTGCGGGCGTATACAGGTAAACTGGTTACTTACGGCTTTTACCACCATGCACCTTTGGTTCATGCCATTTTTATTTAAACCCTTTCATGTTTTCATTTTTCCTCTTGGAGAGTATTGAAAGCATTCTGTCTACTCAGTAATGCAGGCTTCCAATACGTAAGTGCGTTTTACTAGCAGACTGGTTGTATGTACGACTGTCCTGTAACACGTTCCATATTTTCCGATCGTGGATGTTAACAATGTCGACGTTTCACCTCCTCCATCCTTGATGTCGGGCCTCTTCTCTACTTTATTTTGGTCTTCTTCCCTACTCGATGTTGGTCCTCTCTTCCCTCCTCCATGCTGATCCTCTCTTCCCTCCTCCATGCTGTTCCTGTCTTCCCTCCTCGATGCTTTTTTCCTGGATGCTAGTCCTCTCTCTCGCCTTTGACGTGGTCCCCTCTTCCCCTTGATACTGGTTCTCTCTTTCTCCCTCAGTGCTAGATTCTCTCTTCCCTCCTTGATGTTGGTACTCTTCAATGATGGTTCTGTCCTTCTCTTTATGTCGGTCTTCTCTCCCCCAGATGTCGGTCCTCTATCCCTCCCGATGCACACACGCACCCACCCTCATGCCTCCTCTGTCACTGTGGTCGTCTCTCTCTGTTGTCCACGTGGTCCTCTCTACGTGTTTTTGGTGGCGTGCAGGCGGGTCGGAAGAGCCCACTCTGGAGCAGCTGAAGGAGGGTGGCGTGTTCGGTCTGGAGGTGTCGGACCAGCACGGTGGACTGGGCTACACCATGACTGAGGCCGCCCGTGTGCTGGAGGCGGTGGGCGGCACCAGCCACAGGCACACCCTGCTGGCGCACAACTTCCTCGTGCAGGTGCGGCCGACGATGAGCTACCTCTCAGCTTGTAGTACTTGGCCGGTCTAATGTTTCTTACCAGCTCCCACCGCAAATTATGACGCTAGATTTTGGAATTATTTGGTAATTCCTGAGGGTTATCTACAGTTAAGTGTTTGCGGAATACATTGGGCGAACAGTTTTACAGGAACTGATGGGATGTGTTTACCCTCAGCGCTACCTGAACACCACATATGAAGTGCGTCTGTGACTGGAAAATCTGGATTTTCTCGAACAGCCTGGAGGCGTTGGAGAAAAGAGGCATGTGCATTTTGAAATACATTTGGAGGTTTAAAGAATGAAGTGGTTCCGTTCCACTCAACGGTTGTATTGCGTCTTAGTTGTGCGTGATCAATCCCGCACCTTATATGTCGCAGACAAAAGCAAGTGTGCGGAAGTTTATACCGGAGGCTAGGCTTACGAGAGACGGGAATACAGTTTGGAAATTGAGACTATCATCGCTTAAGAGATGCCAACTAGGCATTATGTTGTCAGGAATATGACAACATTGACCGAACTACAATCGGCAAGGTCTCTCTTTGAAGGTTAATTCATGTAAACTGAACACCCGCGTTCAGCTGCTTCCGCGGTAACCACCCTGTCTCTCCGTCAGGCTCTATTGAAGGCGCAGCTCTAAGCAGCTGCTTCCGCGGTAACCACCCTGTCTCTCCGTCAGGCTCTATTGAAGCGCAGCTCTAAGCAGCTGCTTCCGCGGTAACCACCCTGTCTCTCCGTCAGGCTCTATTGAAGCGCGGCTCTGACTGGCCGCTTCCACGTTAACCACCCTGTCCCTCCGCCAGGCTCTATTGAAGCGCAGCTCTGAGCAGCCGCTTCCTCGGTAACCACCCTGTCTCTCCGTCAGGCTCTATTGAAGCGCGGTTCTGAGCAGCAGCGGGAACGGCTGCTGCCGCCGCTGGCGCGTGGTGAGCTCACGGCTGCCTTCTGCTGCCGGAGCCGGGAGCGTCGGCAGACCTGAGCCGGCTGCAGTGTGTGGCGCGTCCGGACGGCCCCCGGCTGGCTGCGGCTCTCCGGCGCCAAGACGGCCGTGCAGTGCAGCACGGCAGCTGACCTGCTGCTGGTCATCGCCAACATGGAGGTCAGGACTGGCCTGCCTGATGGCTGTCGCACAGGGCGGGCTAGGGACCTTCACTGTCAGATGCGGGAACAAAGTCTGCTGCGCGATGGAATGGGTGGAGAAATGTCACGATATGCTAAGTACTATTAAAGGGAAGTTAATTGCAATTGATGTGTGACGGCCTGTGGTTTACAAGAACCTGCAACTCTCATTGCCTGCGTTCCTGTTTTCATGCATGTGACGACTGCTGGATGAGAATATTGGCGTGCGATAGTGGACACCGCGGTTGCAGGATGACGACTTCCTGGGCAACAAGCAGCGGCTGTTGTCGGCTGTCATCGTCGAGAAGGGGGCCGAAGATGTCACCTACAAGTCATGCGACCCCGGCCTCCGGTCTCGATATCTGTGACGTGAGTACTCTGACCATGGTGCGGACTCATGGACGATGCAGTAGTCTCGTGAGTGGGCTTCTTCGCGGCTGGAAGTCAGGTGTGAGAGTTGGGGTCCAATATACTAGGTAGGGGAGATTGGTTTTCCACCTGTAGGCTGCTTGTTTGTAACAAATATGACGGCTCCAATACAGGAATGCGCTGAAACCGCTCGAATTAATGATTTGCTGTTACTTTTGTAATAAAACTAGTGTGGTGACAGTAATAGCAGGATCAAATCCCAGCCCTACACACAATTTATTTGCATGAAAACTCGTCATGATTCTTGATTTTGAAATATATTTTCTTATTAAGTCTATGTTTCCCTTGTGAATCATTCCATTTTGTTTGGGGTCTTTTAGCCAATACGCAGCACGCTTCTCACTGGCGTGTGTCCGATGACTGTAAAAATAATAATAATTGGTGGTATTTAATGATGCACCAATTGCTGGGGTCAAATGGTTTGGAGCTAGGTTTGCCAGGCATGAACAAAGACAGGTTGCCAAATTCTACCCATGGGTCGGATCGAACCGGCGGCCACGTACTAAGCTTACAGAAGTGCCACAGACCGAGCACGACGCTGGCGCGCTAACCGACTGTGTCATCCAGACCGTTCCTCCAACCGGCGATCGCGGCCGGTCCGCCACAGGTGGGGTTTCACAGCACGCCCGTACCGGAAGTTGGGTTTCACAACACGCCCGTACTGGCAGGTGGAGTCACACAACACGCCCGTACCGGCAGGTGGAGTTTCACAACACGCCCGTACCGACAGGTGGAGTTTCACAACACGCCCGTACACGACAGGTGGAGTTTCACAACACGCCCGTACCGACAGGTGGAGTTTCACAACACGCCCGTACCGGAAGTTGGAGTTTCACAACACGCCCGTACTGGCAGGTGGAGTCACACAACACGCCCGTACCGGCAGGTGGAGTTTCACAACACGCCCGTACCGACAGGTGGAGTTTCACAGCACGCCCGTACCGACAGGTGGAGTTTCACAACACGCCCGTACCGGCAGGTGGAGTCACACAACACGCCTGTACCGGCAGGTGGAGTCACACAACACGCCCGTACCGGCAGGTGGAGTCACACAACACACTGGTACCGGCAGGTGGAGTTTCACAGCACGCCCGTACCGACAGGTGGAGTCACACAACACGCCTGTACCGACAGGTGGAGTTTCACAACACGCCCGTACCGGCAGGTGGAGTCACACAACACGCCTGTATCGACAGGTGGAGTTTCACAACACGCCCGTATCGACCGAAAACGTGATCGGGGACCAGGGCACCGGGCATGCTGTGCTGCTGGAGGTGCTCAACCACGTGCGGGACCGTCTACCCAGCCCAGCTGGTAGGTGAGTGCTGAACAAGACTCGGACGGGCTTCGTCGGGGTTCTAAACCCGACTTGGACGGACTCCGTCGGAGTTTTAAACCCGACTCCGGACGTGCTCCGTCGGGGTTTGCAACCCGACTTGGACGGGCTTCGTCGGGGTTCTGAAGTTCTTGTACATGCCCTGTCATCAGAGGGCGATTAGTACCTTTGTGCCAGAAACAAACTGGAGCCTTATGATTATGTTGGCACACATGATCATCGTCTGTAAAACTGTTGTCGAGATATCGTTCGGGGGAGAAAAATTCTTAGTTTGTCCGTTCATTGCTTGTGTATCAAATCCTGAAATGGATGTCAGTTAACATGTCGGTATTGCCGTTTCTTTTACTCGCCTCGGGCGGAAACACCGGCCTCAAACCCCAATCATTGACTGACTTCTGATATTTTGTAACGTACGCCCTGTCTGAGATGTGCGAGTTTCGTTTGGTCGCCTACAGATGGTTCACTCCACCTCCCGCCAGGTTCGCTGCGTCCGCTGGTTGCCATGACGACTAAACACTGCGTGCACCGGCCGCTGTTCGAGAAACACTTGTCCGACTTCGGGCTGACGAGGGCGGCGATCGGCGCCGTCAACCGAGACATGTACACCATGGAGAGTCTTACCTACCTCACCACTGGCCTAGTCGGTCAGTCTCTCCCCGCAAACTGTAACGTCACCAATATGCTGCTTCAGACTGTTCGGGATTTTAGCATACTTAAGCATGTGTTAGATATATTTCAGATGCGTACATGGGTGTTTTAGCATATTTCAGCGTGTGTTAATATGGACAAGACGAAACACCCCTCCCGTCTCAAAATCTCGACACCTGTGTAAGGCATGCATGCTTTGTTCAGAGATGGATACATATGATTATCCACCTTAGTGTTGAACTTACTAGAAAGGCGGGTTATTAACCAGGGTTCAAAACACGCCACCACGTCGGGTGTAAAACGTTGTGCGGAGGCGGAACTGATCTGCGCCGTGTTTGCCCGGCAGACCTAACACTGGAGCCGGACTATGTGCTGGAGGCGGCCTGCTGTAAACTGGTGGCCTCGGAGCTGGCGCAGAGCATTACCGACCGGTGTCTGCGCCTGCTGGGCGACCGAGGCTTCTACAGGTGAGGCAATGGTCCTGTTCTGGTCTTCACTGTGCCTGCTGGGCGACCGAGGCTTCTACCGGTAAGGCAATGCTGCTGTTCTGGTCTTCAGTGTGCCTGCTGGGCGACCGAGGCTTCTACCGGTGAGGCAATGGTCCTGTTCTGGTCTTCACTGTGCCTGCTGGGCGACCGAGGCTTCTACCGGTGAGTCAATGGTTCTGTTCTGGTCCTCACAGTGCCTGCTGGGCGACCGAGGCTTCTACCGGTGAGGCAATGGTCCTGTTCTGGTCCTCACTGTGCCTGCGGTGTGACCGAGGCTTCTACCGGTGAGGCAATGGTGCTCTGGTCCTCACAGTGCCTGCTGGGCGACCGAGGCTTCTACCGGTGAGGCAATGGTCCTGTTCTGGTCCTCACAGTGCCTGCTGGGCGACCGAGGCTTCTACCGGTGAGGCAATGGTGCTCTGGTCCTCACAGTGCCTGCTGGGCGACCGAGGCTTCTACCGGTGAGGCAATGGTGCTCTGGTCCTCACAGTGCCTGCTGGGCGACCGAGGCTTCTACCGGTGAGGTAATGGTTCTGTTCTGGTCCTCACAGTGCCTGCTGGGCGACCGAGGCAATCGTCGCGCTCTGGTCCTTATCATACCTGCTGCTGTTCCCAGCTGACTGGGGTTCCGTCTGGGCATTAAGTCTAAAGGTGATTTTCCTCGTCACGCCAGGACAACTCAGATCGAGATCGATGGAATATTTGTACGGGCTCCTTCTGTCCACTGCTTTCTATGCAGTTTCTGTCGTTTTTTTGGCACGGGAATCAGCGTCGGTAGCAGCAGGGGCTAGTCTGTCCGTCCGGCCGCTTACGCTGAATGTGTCGCGGATTGGACAATTAAAACGGCCACTCTGTCCGGCCGCTTACACTAAGTGTGTCGCGGATTGGACAATTAAAACGGCCACTCTGTCCGGCGGCTTATGCTGGGTGTGTCGCGGATTGGACAATTAAAACGGCCACTGTTGCGGATTGGACAATCGCTTGGGGTCCCGAGCTGATGCCGGATTGGATTGGTCAGGGAACGCGGCCAATTTCGGACCGGATACTGATCAGGATTTATAATTATGTTGTGCAAACGGATTGTCTCGCATTGGACAGCGAAGCGTTGGGTGAGGACCGGATGGGTTCTGAAATCTCTTGGCCGTGACAATCTCTACCGCACACCCCTGATAAGTATCGCACAGGGACGATGACGCTCCGTTCACTGCCGCAGGAGGGAGGAGGCCGGCGACATGGCCTACCGCTATTTGACGGAGACGCGGGCCGCGCTGCGGTTCACCGGTTCTAACGAGCTGCTGCGGCTCTTCGTCGCTCTTGGAGGTGGGAGCCGGCGCCGGCAACAATGCCGACATCGGACAGGGGGTATTGTCACATGCGCTGGAACAGATACAGCTCAGAACTCAGTGCCTCTAATCCAGCAGTTTTACCGGTCTTCTCGAAGGTTTTAAAATGCTGAGTTTCACAATACGGCGAGGGGTGGGATCGGAAGGTGTCGCCGGGGTTGATAAGTGTTTTGTTGCTGTTTCTTCACTAGACCTAAACATGGAGCTCTAGATCTTTTGGTCTGGTTCTCTCTGCTCTGTATTTAACGCCATTGATACCGTACCATGTCCGCACAGGTCTACACGAGGCCGTACCTGGCTACGCAGACGAGGTGACGAAGATGCGGAACCCGATGTTGTACCCAGTGCATGTGCTTCGCCGTGTATTCCAGAGCTCTCGGCTTGGACGGCGCTCGGCTGAGAAGCTGAACCTGTATACCTGTTTGCACCCCAGCCTGGAGGTGAGAAGCAACTCGAAATTGGGCAATCCCAGCCACCGGCACTTTCGGTTCCGTTTACAGTAGCAACATCAGCATGACTTATGAAATTGAGGCATAAACCCGCCCGCTCATGAAACTGTCACCTTGTTTTCGCTCAAAGGTGGGCTTCTCCCCGTCGGGAGCCTCCAGGAAACCGTCGCCTCCTTTCCGCTCAAAAGCTAGCGTCTCCACTGTTGGGAGCCTCCAGCTACCTTATATTTGCGACTTGTCCGTGAGAAGGTCGTGCATTTCCATTGAACGCACTGATAATGAGGCTGAGACGTTAGCTGACTGGAAGATGTATTGAGTTGCTTTGCTTGGTCAGGGAAGTGGTAGTTAGTTTTTTTTGCAAATTTTGTACGAATGAGAACCTATTCATGTGTGGAGCTGTCTTTAGAGGCTGGTAGAAGGAGAACCGCCGCGCATTTCCGGCACCTTCCAAATAATGGCGTTTGTTCATTGCCGCAGACCTTTTCATTCGTTGTCCATTGACTCAGCACGCTCGGTCGAAAGCCCTCCTTCGACTTTTTGGTGGCATCTTTCCTGTCGGCCGCAAGCCCTATCGACTATTTTGCCGCCTAGTCAGTAGCGCCTTTCAGTCAGAAGCATTGTTTGCTTGCCATAGATACTTGAAATTCTTACCCCCATCAGAACTAAAAAACAAACAAAAAAAAATGCGCAGGGAATGCTGCTTTTGTAATTCCGAAAAATTCACCCACAGAATCCAGTTGAGTAGCCCACTCAGAAATTCAGTATGGGAAGCGCACCGCCTTCAGCGGCTCCATGATAAAAGAGGCACTTTATAGTGGTCCCAAAAATCTCAGATTTTAGTTTATATCAATGCTCTGGGTATCCTCGGTTCGTAAATATGGCCGGTAGAATAACTAGGGTCCTTGTCCGGTGATCTACCGCTCCAGCTTGGCTGCTTTGAAGTTGAAGGATCTTGCTCGCAATTATTTGGTGGTTTAACTGATCCGTGGATGCAGCTCATTAGTCTATGAGTATCAAATACGTTAACGAAGTTCGTAGTGTTTCCCACTTTGTGTGAGCTAAGACATAGGCGAAAGTTCAAATTACGTAGAGGGAATCAGATGTTCATGGGATAACAAGGGTTGAGCGAAACCCAGCCACCTTCAGATCAGGAGTCCCGACTCCCTGCAAATGTCATGACTAACAACAATGTGCTCCGGCTCGCTCAAGAGACTCAAAATTGGCTTAGAGGAAATTATAGTTATCTAGGCTAGCTAGGTTCTCCCTCTGAGGGAGCACTTTAGAATCACTGATTAGGACAAGGTAAGCAGTCAAGCCCCAGGGGCCCACCATTTACACTACAGAAAATGCGCTCAGGGTGAGCCAGGCGGGGCTCTGATTGTTTGATTGAGTCAGTGGATTCAGGTTCCGTGATCGGGGGAAGGGGGGCACCTCTCATGCGAGGACGCGCGTGCAGTAGGGTAGAGTAAAAAAACAAAGGTTTACGAATCGTTCCTGAACATTTTGTTCACACACGATTCATCGTTCAAGCCTTACATAAACAAAAGGTGAACGAATTTTGAAAATCGGACCACGGGAACAATAGCAATTTTATCATTTATGCATAGATGTTCGGACAGGTTTCCGGCGCTGCGGTCTCCATAGGAAATTATTGGCGCTGCGGTACGGTGGTTTAGGGACTTGTCTTGCTGTTGGAAAGGATTACATGCAATTTGGAGCCTGGGGAGCACCCCAAAGCACATGCGAGAGGTGGAAAATATATCCCGTCTAGTGCACAGGTAGATGTTTGTTGAATATTAGACATGTGGCAGACTCGCCAACGAATCATTATGGAGGCGAGCGGGGATCCACAATTAACTTTCGGGGTACAGAAATAGCCGAAACAACGAAGCCACTAAACGGGCTTTAACAAAGCGTTGCATACGTGTGCTAAATCTTTTATCATTTGCTAGCTGAATTAGGCTTTCCACCGGGCCAGGCGTGGAAGGCGCTTTTCCCGCCGTGGGAATTGAACCCAAGTTAATCTATTCTATCCCGGTCTGGATGCGGGTAATGAAGCCACAAGCCCATCCGACCGAGACTAAGATACCGTCCCTGCATTTCCCGAACAGACCAATCTATATCACAGGCAAAACAGGCCCAAAGTGGTGATATGACCACCCCTCTCTTCCTAGTGCCAGTACTTGTCTTTGGCGCCTGTATTTACTCCCATATGATAGATTGGTACAAAACACCAGCCTTCGAAGTAGTTATCAGGGCCGAAATGATAAATAAAAATGTTTTACCTCACCCTGACCTCTGTTGTGCTCTTCCTTATTGGTGCTGCACTCTGTATCTGGGCGGTGTACCGCCCTTATCTTTGCTGTGCGTGGTCCTGACTTCTTCTGGTCACCACCATGACCTCTGCTGTACTCCAACTCCCAGCTCCGCTGTGATCTGCCGACCTCTGCTGCACCCCACCCCCATCTGTGTTGTGCTCTGCTGTGTTCTGACCTGACCTCTGTGCGTGTCCTCTCAGCCGTCGGCTCAGCAGCTGGAGGACTCGGTGCAGCTGTTCGCCGGCTGCTGCGCCGGCGCCCTGGAGCGGCACGGCGCCAACCTGATGTACCAGCAGGCCGAGCTGGCACGGCTGGCCGGCAGCCTGGCACACATCTACGCCACCGTCGCCGTGCTGGCACGGGCGTCACGCAGCTACTGCATCGGACTCCGGGACGCCAACATCGAGGTGACACTGCCCCTCCCCTTTCTCTCTCCCACGCTCTTTCTCCATCTCTCTCTCTCACGGTGATGATGATGATGATGGTGATGATGATGATGATGATGATGATGATGATGATGATGATGATGATGATGATGATGATGATGATGATGATGATGATGATGATGATGATGATGATGATGATGATGACCACAGCTTTCGGCTGGGGAATCATATGGGGTTGTCTCCTAGAGGCGTCCTAGCTGCTGTATTACGGACACCAGGCGGAGCGTGTTAGTCAGTGCTTCGCGCACAGTCTGGTCGTCCCGGCCGCAGACCGCGGTGCAGGAGTGCTAGTGCCGGGCACCGTGTCAGAAGGTGTCCCAGTGATTCCTCCTCTCCGCTTCCGGGCATACAGTATCTAGGACCAGTCCCACCTGGTGCTGGTAGCTTCTCAGGAAGGGGACTGATCACTTCGCAGCCTGACCATCTCCGTGCTCATTCTCTGGTGGGGCTGAGACGGTCTCCGGGAGAACCGCCTCAGTATGGTTTTCGTCAGGGTGACGGTTGGGTCGGATGCTGTAAGTTCAAAGCGCATGGGTGCGGCGGCTGAGGTTGTCTGCTGAGTTGAGGTCAGTCTGAGCAGTGCTCTGATCCGATACCGCAGCACACTGAGCCTGCCAGAGCGTCTCACTGGGCATGTGAGCCCTACGCCAGTCGGAAACTCGTGTTTTTGTGGTAGTTTTTCACGGGTGCATTCGTACAGTCGGCGTCTCCAGCACACGTTGGCTTTAGGAGGATACATGATTCTGTTGTTTTGAGCTTGTACCGTCAACAGCTCTTGTAAAATATTTGAATGCACCTCAGCAGACCGCGACCCCTACATCGGGAGCGCCATGGTTAATGTTCAGCACGCTCGCTTTCCACGCGGCCGACCTGGGTTCAAGGCCCGATGGATTCCCCTGAGCAATGAACAATCTGGCTCCCGAGAAACCCTTCTGGGAAGGCGTTGGCGCTGCCAGATGACCGTGACAGTTGATGCGTCGATAAGTCCAAAAATGAGTCTTGTTATGCCCCCGCATCGCTACCTCTACTCGCATAATCAGAAAAGGGTTTTCTTCTGGTCACTTCAATCCCATTGGTCGTCTATATTGCTACCAGTCGTGCAGGGGAAAACTTGCTCGAGTGATGTCATCAGCGCTGGTCTGGCGGAGAAGGGTGAGGAGACAGAGGGGTACCAGTGTCGGAACTGACCTGACCCCTCGACGAACTGGGCCGTCTCTGGCCTTTCCGACGGTTTTCCGAGAACGCGTCGATAGCGGCGACGGTGGCGGGTTGGCGGATCCGCCACCCAGACAGCCACTATTATTAGCGTGACGGGGTTGTGATGTCTGAGGACGGCTCGTCTGCAGGCGCCCGGCCCGCCGCGGGAGGCGTTGCAGTGTGTGATTTGGCGGTACGGCTGTGTTGGTTACGACCCCGCTCTGCTGATGGTCTGGCACCGGCTATGTTGCCTGAGCAAATGTGAGCCTTGACATGTTGAAATGAGATGCCGCCGATGCCACGCTCAGCGGCCAAGGCCTCTGTCTGTCTGGCTGCTGGTGTCAGAATCCAGGCCTGATCAAGGCTGGTGGTAAGCAAGGAGCCGAATGAAGCAAATGGTCGTTAAAGGAATGGCAGGAAGAGTTGCCAAACATTCCCGACAGTGCCAAGCTGTTGTTTCTTGGCGTAGGTAATGCCAAGCTGATCCTGCCAGTCTCAGTCCCAAAGGTATAGTTGCCGAATATAATTCCTTTAAACTGTGGTCGTTTTTCGGGCTGTTTCCTAAAAATGAGCATGAATATAATGTGGTAACCCTCGTTTTCTCATAGCTGATGTGCCCAGTCAGCTGGTGAATGGGCTGGTTTTCTTGATGTTCACCCATTTGCGAGGTTTTATGACCCGGTAGCTAAGATGGCAAATTATGTGAAATAGCACCTCGTTTGATAACTCTCGATGAGAGAAATTGATTGGCATACAGTCTATGTATGTCAGACGCTTGTTTGTCTGAGCAATGAGTAAAATACATTTGATATTTGCCGCTCAATTTGGCTCAAAATAATATTCCTGTGATGGTCTGGCACCGGCTATGTTGCCTGAGCAAATGTGAGCCTTGACATGTTGAAATGAGATGCCGCCGATGCCACGCTCAGCGGCCAAGGCCTCTGTCTGTCTGGCTGCTGGTGTCAGAATCCAGGCCAGATCAAGGCTGGTGGTAAGCAAGGAGCCGAATGAAGCAAATGGTCGTTGAACGAATGGCAGGAAGAGTTGCCAAGCATTCCCGACAGTGCCAAACTGTTGTTTCTTGGCGTAGGTAATGCCAAGTTGATCCTGCCAGTCTCAGTCCCAATATTATAGTTGCCGAATATAATTCCTTTAAACTTTGGTCGTTTTTCGGGCTGTTTTCCCTAAAAATGAGCGTGGACGTAATGTGGTAACCCTCGTCTTCTCATAGCTGATGTGCCCAGTCAGCTGGCGGATGGGCTGGTTTTCTTGATGTTCACCCATTTGCGAGGTTTTATGACCCGGTAGCTAAGATGGCAAATTATGTCAAATAGCACCTCGTTTGATAACTCTCGATGAGAGAAATTGATTGGCATACAGTCTATGTATGTCAGACGCTTGTTTGTCTGAGCAATGAGTAAAATACATTTGATATTTGCCGCTCAATTTGGCTCAAAATAATATTCCTGTGATGGTCTGGCACCGGCTATGTTGCCTGAGCAAATGTGAGCCTTGACATGTTGAAATGAGATGCCGCCGATGCCACGCTCAGCGGCCAAGGCCTCTGTCTGTCTGGCTGCTGGTGTCAGAATCCAGGCCTGATCAAGGCTGGTGGTAAGCAAGGAGCCGAATGAAGCAAATGGTCGTTGAAGGAATGGCAGGAAGAGTTGCCAAGCATTCCCGACAGTGCCAAACTGTTGTTTCTTGGCGTAGGTAATGCCAGGTTGATCCTGCCAGTCTCAGTCCCAATATTATAGTTGCCGAATATAATTCCTTTAAACTTTGGTCGTTTTTCGGGCTGTTTTCCCTAAAAATGAGCGTGGACGTAATGTGGTAACCCTCGTCTTCTCATAGCTGATGTGCCCAGTCAGCTGGTGAATGGGCTGGTTTTCTTGATGTTTACCCATTTGCGAGGTTTTATGACCCGGTAGCTAAGATGGCAAATTATGTCAAATAGCACCTCGTTTGATAACTCTCGATGAGAGAAATTGATTGGCATGCAGTCTATGTATGTCAGACGCTTGTTTGTCTGAGCAATGAGTAAAATACATTTGATATTTGCCGCTCAATTTGGCTCAAAATAATATTCCTGTGAAATGTTCATATCTCAATCTTTTGTGTCGATCATAATATCAGCGAATGATATGTACCGTATAATATTATCCACAGGTTATTTCATTTCAGCAAAATTACTTCAATGTACAGCTCGTCCCGTCTTCCAGCATCACTCAATTTCTCACTTAAACGCTGATTGTTTAATTTTGGATCGAAATGATACTATTTATATGTGGTGTAATGCAAGGTTGGTTTCAGATACTACTTTTTGGGGCCCTTCCGAATAAAACCTTGAAAAACATGGTATATTATGATACCTTGTGTAAAATATTGAAGAGGGTTTGAGGGGCAGGGACCAGGTACGGATTCCACCAGTGCACTGGCGAAATCCAACTGTTGTTTCGTTGAACCTCTCTCTCTCTCTCTCTCTCTCTCTCTCTCTCTCTCTCTCTCTCTCTCTCTCTCTCTCTCTCTCTCTCTCTCTCTCTCTCTCTCTCTCTCTCTCTCTCTCTCTGTCTCTGTCTCTGTCTCTGTCTCTGTCTCTGTCTCTGTCTCTGTCTCTGTCTCTGTCTCTGTCTCTGTCTCTGTCTCTGTCTCTGTCTCTGTCTCTGTCTCTGTCTCTGTCTCTGTCTCTGTCTCTGTCTCTGTCTCTGTCTCTGTCTCTGTCTCTCTCTCTCTCTCTCTCTCTCTCTCTCTCTCTCTCTCTCTCTCTCTCTCTCTCTCTCTCATCCCCGTTCCGTAACGGCAGATGACGCTGGCGGCCTCTGTGGCGGCCGACACCTGGGATCTTGTGCAGAAGAATGCCGAGCTGCTGGACCGCTCACCTCACGTCACGCCGGAGGCCATCCTGGACGACGTGGCCGATGTGCTGATCGAGCGAGGCGGCTACAGTTCGGCTCACAGCCTGCGGAGAAACTTCTGAGGTGCTCAGCTTCGGGTATCCCGCGGACGTTGGCGGGTGAGAGCAGGCTAGCCGCTTGACTGCGCTCACGTCACTCTCTCCCCGAGTTTGGTGGGGCGAGAACAGGCTAACCGCTTGGCTGCGTTCATCTCACCTCTCCCAGACGTTGACGGGTTGAGAGCAGGCTAGCCGCTGGGCTGCACTCGCGTCACTCGCTGTAGTCTCTATTTGCCTGACACAATGTGAACCAGGCGAAAAGGTCCAACAATGTAGCTGAAGAAATGTGCAGTTTCCCTCTCGCGCCCCCTTGTTTTAAAGTAGAAAGAGGCGAACATCATTTTGCGGCAGTTATGTACAGAGAAGTAACCAGGAGCTGATTTGATATTCGGGACTTATCACCTGAAACTCCAGTGAACACATAATGAGTGTCCCTCATAGGTGAATCACTAGACATTCGCCGCTGCCGTTCACGGCTGCCGTTTGAAGATTGTTGGAAGGACGTTGTGCTGGACAGAACGAACCTGCATACAGCCGGCGCGTGGTAGGTCTGATTTCCTCAGAAGTCTCTACTGTGATGTTGAAGCTGCGGTGGTTTGGGTGGTGTAAGTGCCAGTCCGGCCGCGGGGTTCTGTGTTGCCCACCTGGTAAGTGTCACCCCTCCAATTCTCCCTGGCCGTTCATGTTGTGTGTGTGCGTGGGAGACGCTGCTAGTTTGCTCGGCAAGTCCCCTGAAGCTGGGCCTGCGACAGGTAGGTGATATCTGCGGGTCAGCGACGATACAATAGTTGTCCCCGGGTGGTTTTTGTGTTTCTTGGTCGTGATCACGTGGAAAATGCAAGACACTTTTTGATAAAGCTGATGTTTCTTTTAATCTCGTCTTGACCTCAAACTATACGCATCAACTAAGACGTATGTTGTTATGCAAAGGACATTTTTGTCTCTGAAAACTACAAAAAGGCTAGAGACCATGATTCATTAATGTTGTTTCTCGCGTTCTAATTCTTACCTCTCCTCTGTGGATATATGAAGGAAGTAACCAGCCCATGCGACACGCTAAACCGCTTTTCAACCGGCCGACACTTCCTGATCTCACCCTTATATATATATATATATATATATATATATATATATATATACTGATAACAGAAAAACGGGGCTGATTGTGTGCTAGTGCTTTGCTCTCCGCTTATTCGTGGTGCTGTGCAAAAATGAAGACTACGGACATCGACCGGCTGTTGTCAGAAAGCTCATGCTGAGCGTGACGTCCCCAAATGAAAGTTGCACCTCCGCAGCAACTTTTTTACAATTCAAGCTGTAAATGTATTGAACCAAAACTGCCGTGCAAAGGCAAAACGGATGTATCCGGTGTATTAGCAACGAGAAATACCATTTTCCTTTGCGCGGCAGAAAATACATTGGTTTCAATGAAGGTGCATTCCAAACCAAAATGTATTGGTTTTGGAAATTTGTTTGATGGTAGAGTGCGATGAATGCGTTGATATTAGATCTATGGATTCTCATCATAAAGCTCTCGTAAATAAAGACGTATCTAATATCAGGGCTAAAACATTTGATATCAAAGCTGTCTTAGCATTCATGGTTCATATGCCCAGGCCCTCGTGACCCCCACAGAATGGTTCGATGACTCCAAATGGGGTCATGAACGACCGTGTAGGAACCACTGGTTACCATAATAAGCGTCGCCATCGACAAAAAGTGACGGGGTCAGTCCAGGCTGGAGATCTCTTCTCGACCCAGGGGGGGTCCTGGATGGGTTAACGCTGGCACGGCAATGGAAGCCCTATACAAAGTCTATGGGAGACTCAAAATACAGGGGCCCTGACCTCACCCCCGATCTCCACCCACTGGGCTAGTCAATCTTCAACCTGTTGCCCACAACAAATTATCCCTCCTAGAACCAAACACTCATCGGATTCGGCCTAATTCCTGCCCGCGCCACTCACAGGTTAGGAAACAGTCCGATTTCGTCCTAGACTTGCTGAAATCGGGAAATTGTTCTATGAAAAGTTGGGGGGTGGGGGCTGTTCCCCTCATTTTAACCAGTGTGCCAATGACTTACGTTGCTGGCTGCCTTGCGTGAAATGTCAACGAAATCGAACGCTCTCTTTCCAGTTGGCCCTGTGCTACCGTCGGGCCCGCCTCCTTTCTAATTAAAACATCGCAACATTCTAAATCCGTTTTCAAACAAACGCCACTGTCGTCATGGAGCCGTCACGGCCGGGGTTTTCAACTCTGCTGGTCGGTGTCGCGCTGTCCCCCGGCGTCGTGCGGCCTCGGCAGCCCGACCGCGTCACCGCCGAGTTGCAAGTTGTGAACCACCGGGCGGCACCCCGGCCCAGGCTTGTTATTCCGGCTATTATTGTCGGCTTGGCCGGCGCGCTGGTCTCGAGTTGCAGTGGGCGGCGCTGGTTGGCTGGTGTGTTTATTTCGGCGGCGCGCGCGCTGCCGCCGCTGGCTCCACTGCTCTGTCGGCTCGGTTCGCCTCTAGGGCCGGCGGCTGCCGCCGCGTCGCCCTCCGCGCGGGCGGTCGCCCTCCTTAGAACCCAGAAGTCGCTTCTACCGATTTCGGGAGCATTTTCCGCTCGAAGTTGGGCACAACTCGGGCACGAACTGTAAATACTGGACGTAAAGAATAAGCCACCTTAAGCTGGCTTGTTTCACCGTGAGCCGCCCCGGATTTGGAATCAGTTGCCTTCGGCATACCATTGGGTCGCCCGCTTCAACATGGACCACCGCTATTGACTTTTGGCCGCCCTCTTCTGCATGATTACGCGCCAGTTCTCCACTATGTGCCGCTCTTTTAGTCTTAGGGTGTCCCACTTCAACGCAAACCGCCCTTATTGACCTACCCCCCTGTACGTCGTGGTTGGGCGCCCCTATTTCACGATTGGTCGCCATTGTTCAGGTCTAGAACGACCCACTGCAACATGGACCGCCGTCATCTACTTTTGGCCGGCATTTTCTGCATAATTACGTGCCCATGCTCCACCATTGGTCGCTTTTTACAGTCGCAGGGCGCCCCGCTTGAACGTGGACCGCCTTCACTCGCGCCTCCGATCACCCTCTATTTTTGTGGTTGGGTGCCCGTATTTCATCATTAGCCGCCCCTTTTCAACCTTAGGGCGGCTCACTGCAACTTGAACTACCCTCATCCACTTTTTGCCGCTTTCTAGTGCATGATTGTTCCACTGTTCCACTGAAACAAATTTATTTTCAGACAACTGTGAAAAAATGCATACGTCATCGTTGTGAAAAATCGATGCTCAACGGGAAGCACCCGAGAAATTATGCTTACGCCCTCACCTCCTCCTCCGAGAATGTGTAAATCCCCATAAACTCGCTTTTAGGTACAAAGGGTAGACAATTGTTGATTTATTACTATCCGCTCTTTGCGGACACGGTAAATTGGGTAAACATGGTACACAGTACACACAGAAAAAGTTTGGTCTTAAAAAATTAGGCACAGGTAAATGGGGTCCTAAAAATATCCAAGGCTCGTCCTGGTGTGAAGTCGACTGTAAAGATAGTTCGTATACTGGCGCCCTCATTTCAAATAGAAGTATTTGACCAGGGACGGTTTGAGCAATTCTGGTTTCCCCTGACATTTTACATTTTGATTTTAGTCGGTGCTGTTTGAAACGGAATCGTAAGCAGGAAAAATTGGTTTCAGAAAGGCACCATTCATGATACTAAAATCCGTCTCAAGGTGGTAAATTGACCGCCCCCCCAAGGCACACCGGGCAACTGGGCTTCAAAATAGGCCAAAACCTCGTAACTAAAAAAATGCTTTGATTAGGAATACTTTTTTGTCCTCAAATGAAAGCTGTTGCTCTGAACATCATTACCCAGCCACAAAACATTGGGTATCTACACCAGGTCATATCAGATAAACTATTTTTCAAGGTTTATAGATATCAGAATTCGATTTCGTTCTTTCCAGTTTTGCAGACACTCAATGGGACAGAATCAGATAAGGCGGGTGCAGTGACGGTTAAAATGTAAGAAAAAAAACAAAGTAATATTTCAAAAACCGATTCGACACATTCAAAGTCATCATAGGTCAGATGTCTTGCTCAGCCTTCACTCTGGTTCAACTATTAAGTACCACATGATAAATAATGGCACAAATTCACTCTTTCACTATTTGACATCTTTAAATCCAGTACCGAACCATATCGAAACTTCTCGGGTTATGTGCGGGAGCTGCATTTATTGACACAATAATGTTAAGCGCGATTTCAGGGAATGATTACCGTCACTCTTGTCATAAAATGAGCACAAACATGCGGAAATAGACAATAAATTAAACTCACGGGGAATGTTCATTAAATAATGCGACCTCTTTTGCATCTTTGTGTAACTCTCCCATTTAATATCTCGCGTCCCTTTATCCAGTCTGCTATCCATTAGCCCCGAGAATTCTCCTTGAAGTCGAGGTAAGTTCTTGAAGCAGTCTCACATCCAAGTACCCACTCACGCACCATAGAATTATTAATCGTTAGTGGCACTATCTTTCAGCTTATAAATAGGGTTACTGCCAGGCTCGAAACCTCCGTTGTCATGGGCATTCTGGATTTTTATATCATCGGAGATCATGTTACCACGAGGTCATTGGTGATAAGCAGGTACTGGTACTGATCAGTGATTGTCAACTATGGATGTCTTTCTGGTATGATATTGCCTGAATACAAGGTGATCTCTATTCCTTGCCTCCTGGACCTCCTCCATGTATGCTCCTACCGAAACTTTCAGGCTCTCAGTCATAAGCGTCTCCACCGGCAAAGAAGTGGGGGGGGGAAAGCAGCCAAACTTCAAACTGACGCTGACAAAAAAACTTTCCACGTTAGGACCAAATACTGCTCGAATTTGGGCTCCTCGTTGCCTTCTGCAGCGGCTGGTTATAAGAATGTCCGGTTTTCTCCCATTTTGACTGAGATCAGGAAATTTTTGGCCAAAAATTGGGGGGGCAGGCCCCCCTGCCCCCCTCGGTGGTGACGCCCCTGCTCTCAGTAACATCTTCTTCGTGCATTTGCACCTTATGTATGGTTCCCGACATGCCGTACCATAGGTACACGTTTACAAACAGCCTCGCTGTCTCTAGAGCATAGGCCGGATACTTCTCAATTTCGATTGTTGATGATGATGATCAGGGGCGTAGCCAAGGGGGCAGGGACAGCCGCCCCCTGAGGGCCCGAAGGGTTCCCCTGAGGACACGATTCTGTAACAAGCATGGCCCTTTTTACCCATCAGGGCCCTTTTGGCGCTGTCGCAGGGGCCCTTTTCGGGGTGCCGCCCCCCCGAGTGAAATCCTGGCTACGCCCCTGATGACGATAGTGCGGCTAATATTAACGAAAACCTTTGTAGCAGATCCAGGCTTACCCCAGAAACCTCGCTAAACTGTCGGACGTTCCCGAAAGAACGGCGGGTTGTGTTTCCTTCATTAGCTGTGCCGTTGCCCCCCCTCCCGCCTTTGGCTGATCGACGACCAGACTCATTGTAGTACGAAAAAATTCCTGTAAATCTCTTTTGTTTTTTAACAGCGTCCTTCTGGTCGTAGTTTTGAGCTCTCCATGAACAAATGGGTGACTCTTCTCTGATCTTCCCTCATCCTCAGTGCGTGTTAAAATCGGTTTTTGCACAGATTGACTCTGCCCAGCGTCTTGCATGTCCGCCTTCCCACGGCACGACTCGACCACGGCGCCCTGTCAGCCGTCCTTACTCCAATTGCCGCGCAACATGAGCCGACGGCCGCCGTAGCCGCCGGCCTCACCGCGCTACTTGGACTACATTGCCGCACAAAAAGTGACATATATCCCCTGGGACAACTGATGCCGAGCTAATTTTTTTCACGGCTGGTTAGAGGACACAACATTGCATCACTACATATAAATTTCTAAGTGAAACTCGCTGTGCGTTTTTTTCCGCAGGTCTAACGAAGTTTAGGATTTGAGAATAAGTAGGAAGCTTTACATGTCCTAATAGTTACAAGTACTATCAGGCTCTTATTGTCAAATTTCGTATTTTTCAACATTGAGTGTCTTCAGGGCGTTCCCAGCTTTCCATTGATATAAATAGATAACGGTTTTGTGACTGCGACCATGGTTGATAATGCATAAGAAAGTGTACCTCATCTCGAGTCAACTTGACGCCGAGCTGCAGCGTGTTTAATGCGCTGTGTTCCAGCATCTGTGCAAGCGGCTAAAGAAGAGAAAAATGGATACAATTATGTTTTTCCAAGGTTTTGGACATTTTTCTGTCAGAGCCAAACGATTAAGTCCGATTTTGAAGATGTCAAAATTGGAGGTTTTGGCCGGTTTTGGAGGCCATTTGCCCCAGTGTGCAAGGGTTCATGCCCCTCACTCGTAACGGATCCTGGATCCCCCTGCTTTTAAGACTGGTAAGTTTTTTTAGTGAGATAATATTCTAGGGATCAGTATGTGTCGGTATGAATGTGTATACATTCCATAAGATGTTGCGATATGTCTGTGAACTTTCCTCATTTCTTCAACTGCACCGCGATTTTAGGGCTGTTTCCACCCGGGTAATGTTGAAAACGCAGTCTGCACAAAGTGTTGTGTTGAAATGAACAGAGGTGGGCACCGCTACCAAATGTTTACACCGCTACTGCTACTTCCGCTACCTGGGCTAGCATAAACTGCTACCAAAACTGACGCTGCTTTTCTTCCAAATCTGGAAACCACTATTTGTTGCAGCGCTACCGCTAGTTTTTATTATAGAGCTGTAGTAAAGTGATAGCCAAAGTGCCTTACATTTATCTTTCTAAATATATTGGAGGACAATTACTGCTTATCTGCATGTTATCTACAAAAATCAGCAGTTGTATTGTAAAAACTAGAACTTCCGGCACTATCAGGCATACCCTGGGCCTGCCAGCGGCTGGACGGGTTTCGCCCGTGCTAAGGGCGAGCTTCGCTAACCCACGTCACATTGGAAGATACAGAATCTGAAATAATTTGATTCATGTAAGCTGAGGTTTCCGTGCTTTCTAATAAAACATTTTTAAAGGATGTATATTAGCCAGCCACTTGAAATTGAGCATCCACTGTAATATGCGCTGTTTATGTCCAGGGAATAAATTAAATAAAAGTTATGTAATATATGTATAAATTCAAGCACGTACTCAGTTCAAAACACGTTTCAAATTTGCGCCCAGGACATTTAAAGTACGTTACTAACAGGGCGATTTTTATTTTTGTTAGATATGCAATACAAAAGTCACATAACAAGCGCACTACAAAACATTCCATTTCCGTTTGTTTGTTTTTTTCTGGTGGAGTCTCGGCCTCATTGTTTTGGTTGTATTCGCATTTACAGGATGTCGGTAGCGATTGTGGTTTTGAATTCTACCATTCGGAGAGTCCGCAAGCAGCGGATTGTCTCGCTCTGAAAATGATTGGGAAGGAACCTTTAGAAAATGGAGAGTTAAACGAGAGGACCAAGACATGGGAATGGGAGAAATACGAGTAAACAAACAGGGAGGTGAAACTAAAGATAAGCAGATAAATATCCTGGAAGAGGGTCCATGCTTTGCCCAGTATTATCGATCGAGACAATGTGCTTCGCATAATATTGCTTGAACTATTTTCATGTCTTTGACAATGACTATTATGATATCGTGTCTAGCAAAAATGTCTCAGTCCCAGGGTCTAAAATTTGGTTAATGTGCGTTCATAAACGATGTAATATTTGTCAAACACGGGCGCCAGCGGAGGTGGTCCGATGGCCTTGCTGCCGAGCTCGCACAGCGAACTGTGAGCTCAGTTTTCATGGTGATAAACCGGCCTGTGTATCCAACCATGGCCTGTGAGCTCCTGAGAAAGGTGCTGAAAGACTAGTTTAGCGAATATTCCAGGGAACCTGGCAACCGCACCAGCCACACAGCTGTTAGGCAACGTAAACGTGCTGCCGGTGAGTGCAGATCCGCGAGGTGCGTGTCTGCTTGGAATTTGTTTATTTTCTTTGTGTCTTACGACGCACCAACTGCTGGGTTATATGGTGTGGAAGGGGAGGGGAAGTGAGCTAGGCTTGTGCTTGTGAAGCTAGGACAGGCGCCAAGCTCTATCTCTAGATAGGCTCCACCCTCCGAAGACTCGAGGAGAACGCTTTGGGATGCGCGCTGTAGAGCTGGAAACGTTTACGATTTGAGAGGTATTTCACAGATCTGATCGCTTACTTGAAATCGGACCGAAAGCTGTCTTTTCCATCGTGAAGCACATTACGCCATTTTTATTTTATTTATTTATTTATGCATTTTATTAGGGCCACTTCCAACAGGCACACTTGCCCAATTACAGGGAGTATTGGCGTGGGTGTTTAAGGATCCTCTCCACCGGGTCAGATCGGACACGGAAGGCGGCTTCCCGCCGTGGGGATTGAACCCACGTTAATCCATGCTATCCGATCCGTAAACTGGCAGCGGAGCCACTGGGCCACCCCGGCCCTCTTTTTGTTTGCCACAGGGAATGAACAGCTGATGGGTTACGTGGAATTCCGCTTGACGTCTGTGACGGATAGCAGGGCCTTACCTGACCTGTAAGCGTGAAAGCCCTTTGAAAGCATGACACCCCCTCCCCAGTTTTCTCTAAAAATAGCATCAAAGCAAGCGCCATCTGAACGGGCCGCCAGAGAAGCCTTGAAATCGCAGCCTTCCGACAGATGCATGGCCGGTCCCAGAATGTTTTCGGAGGGTGTTCTGGTGAATGTCCGAACTGTGTCACCTGAGTGAGCTCCTTCAATAGCTCTTTCGGAAATTTAAATTTACCCATCCAGAGTTGTCGATTAAGCATAAAAAGAAGATATGTGTATATATTTTATAGCTTCCTTAAAAACCCGCCCATCTCTCCAGGCTCAAATATTAAAAGTCTGCAGAAGCTTGCGCTCTGAAAGTGCGATAGAAAACGAAGTAATTTGTTTATGTCCCGAATTGAAGTTTTTTGGGCCCCTGAACAAAAAAAAGGTAAATTGCATCAAATTGTCCTTTTTACCATCCTGCTTTTTTCAGATACTGACAAAAATAAACGGGGAGCCAAGGGATGATGGGTGTGGTTCGGACACTTGGTAGCTTATTCTCTGGCAGACAAACTAATTGAGGCAGGAGCATGAGCTAGTGACGCAGCCCCCTATTATCTTAGCAATGGGCTGATCAGAGGAGAAAACGACAGCTTTCGAGGATTGAGAAGTATAGCAGCAAACGTCACACCGTGTCAAATGTCCGAGTCTGTCTCACTACTTGGGTAAGTTCGGGGAGGGGATAGATGGGTTTGGACGAAGTCCTAATGCTAAATATATTACCATTCCTATTCTGAGAAGCTCAAATATTCTCACTCCGATGAAGAACCAGACTGTCATCTATCCAGAAGCAAAGTACAGGTCCATAGCTACTTGTATGGTCAGGGCATCACAAAACGGTTGCCCACGAACCTCAACACGCGCCCCGCTGGGTCCCTGGCATGACGCGCCCCGCTGGGAGGCGTTCCCCCTCCGTATCTCATTTCCCAGGAAAGCTAAAGAAAAACTACGGACGGCGTTCGAAAGCTCTTGAGATGAAGATAAATTATAGGAAGCATTTTTATGTCTGGTCAATATTGAGGTCACCATGGGTCAAAGAAGGTTCCATAGGCTTACAACAGGGCAGTATACGTTTCCACCTCTAGATATTTACTCAGCAACGCTAGATAAAATGTTTATGCATAATTGGATTCCTCTCGTCATGGAAAATCAAATGATGCGTAATATGACCTTGCTAGGTCAAGTTGTGAAAATGACCTGGCCTTGAGCTAGGGTAGGGTCACAGGGTGACCTGTTTTGGTCATTTTGCATATCAATCGACACCCAGTGACAATATAAGCACAATGCAAGTAAAATGAGAGCTTTATCTCAATTCAGTGATAATTTATTGGCAAAGCAATCACTGTGACCAGATCACAATCACAATCACTCCTGTGACCTGACATGAACTTTGAGAGGTCAGATAGTCAAAACTCAACTTTGTCGTCAAGATCGTGGCAAGAATACACGGTGCGAGGATTTTTAGCTTTATCTATCCAGTATTTACTGAAAACGAGCCCTTTCAATTTTTCACCTTAGCCTTGTAATGGGATGACCAAAAAATTGACCCCACCTTAGGTCAACAATATCAAAATTCCGACATAGCAGATTTGTAGACCCTAATGATCTTATATTGTAAAATTTTCAAACTGATCGGTTGGTGGATGCTCCTTAGGCGCCGCTTCAAACTCGTGATTTTAGGTTTTGAGGTCGGGTCGCTGGACCTTGGATAAATTTTGGACCTTACTTGACCTAACCTAAAAAATTTGGTCAGATGCGTAAAGTGGATCAAGGATAAGGTACTGTAAGTTTCGTTGCTCTGCGTTTCTTCGTTTGTGCGTTATCTGGGGAAAACCGGGGGGGGCGAATTTCGCCTCCCTCAGCGGGGCACGTGTTAAATTTGGTAATGAAAGTGGCATGATAAGTGGCGACAATCTTTCAAATCTTAACGAGGGAAGTGGCAGACGACAGTTGTTCTGAAATTTAGAATTGATGCTATAACGTAATCTTCCATCTTCAAAAGAAAAATATTGATCCATCATGAATATATGTGTGTGAGAATGTCATATCCCCTACTTGCCATGGTATCTAAAGCCACCTATCACATAGTACAGGGGGATCTATAAATATATGGAAGTCTAGAAATCTACTCTAGAAGTCTAGAACCAGACAATAATATATTTTTAGTCATTGCAAGCATTTATAAAATAAAGGTTATCGGCAGAAATATATGAGAAAATTGCTATCATCCTCTCATTTTCCATGCTATGAGGCCGTTATTGGTGAAGCAAGATGAGGGTAAAAGGATATTTGATCCATTTTAAGTTTTGCAAACCAAAAGTCCTCAACAGTTTACTTTGCGAAGAAATTGAATTGGTTTGGCTTCCATACCGTACTGCAAGGCACGCGAAAGTGTGCAGATTTTAAATGTTTGCTGTTCTCGAACGAAAAAAAGTATTTTAAGGACTATAACTGTATTTCTTCCAGCTAGAGAATATACAAATAAGTCATACGATTGAGGGTGTGGTGAAAATAATCATGGAATGCACATTCAATCCTGCGGCCTTTTATCTTGGGACGCTCTGGAAATTACTGTTTTCCATGGGAGATTGCCTTTGCACCTATTCTGGTTTTCTTGACCTTCGCCTTTTCAGGGGATGGGAACGGTTTTTTGGGAACCCCGTTCTGACCGGCCCCTAACTGGCTTAGAGCTTTGAGGTATAAACCGGCATCTCATTTGTGTCGTAGCTCGCGATTGATGCTCAATTACATGGCATTTAGTCACCAGATCACCTTCCAGGTCAGATTAAAGACCTTGTTTTGGACTACCCAGATTTGTCGGCCTGTCTGCTGTTGATCAGAGTATCCGGCAACTGATCGGTCTTACTGCAATTATAGTCGTCAGAGAGATCAGCAGACATGTGTGTTTCGATTAATATATCATATGTCAATGTGAACCTTATAGGTAACGCGTGAGGCGGGGTCAAAGCTCACTGGTGGCCAAAGTCAAAACTACCCAAAATGTGTATTGCTCGTTTCAGGGGATAATGCTGGGGGTTGAATTAAAATTCAATAATAAAACTTGCGCACGAATTGTTTTTAAGCCCCAAATTTTTACTTCATTGCTAAAGAATGCTCAAATGCGGGGTACAGTCGGAATGGTCCCATAGAGGTCACCAAAGCTCACAGGCGGTCAAGCGCGGTCAAAACATACCTTGCATCTGATCTACGTACGAGGGAACGCAGTGCAACGCACACAAAGTCGAGCATCTTAACATGTTTTCAGAAATGTCGTTATAGCTCTGTGACCCGGTCTGATCCGAGCCTAATATTTTCTTCCAAAGATGCACAATGAATGCCCCATTCGCTATGCGAAGCAGTGCGAAATGCACCCTAAAAGACTCCGAGTTGTATAGGAACAACCTTAGGGGGGTGCAATAACCCGCCTGCGGGGGTGAGGGTTGATCATTGTATGTAAGTAATTCGAGCGGATAACCGATATGGCTACAGGGTTTTGATCCTACGATAGATATCGCGCCCGCGTTTGGAAAATGGTACCGTCCTCGTTCCTGTGGAAAATTAGCAGCGCCGTTAATGACTGAGAACACAAAGTATAACTCATCGTGGGCATTTGTTGGCGGTGTGCTGGGCGGGCGCCAGGGCCCGTGCTGCTGGGGGTGCTGTGTGAATCAGACCGGTGCCAAATGGAGCCTGATGGACGGTGTTGGGTGCAGCCCCTCCTCCCTCTGCCCCTAGTCCGGGGGTGGAGATCGGACCCTGATAAATGGCACAGCGTCCGCGCCCGCACCTCCCCAAGTGGAGGCTGTCTGTGCGAGTTGATATCTTTACGTCTGGGCTGGCCAGTAAGGCTCAGTAAACGCCAAGCAACGAAAGAAATAGTCTGCTTGCAGTGCATGATCACTGTAGAGCAGCTGAAAAAGTTATCTTGTAGGCAGGAGATGGGGGTGAAAAACCACAATGTTCATCCGCGTTAGCACTGTTTTACGGTGTGTTAACAGGTGCGAGATACACCTGGAGCCGAAAAACATAAATAATGACAGCAGGCCTTACGCCATTACGCCCGAGTATTTTTGGAACTGCGCGTTTCATTTTGATCAATGGCATGCTTTTTAGTGCCCTAGCTTTTCCATGCTAGTTGATTCACATGTTGTCGCGTTCGCGCCGAGTTCAGCCGCATTTAGTTGGGCCGGTTGAGTTGCTTCAGCCTGTCTAATTTGGAGGCGCCTGGGGGCGAAGGTGGGCATGACGTCAGCACTGGTCACTAAAAATACTGACTCCCCCAAAAATAGACAGCTCCGAGATGTTTCCTCTCTTCAGTGATGCAGCTGGAGCCAATCGGCCCCAACGGATGTGCTCGGGTAATTACGTCAGGAAATAGACACGTCGTTATATATTTACCAAATCCGATTCTAACAAGTGCAGATTAGATCATTAATCAGTTTAGATTTTATGAGATTTATATTGTCTTTGCCATTTTCTTATCAAATATACGAGTAAACATTGAATGCGGGGTCTGAGTGGCGCGGTCGGTTAGTGCTCGCCCGCGGCTGGCCCTTGGCATTCTGCATGAACACTGTTATAGGCCGCCCCATTTTATATAGACCTTTGAAAACCTAGATTAGCCCTCGCCCCACGGGGGCCATCGATGCCCCCTAAGGTTTTTCCGGGATAGCAGAAAAACGACGAGGCGCAGCACCGCGGTTTAGGGCTCTACCTCTCACCCCATCATTTTCCACCATCCCTGAAATTTTTTTACCCCGGGTCACCCAAGGTCAGGTCACTAGGCGAGGTCAACCAAGGTCACCTCACTTCAACTTCTGAGCTCTATAAGAACTACATTTCGAAGTCGATCGATTTGAAACTGCCTGCACTTTATGACCCCCCCAGGCTCTACAAGGTGTATATCCGGGATTTTTCGATTTCGTGACCTGAGGTCAGGTCACGAGGTGACCTCTCTTATTGAAAAAGCATAGGGAAAAGCTGTCTTATGATCTAAAAGTCACAAAAACGATTAAAAATGCTCGGCTTGCTTAGAAAAGCGTTCTTGGACACCCTTTCACGGATCCCAGGGGCCATATGTTCCCTTTGACCTCTCCAAGGTCATACAAGGTCACTAGGGGTCAAAAACAGTATTTTGACAATAGCTTTTGACCTAATTAAGCTAGAGCGCTGAATCAAAGACCATCGTATATGTCTCGTCACTGGCTTTCATTTGACATACGGCAAGGTCACTTTCTGACCTTTCGTGACCTCAGGTCATATACGGTCACGATGTGACCTCTGGAGGTCAAACCACTGGCGGGAGGTCTTTACGTTCCACATAGTGGAAAAAGGTCTGGTATTTTCCTATCAAATGTACTTTAACAGATCTCAATAGCTCTAATGCCATAAGAGTTATGCCCAGTTTGCTTAAGCATTGCATATTTGGGTGAAAATAGCCGATATTGACCTAACTTGACCTCTGAAGGTCAAACCATTGACATGAGCGCTTAAACATGTGAAGTAATTTCTTTCTGATTTCAGGCGAGCTTTCTAATGCACTTTGCAGATTTGCGCTAACCCCCATATTTTCGGAGGTAGAGGGGGCCATGGATGGCCCCCCGGTGGGGCGAAGGTGGCCCCGGACCCCCGGTGGGGTGCTGGTTAGTATATCTAACCAAGTGCGTTTGGAATTGCTGAGTAGAATGTCACCAAAATAATTAAAATCCAAAAATTTCAAGAGGTAATTTTGATTTGATTTTTTTCTTTTAAAAGGCCATTTCTAGCTATTTATGTATATATTTTAACTTATGATTGGCTTGGACAATGTTAATTTTGGCTCTATGATTTCACGTAATACCAGTAATAATCATCTGTGTACAAAAAGGAAGTTTTAAACATCAAGAGGGCGTACACTATATGCATATATTATCTCATATCGCAGCTGTAAGGCGTGACGAAACAAGCAGAAAAAAAAACATGCAAACATCTGCTTGTAGCCCGCGGGGGAAGAGGCCCTTTTAAAGTGTCCCCATGGCCCTCATCATGTCGGGCGACCACGATTCAAAACTCTTGGCGATCCTGCTGTGGAAGTATTTTTTTTGCAGTGTTGGGGGCGTTCTTAGGTGAGTCAATTTCTCGTGGGATACAGAGCTCTTTTCCTTGTCTTACAATTTTTGGGGTAGACATCGCTCCGGGAGAAATGAGTGCTATTACGCCATCAAGTTGGTCGACTCGTCGCCCTGCGGCCAATGAAAACCGACGTCTATTCTGCGGGTCTCATTTCACCGGTCAACTCAACATCGCGAAGTGCACCCTTGGGGCTTGCGTGGTTTCTTTGTGGCAGCATTCGACATAGTGTGTCTTTTGGCGCCGCTCATTTGGTACAGTGATGCTTGGACTGGGGTCATTGAACCGTGCTGGAGAGAACAGAATAGAGTTCTTAGAATAGAACCTATTCGAACCCTAGAACCTGGCAGGTACATTCTGTGTAGCATTATACAGAAGGTGAAAAATTACGTATGTATCACTGCATCCATTCCAAATTATTGCATTTGCACGGTTAAGCACGCAAGATGGTATTAACATCAGCTATTACGGAGCGGGAGCTCAGCGCCTGCAAGGTCTCTCCCTGTACGTGGATACAAATTGCACATGAGCGACACGGCCCGGCCCGGCCGTCACGCTAAAGAACAGCATATGTCTTCAATAGGGCTCAGCATACCTTGATGGGGTTTTTGCCATGGTGTAGCTTGATAGATTTAATTACTGACTGGCCATATCCGGTATGGGTGGGTGTTCGCGAAGCTCGTGCGTCCAAAAGTAGGAGCATGTCAAATCATCAAATTGAGGTAAATTATTACGTCATATCTCGGCTTTTGGCTGACCTGAATAGGCCCAAATTTGGTGTGCAGGGAGCACTAATGGTGTGAATTGAAAAGTAAATGTCGAATTAATCCTAGCCAAACTGCTCGCGCGCAAATGCACGGGAAAGGGGAGAGCAGATTTCGCCCCCACTAAACTATAAAATTCAGAAACTATGAATGTGATCCCAATGAAACTGGCGACATAGATTCAGCTGATCTAAGAACCATTAAGTATTGGGCAAGATACCGTCACCTAAGTAATGGTAAGATTGTATTAGGGTCTGCACTACGTGCTCACGTGCGTAAGACTTTAGAAACTATTTGATACCTACCTACTGGCTCGAATAAGGTGAAATTATGTATGTATATTTTCTCTAGCAAAATGAATGGATTGCACCTATCAGCACTAGAGCCATGCCTCACGTGTGCACGTGCACGCCCCTTGAATAATGAAAATACGAAACATTCGGGACAATTCTGGCATGTATCATGATATACCAACAGTTGCTGTGGCGTGAACTTTGCACTGAACTGTCCTGATTAATTCTGACCACAAGGTAGATACCCTATCGCGTCGGCATGTGCATTTAGCATTCACAGAGACATCCTCCCCGAGGAGGGATATGATCCTAAATCCTAATGTTTAGTTGTTTGCCCGTCATCATAGTTGGGACTAAAGGGTGCACTGATATCATAGGTCATACGGCAGAGCCATTGGTTGTTTGCCCATTGCTCCAACACTATAGGTTGAAATGACACAACAACGTCACCAAATGTCAAATGACACACTATGCTGTGCGGTTTCGTGGGATATTTTGATTCAATAATTGAGTTTTGGGTCTCAATGTTCGTATTTTCGGAACTATTCCTGCGCGGTCATGGCCAGCAGCGACCGAAATCCGCAGCCACGTACCGTCTTCACGATGCAAATAAGGCAACTCTCTGTAAGGCACGTTTCACCCCTGGGCACAGTCCTAGCAAAACGCTCTCAATTTGTGAAGTTTGCACCTTTTCGACCATAAATCGCAAATGACGGTTGGTAAAAAGGCGGAATAAGGGCCATGGGATTTTCACAGCCGCTGGGGACTTTTCTTGGACTTATACCAAGGCACCACGACCGACAAGTTTGAAATGTGCATGGTAAAATTGTCCACCCAACAATTGTCATCGCATTGTTCATTTCTTTTTCGATTTCAAGCTTAAGTATGAAGTTTGCTGCCTAGAAGATATGACATTCAAAAGGTTCGAGGCGTAAGCATCAAAAGTGTTCTTTTCTGCAGGCGCAAAATAATTCCCACGGTATGAGCTAGTTGCGAATTTCATTACAAATTTAGTTTTTTTACAGAGCATCGTCGATGTGATGTAGATCAATCTTCCAGGTTCTTTGAGGTCCGCCTCATGAGAGGCTTGTTAATTTTGCTCTTATTTTTAAATGTTCTATTTCAGGTGTCCCGGTTTTGCCACTATTTGGGACCATTTTTACAACCGCTATTTCCGAGTTGCTAAGCTAGGCAGCTATCCGTGACTTCGCCTAAAGTTAAGATTTCAGTAGGGAACAAGTTTTGTTGGCACGATTTGTTGCTGTCAATAGCCATCTCACTCCGTCTGAATAGATATGTGGTGCTGGTTTGGTGCGCAGCGTGTTTTCCTATTTTTCTGATACATTTAAAGAAGAGTACCACGAAAAACTGCATTTTTGCTGGGATTGATACAGGCTCTTATTGGAACGTTTAAAAAACATAAACACGTGGTGAATGAAAGATGACTGGGAATAGAAAAGCACCTGGAATCTGTGAGCATGAAAGAGCCGCCGCTTGTTGTGTTGTGGTTAAAATCGTGTGTTTGTGCCCGCATTTAGGGGAGTGACGCACCCGCGATCTTCAGTCGACCCGCAGGGGAATTCCAGCGAAAGGCGGGCGGTGCCGTCAACACAAATAAGCTCCCGTTCTGGGAAACGTCCTCACTCGTCCTCATTCTGATCCGGAGTCTTCGTGCAAATGTGGCCTTGCTCGTAGGAGCCTTTTCGAAAAATTTATGTAGGCGATAAAATGGTCCGCTGACTACTCAAGGTATTCGGGTGTTTTCTGCTTCAGATGTTCAGTCAGTTTTGTCCTACAGTTTGCCAGGAATTTGGCTTATGATCGCACTCTGCGCAGAATGCAGTTAGAATAGTGTGGACTTTGGCGTGTCGAAGTCGGCCCAGAGGAAGCTTGTCAAACGTGACGAGTCAACCTAGCGCAAAAAGTGCTGATGCGATCATCATTTCTCGGTCACTTCTTTTTCAAGCCCGGGGAAAACGTCAGCAGCTATTTTAATGCTGGCGATAAAGCTGACCCACGGTCTGTCATTTTTTTACCAAACTGTGCTGACTGGAGATTTCTGAGACCAGTTTGTCACGCCGCAGGAAATCATTGAACCAAATCATTTAATTCGTGGGTTTTGAAGCACACTGAATGTGTCTGGCTGGTCTTCTGCTTGAAACTTGTTTGTCTATGTTGTATTGCAGACTGTTTGTTTGGCAGCAGCAATAACAGATTATCGGGCCCTTATTCAAGGTATGAAAAATAAATTAGCGTTATCAAGCGTTTTGCTTACGGATAGTTGTTAAAAAGGAATCACTGGCAGGACTCAATTCGTTATTTAGGGGTGCCCCCGACAATTGGAATTTTAAAGCTAATGTCAAATTCCTGGGCCATGATCGAGGTATCTCTCTGAGCGAACACATCTCGGACTGGCCTTCAACCGCGACCCCAGCTGAGATTTTCACTTCCACTCTCCACTCGTTTCGTGACGCAGTTGTGAGTGGTGCGTTAGGGATGCGCGGTGGTGTAGTGGTTGGCATGTTTGATTTGCGCTCGGCCGGCCCGGGTTCTAGGCCCAGCGGATCCCTGAGCAAGGTTTCTCATGAATAGTTTGTTGACTGGACATCTCTCGGGTCCGGCACTGCATCACCTTGTTTGCCAGCTAAGTGTAAAGTAACAACAACTGGCTCCAAAACACCATCAACTAAGCGGCAGAAGTCGCTTTCGGCCGAACGTTTGGACAATGTTTCGGGTCTTCTGGGTTATTTTGAAATTGTTATCCAGTATGATCATTTCATACATTATCCGACTCACTGTAACGAGAGGAATGGAATGACGCCCAAAAATTGACTAACTCAACTCAGTCAGGCGCCAGAACTAAACAGCATTCTCTAACCTGGCACATTCTTTGGCCTGTGATGACCCTAATACTCACCGGAGACAAAAGCTGCCTCATATATTTTCGTCATCATTTCTCACGAGTTATCTACCACTGTTCGCGTTCTTGTTTTCGCTATCCTGCATCGAGGTGGGATGCTTAAACCCTCCACTGGGAAGAAGGTGGATGGGGGCCCACTGGAGCGGGTGCTTAAGGAATTTCCTAAATGGTTCCAAAGTTTGACCTATTTTAAAGTCCTGTGACGTCACAGCTCAACAGGCATGACACAAAGTAAGTAAAGTACGAGTAGAAGCCGGCAGGTTAGTTCCAGCACCGTTCCTATGTCTCCGTATCGTCACTGGCTCTGGAGATATGGATAGGCGTTGCCAGCTAGAAAGTTTCGAATTAACAGCGCCACCAGAATATCCCGCAAGACCCTTCATGAAAATAAATCACCACAAATAGGACGACCTGATGCTGTATTACGTATTTGATGTATTCGCTTTGGGGTTTTATTGTTGTACTAGTCTGGCATTGCTTTTTTATTTATTTAAAATAAAAATACTCTCCAGCTACATTCTTTTGGCACCTAGGAATTCTAAACTTTTGGATAATAATCAGAACTAGGGCCAGAAATAACCCTCCCAGGTGGTTGAAAGTGCCCGAATAGTTCAGGCAGTAGCAGCTTAAAATGTGGCAACGTCGAATAAACCAGGGGAAATAAAGCGGTGCAATAAAAACGAACGATATTGTCGCTATTCTTTTCTGAGATCCAAATGATTCAGTCATCACAAATTTTAGCTTTTTGAGAAAGCAAACGGATAAAATAAAAATAAAATAGCATAACATGACAATACATTACAAGCATATCTCCTAATTTCTTTAAGGTCGTTTGTGGTACAATGGACCCGATGCCCCGTCCCCTCCGCTCGGTCAGTATTGTCTAAGATGCCAGAATTTTTGCCACCGATAAACAGGACCTGACAGATCACGCGCAAAGGCCTCACATTTTGCAAATGACTTCAATTGGGATTGAATAAAGACAGATTTCGGCAGGTTCGTTGAAAGTTTTAGATAAATGTAGATGTTTGCAAGAAACTCGGAGCATGATTGTGAAAATTCAATGGCTATAATTTGTGTCCAAAACAGGGGCATGGCCAGGATTTCGCTCAGGGGGGTGCAGCGCCGAAAGGGGCCCCTGCCACTGCGCCAAAAAAAATGGCCCAAAAAATGTAGAGGAACAAAAAAACTAAGTTCGGATTCTGCGTAAACTAGGGTAAATAGGGTCGCTTCAAACCAAAACGTCCTTAAGATATCTCAACTACGCCATGACAAGCCATTTGTGTACCTACCACATTGCTTAACACCCGCACTGGAGAGGGGCCTGGCATTAACGCGCACTGGAGGGGGAATGGTAGCCCCCTAAGATTTTGGGAACTAAGGGGGATATATAGACGCCAGTTGGTGGGTGGGTGGGGGCTATTGTAATCTATATCATGACCAATTTTCATTGACCTAGGTCAATATCTTCAAGTTCAAATGAGGTCATAAAGGTCAAATATTGGCCATGCTGGAGACCTATTGGGAAATGCCGTGCTGATGCGGGAAAAATACGGGAATAAGCTAAAGGTGGACCAGGGTCATAGAAGGAAAGTCACAAAAATATTGTCTACAATTTTGGGGTCAAGGTCATTAAAGGTCATTGACCTATGAGGTCATAATGTGGTATTCTACCTATAATGTACATACACTATGGTGTGCAGTGTTGCAACTATTTGGCGGAAGATGAGGATTGACCCTTCCTCATGATCTTTGACCTTTACCTTTACATTAGGTTACCCTGGGTATGACGGCATAGCATAATATACGTCAGACTGGGTAACGCCATTTGACCAGAAGCACTGGGGTCTGGTTTCAAAGAGTCCTTGGCCTATCTCCTCGAATCCTGGAGGCATAATATAGCAAAAAAATGGTGATTGTATACTCGAACACAGCTACATATATTTTTCTAATAGCACAATAGGCCCTGCTGACTAAAAAGGGTCATGCTAATCACGGCGGCTTGTCCCTTAACACTCGGGAGCCTGTGGGGGTGTAGAACGGTAGGTCAAAGGTAACGGCGTGGGCCATGCTTCATGAAAATATTAACCTTTTTCAGGTCACATTAAGGTCACCAGAGGAAAATGCCGTCACTGCCGTCAAGGATAACATGTAAATTAAGTTTTGGCCATTACATCAACAATAAAATAGACAAAACGACTGAAATATAATGCAGCAAGCGATGAATATAATGATACCCAGGTCAAATCAAAGATTACACCAGGTCAGGTCAGGTCAAATTATATAAAATGCATATCATTAGAGCAAACCAAGGCAACTAATGAACTAAAATAAACGCTCTATACATCTGTTACGAGTTTTCAGTAAACCATATTCATGTATTACCAAGGAGAGGTCATGCTTGACCACCTAGGTCATCGATATAAAATACAACATATTAGAAACTGGAGCCCATTGATATGAGTTAATTGGATAAGTTCACCCTGACTATGCTATCTTAAACTTTTAGGTGTCGACCTGACTGGTGACCTACCGAGATGACCTATCCTAAAATTTTCACAGGTAAAATGGTGGAAGGTATACCAAGGCGGCGCCGCGCGCCGTTCCGTCTCGAAAACGAGGGGGCGGGCCGCCCGATGGCGGTTAAAGGAGTGCCCAGCTGGTTTTGCTGGCTGTCGAGGGTCCCGTGGGTAACAATGGACCCTGATAGCTAAAGGTTAAATGGGTTATAAGGGGCCTTATAACTATAAATGATATTGCGTTTCGCAAAATTGTCTGCTGTTGCGAAGGACCCTTCAAGCTACAAAGGTCTGTGGTGGACTTAGAGGGCCAACAGGGCCCTCAACATCTGCAAACAGATGCTACTGAATTTTCCACCAGGCTAAAATTATCGTACTTGAAGAGTAACTTTGGAACCAGTCGGTGACGCGGATTCCTCATCTGTGTTATGACCGTGGCTTCCGCCCTCCCCCTCCCCCATCCCTGTAAGACTCAGTGACCCGTGGTAAATGCAGTTGAATGCCGCTACCTGGCTGAAATGTACCCAAACCGCAGCCCCCGCTTCCCGCCACGGTGGCAAGGGAAGGCGCTGCATCGGCCAAAATGTTTGTTCTTCTCGAACCCAGCCACGCTGTCGATTTATCTGACCGGGTGATTTGGCGCCAAAATGAGCCGCTGCCGCCAAATCTCAGTATCCGGGCGGATTGCCGGGTCGGAGCTCGCCTCCCGCCACTGAGCCGAAGCGGCCTGCCGCGCTGTGTCTTGATCGGCGGACGCGCCAATTCCGGCGCGAAGGGTGATCAGGAGGGGATCCAGAGCTCCGACTCGGGAATTCGATGGTGACGAATGTGGGGAGCGGGCCAGAGCATCCGGATAACCTGTATACGTTCTACGACTGCTTGTTTCCATCAACTTTTCCAGTGGTAGCGATCAAATGACAAAGTGCATTGAACTGCATTGCAATAATCCACGTGAAGCTTCTCTGACTGCCGTTTTTGAATTTTCTCTCTTTATGTTACCTTGTCTCTAGGAAGGCCCCAAGCAACCGCCCGCCATCCCTGTCATGGTGCATGGTGATCTAGATTAGAAGAAAACATACCGTCCCCAGACAATGGTTACTTAGATTTATTGCTCCCTGAGCGTGAACTATTTGAACCTGTTTAAACTACAAATCCGGTGCAGCTTGAACTTATCATCAAAGGGCTGAATCCTGTAAGCGGAGGCTTCGATCAGATTAGTATGTACATTCTTATGTCTACATATAAAGTCTGTCTTCCTTGTTCGACTCATGTTTTCAATATTTGCTTGTGTTCAGGCTTATTTCCTAATAAATTGAAATTTGCATCTATCATTCCCATCTTTAAAGGAGGAGACCCCCGAGAATTTACAAACTATCGCCCTATCTCATTTCTTCTTATTTTCTAAATTTTTTGGAAGAAAATTATTTATAAATATTTATCAGGCTATTTGCAGGAATTGTTTCTTACTTTATTCTCTACAATTTGGATTCAATAATAATTGTTGGAGTTTAACGACGCACCAACTGCCAGGATCATACGGTGTCGCCAACTCTCACCCTGTTGGAAGAGATTTTGGGGATCAGATCGACTTATTCAGAGGCTCCGCCGGGACTTGAACCCGGGACCGGTGGCTTAGAAGACAAGGGTGCTATCCACTAAGCCACCTCATCCCCACAATTTGGATTTAGACAAAATCATAGTACCTACATGTCCATAGTTCATATCTATGACTCAGTTACCAAATCACTCGAAGGCAACTATATTACATGTGGAATTTATCTAGATCTTAAAAGAGCATTTGATACCATTAGTTTTGACATACTTTTGAAAAAACTTAAACGAATTGAAATTGGTGGAAAACTGATTGATTTATTAGCATCCTACCTATGTAACAGATACCAGTCAACAACCTTTTTGTAACACAAAATTGGATCTAGAAAAATATACATGGGTGCCTCATAGGGTTCAGTCCTTGGCCCTCTCCTTTTCTTAATTTATATTAATGATCTTCATTTAGTTTTAAAATTGGCAACCTTCTATCTTTTTGCTGATAATACAGCTATTTTAATAAAAGGTAAATCTCCAAAACAGCTTCAAGATAACGTACAAATCACGCTCCTAAAAGTAACGAGTTGGTTTAGAGCTAATCGCCTTTCACTGAATGTTTCGAAATCATGCTATCAGATCTACTCTAAAAGGAAGGAAGCTGATTTGGAACTAATTCTGAATGGAGAAAAATAATCTCGCGAAGCAAGCTAAAGTATCTAGGAGTTCAAATTGATGAAAACCTAAAATGGGACTCCCATATTGAACATATATCAACTATCATATGCAGAAATATTGGGATAATGAGCAGGACAAAGTGTTTTTTTCATCGCGTGAACTCTTTGTTCATATAACTCATTAGTTCTTCCACACCTAAATTACTGTGCCTTTGTCTGGGGCTCCAACTATGTCACTAAAATTGAACGTCTCTTTAAGTTACAAAAAGAGCCATTAGGATAATTGCTAAGAAAACTTTTTTCCACCCATCAAATCAACTCTTTATGATATTGGAGCTGGTCAAGCTTTCTGATATTGTAAAGGAACAACACATTATCGTTCTTTCAAAATATATCAATAGAACCTTACCCACTGCCATTGCATCTCTCTTGGAACTTCATATATCTAGCAGCAACAGGCTAGTTCATCACTTGAAAGTTCCTTTTGCATCTACAATTTATAGACAGTTTGCATTTTCGATTTACGCTCCAAGGGTGTGGAATGATGCAATGTGTCCATTATTTCCAAAGTTGAACGAAGTCCCCCTAGAGAAATCCAGTCTTAAAAAACAGGTTAGAACATTTCTTTTCAATAAATATCTATCAGAGGAAATAGATGAGCAGGGTTAAAAATCAATACCAATAATAATGCATTGTTTCTCTTTTGCTCACGAAATATTCGTTCTTCTTTCCAGACATGAGCTCCTAATGTATTGATTTCACCAACTCTCTCTCTCTCTCTCATCTCTCATCTCTCATCTCTCATCGCTCATCGCTCATCGCTCATCGCTCATCGCTCATCGCTCATCCTCATCTCTCATCTCTCATCTCTCATCTCTCATCTCTCTCTCTCTCTCTCTCTCTCTCTCTCTCTCTCTCTCTCAACACAATTTCTAATCTCTCTACAATGTGACATTTTCTTGGTCTCATAGCCCATTTAGGAGCTCACCCACCCACTAATACCCTAACATGACTATCTTCGTGGCCCCACCGATAGTAAATAGTTAACCTAAACCTTCGTTGGGGCCATGACGTGGGAACATACTAAAATTGGGATAAGGCAGCGAGCAAATAATATATACAAATAGCGAGGAGTGGTGCGGTCAACTAAGATAATGAAACTAACCTATTTTTGATGTGTTCAATCGGACAAAATTAGCTAATGGCCGCACGGGTATGGAAGGGCACTCCTACCTACCTATTTAGATGGGAAGTGGGCTTAAAAAAGAAAATGAGAACAACTTTGCACTAGACTCATTTACGCATCCAAATAGTTTTGAATTTTAGTGACACTTGTTATTTTCCGGTGCATTGAGTCAGTTTGAGATGATCTGGGAAAGCTTCATTCCAATACATAAACCCTCGTCTCACGGGGGCATCAATGGCGCGTAAGGTTTTTTTTCAGAATAGCAGAAAAACGAGGCGCAACATCATGGTTGAGAGGTGTTCCTCTAACCCCATCATTTTCACACCATCCCTAAATTGTTTTACCCCGGGCCACACTAGGTAAGGTCACCCGGCGAGGTCAACCAAGGTCACCTTACTTCAACTTTTGATCTCTACGATAGTTACATTTCTAAGCCGATTGATTCGAAACGTTATACACTTGATGACTTTGGGCGCTATATGGCCTTACCAGGTTGGTGCGCCCCTAAGCCCAAATAACCAACCTTCAGGGTTCTGCTAAATGTATATCCGGGATTTTTAGATTTGCTGACCTGAGATAAGGTCACGTGGTGACATCTCACAGGAAAAAACGTGGGGAGAAGCTGTCTTATGACCTAAAAGTTACAAAAATTATTGTAAATGTTCAGATGTCTCAGAAAAGCATTCTCGGCCACCCTTTCACGGATTTCATGCGCAACATTTTCCCTTTGACCTATCTGAGGTCATCACAGGTCACCAAGGGCCAAAAAAGTATTTTGAAGATAACTTTTGACCTAATCAAGCTAGAGCGCTGAATTAAACATCATCGTGTATGTCTCGTCATTGGCTTTCATTTTATCTGCGGCAAGGTCACTTTCTGACCTTGTGTTACCTCAGGTCATGTTAGGTCAAGAGGTGCCCTCTACGAGGTTAAACCACTGGCGTGAGTTCGCTATGTTCCACATAGCGGAGAATGCCCTGGCATGTTACTGTCAAATGTTCTTTACCAGATCTGGTATTGATATGTATTTCAATAGCTCTAATGGCATGGGAGTTATGCCCAGGTTTATTAACCCTCGCCCCACCGGGGGGCCATCGATGGCCCCCTAAGGTTTTCCGGGATAGCAGAAAAACGACGAGGCCAGCACCGCAGTTGAGGACTCTACCTCTCACTGCATCATTTTCCCATCATCCCTGAAATTTTTACCCCGGGTCACCCAAGGTCAGGTCACCAGACGAGGTCAACCAAGGTCACCTCACTTCACCTTTAGAGCTCTGTAAGAGCTACATTTCAAAGTCGATCGATTTGAAACTCCTACACTTCATAACCCCACCAGGGTCTACAAGGTGTATATCCGGGATTTTTCGATTTCGTGCCCTGAGGTCAGGTCACGAGGCGACCCCTCCCATTGGAAAAGCATGGGAAAAGTTGTTTCATGATATAAAAGCCACAAAAATGATTGCAAATACTCAGACTGCTCAGAACAACGTTTTGACACCCTTTCACGGATCCCAGGGGTCATATTTGCCCTTTGACTTTTCCAAGGTAATCCAAGGTCACCAGAGGTCAAAAACAGTATTTTGACAATAACTTTTGACCTGATTGAGCTAGAGCGATGAAACAAACACCATCGTGTTTGTCTTGTCACTGGCTTTCATTTGATATACGGCAAGGTCACTTTTTGACCTTTCGTGACCTCAGGTCATATTAGGTCACGAGGTGACCTCTGGCAGTCAAACCACTGGCGGGAGGTCTTTACGTTCCACATAGCGGAAAAAGTACTGGCAATTTGCTATCAAATGTACTTTACCAGGCCTCAATAGCTCTAATGACATAAGAGTTATGCCCAGTTTGCTTAATCATTGCATATTTGAGTGAAAATAGCCGATCTTGACCTAATTTGACCTCTGGAGGTCAAACCATTGACCTGAGCACTAAAACATGCGAAGTAATTTCTTACTGAATTCACGCGAGCTTTCTATTGCACTTTGCAGATTTGCGCTAACGCCCATATTTTCGGAGTTAGAGGGGGCCATCGATGGCCCCCGGTGGGGCGAAGGTGGCGCCGGACCCCCGGTGGGGCGCGGGTTAAGCATTGCATATTTTAGTGGAAATAGCCTATCGTGACCCAGCCTGACCTCTGGAGGTCAAAACATTGACCTGAGGGCTTAAACATGTAAGTAAAATCATACTGAATTCATACAAGCCTTCCAATGCACTTTGCAGATTTATGCTAACCTTAATATTTTCAGAGTTGGAGGGGCCATCGATGCCCCCATGGGACAAAGGTGGTGCCAGACTCCCCGGTGGGGTACGGGTTAAAACTAATGAGGCTTGCTTTTGGTCGTGCGCTAGCGCTATCGCTAGTGGATGATCAATTTCGTGTCAGTTTGTTGTTAAAGTCTGCGTGAAAACCCGTTGGCTAAAAGAGTAACACCAGACCTTTGGTAGCTGATTGGAAACATCTGCGCGTCAAGTCCCCTTGAGGCACTGGAGCTGTATGTTGATGTATCGGAATCCATGGATGCTAAAACATCAACATCCAGTTTCAACATGTTTGCACACTGTAGGTCACTGTGCATGCTAACTTTCAGCTTTATACGAATGCACAAGACATTTAAATTTTATGTATTTGTATTTGAAAAAAATGATCGTGATGATAGAGATCGCGAAATAATCCGGGGTGTGCCATCCCGGGATGATGCCTGCGACCCTCATCTGCGCTGAGCGCCGGCACCGTCGCTGTAGGTCCAGGTGCGCCTTCTCGCGGCGACCTTTTGTGACCGGGGCTTCACCCCGCGGCGATCGCCGCAGGGCTTCTTCACCCCGTTCTCGGAGGCGGCCAACACCAGCGGTGCCGTCAACCCCGGCGGCCGCGTCCCCAGCGTGTGTCCCCTGTCCCCCCCTCCCCAGCGGGTATATCTGATGTCAGAGGCTATGAAGCGGTGGTGGCTGACATTGTGCGGTACCGGGCCGTCACCGTGACCCCGCACCCGACACAGCTATTTCCAGTGTCGATGACAGTTTGATCCTGTCAAATAAAGGTGCGGCTCCAACAATTGCATCTCGGGCGGGAGCTGGGTAAACATTTGAGTTGGAGCGGCGTTTTGGACTGCAGAAATAGTCGGCCGGTCAGATTCCAGGGTGCCTGGCGGCTGCTGCTGGGTAGTGGTAGGGCCGGCAGCCAGTTGGAGCCCAGACTGAACCGGCGCTGGGAGGAGACACCCTGCTCACCCGCACAGGACAACCCGCCTTCTTTGTCGCTGCGGCTACGGCCGGGTTAACCTTCGCCCCGGTTGGGGGTGTTTGAACACCCCCTCGGGTTTTTTCCGGCGGCACGAAAAAACGGCAACGCGAAGCGCCGCCGTATTTGCCAAACCTTATTCTTGATCGATTCCGCAACTTCCCCAAAATTTTAAGGCTGGGTCGTCTGAGGTCCGGTCACCAGTGCAGGTCAAGTGACATCACCTTCATAAATGTTTAATGTGGTATAAGTAAGAAAAGGGCGAATCTATCGAATTACAACTTATACCATATAATGTGCCCACCGATTACTACAACATATATTCCGGGGTTTTTATATCGAAGACCTAAGGTATTGGATCATGACCTCTCCATTGGAAATACATGGGAAAAGCAGGAATTGGGCTGCATTTGTGTAGATAAAGCTTAGAATACCTACATATTCTCCAAATCGTAGTATCCTGGGCCCCTTTCTTGGTTCATGCTGCAATTTTTGACCTGTGATCTCTGAGAGGTCGTCTGGGCTACTTAAGTAGATTTTCAGACTTGGGTCAATAACTTTGCAGGAAATGAGGATGAAGCTTTTATTTTGATACATTTACGTTTAGATTGCTATTGCGAGCCGATTGATGTGCATATTGACTATGCTAGATCAGATAGTGACCTTGACCTAACCTCAGGTCAGGTCAGGGGCGGCGGCAAAGTTGATCACCCCCCTAGGGTCTGAAGGGTCCCCCTGAGGACACGGGGCGCGCCAAGCGCGGCCCGCTCGCACTATGCTCTTGGGCCTAATGTGGGACTTCATACCAGACAGGGCCCTCTTAACCCGCGCCCCACCGGAGGCCTGGCGCCTCCTTCGCCCCACTGGGGCCCATCGATGGTCCCCTCTAATTCCGAAAACATGAGGTAGACAGCCGCGTTGGTAGGCGCCTGGCGCCGATTTGACGAGTCCTCCCTTTCGCTCCGGGGCCTTTTGAGTCTCGGAGCGACGGGGAGGGCCTCCGTTAGACGCCGGGCTTGGGTCCGGCGTCTAGGCTGCCCCCGCGCCCCCGGGCCCCTGTGTCTGTTGGTGCGGGGTGGGCGCCGGAAGTGATGCCCCGGCGCCCCGCGCCGGGCGCCTGCCGGAGCGGCAAGCCAGTTTAAATCTGTTATCACGTATCCGCGCAGTGAGAATCATAACCACGATGTGAAAGAATCAATTTTTTATGTGAATATTATTTTTCTTTAGATGAGACTTTACTTTCCCCTAAAGACAGACACAATTATAAGCTTTGAATGCAGAGAAATGTTATGGGCGCTATATGACCTCGCAGGTTGGCGCGCCCCTAAAACCCAATAATTAATTAATCAATCCGAAAATATGAGGGTTAGTGCAAATCTGCAAAGTGCATTAGAAAGCTTGTGTAAATTCAGTAAGAAATTACTTTGCATGTTTAAGCACTCAGGTCAATAGTTTGACCTCCAGAGGTCAAGTTAGGTCACGATAAGCGATTTCCAATAAAATATGCAATACTTAAGCAAACTGGGCATAGCTCTTATGCCGTTAGAGCTATTGCAATCTGGTAAAGTCCATTTGATAGCAAATGCCAGATTTTTCCCGCTATGTGAAACATAATGACCTCCCGCCAGTGGTTTGACCTCCAGAGGTCACCTCGTGAGCTAGTTTGACCTGAGGTCACGAAAGGTCAGAAAGTGACCTTGCTGTATATCAAATGAAAGCCAGTGATGAGACATACACAATGACGTTTATTCCAATGCTCTAGCTTAATTAGGTCAAAAGTTATCGTCAAAATATTGTTTTTAGCCCTGGTAACTGTGATGACCTCAGATAGGTCGAATGCAAGTATCGCCCCTGGGATCCGTAAAAGGGTGTCCAAGAACGTTTTTTCTAACAATCTGAGCATTTGCAATAATTTGTGTGACTTTTAGATCATAAGACAGCTTTTCCCCATGTTTTTTTTAATGGGAGAGGTCACCTCGTGACCTGACCTCAGGTCACGAAATCTAAAAATCTCGGTTACACATTATGTAGACCCTGGAGGGGTCATGAAGTGTAGGAAGTTTCAAATTTATCGACCAAGAAATGTAGCTTTTGTATAGCTACAAAGTTAAAATGAGGTGACCTTGGTTGACCTCGCCTGGTGACCTGACCTTGTGTGACCTGGGTTAAAAAATTCAGGGATGGTGGGGAAATGATGAGGTGAGAGATAAAAGCCTAAAAACCTTTGGGGAGGCCATCGATGGCCCCCGGTGGAGCGAGGGTTAAGCCCACTTCAGCACTCTATTCTGTGACAGGCACGGCCCCTTTTACCCATCAAAACTGTCTATAACAATGTGCTCTTTGAACCACTGGGGAGTATGGTGAACAACTGTAGAGGTATGTTTAAAGTATTTAACGCCACATTCTGCCATTGAAAAATTGAAAGAAAATATCTATCAAGAACTAAACAGCATTTCTGGCGGCGTAATAACCAACCGATATTGCACGTATGTCCACTTCTTTTGCCCTTTGATTGTTTTTGCTTTTAGGCCTGAGTTTGTCCCCCCCCAAAACCTACCGGCTAGTCTAATTATGACAAAATCTGTCATCAATTGAATTTTTGCTTTTTTCGACTTGGGTCCTCCCCCAAATCTACTGGCTAGTTAACTTGTGGCCGAATCTTTGACTTCTTTGTGTTTGCTTTTCAGCTTTGCTCCCCCCCCCGAGGTGACCGGCTAGATCCGCCACTGATTCGGGTTCAGTGTCCGTAAGAACCTTGCACACAAATTTTCAAAAAAGTCGAAGTGGTATAATGTAGGTATTCACCTTGCCCGGTTGATTTGTGCTGGAATTACCCATGTGCCGCGGACTCGGCTCCTTCTGGGGATTTTTTTGGCGGACGCTTCATGAGACTCGGGATGTTGCATAACGTCTCGTGTTATGTAAGTTGGCAACGCCCGCTCCTGATCTTGATTATAAATACCTGGAGTGTATGCACACCTTAGATATCGCTCCATCCTGACACATGGGTAAGACAAAGGTGACACGTAAATGAGTTTTCGAGAGGCGGGACCGATACTTCTAATTGCTTCGGTGACCTCGGGTTAAATGCAAATTATTAAAGAAGACCGATTGAATTGCTGGTGCCTCACAAAAGAATAATCATCTTTATTTCTATCTCTTCTGTATGTATATATATCTTGAATTATCATACCTTGTGCTCTATGAACACCAGCCCCCGCCCACGCCTCGGGCCGATTTTTCACGTGTCACTCAGTCAAAAATGAAAACATTTTCCAGCCCCAGGCCCATGTATGTACCTAGACATGAAAATAAGCCACGAAATAAGTTAACAGAAATTTTCCTTAGACCTAGCCCGACTCAGCAAGATCTGACATTTCTTTACAGTCTTTGGGAAGATAGTTTGTCCCGGCCTGCTCCCGTTGTTTGGCTCGTATGTGTCGCGGCGATGCTCAAGTGCTCTCATGTTGTGCTCCGTGCGCATATTCATGCCTTTCTGAAAGTAGTTTGGCCTTCATTTCTTGCAAGGTTATTTACTGATAATGTTTTGAATGCTGAACTCAAATATGTAACTATTTCCTCTTAATAATTTCGAGAACAATGAAATTCATATTTGATGGTATATCCTGGGGCATATCCGATTGGTGACGTCGTCTGATAGCTAGACTAGCGGCTCAAGATAGTGATGAAGTGTCCCAAGGTTAGAGCCACGGGGATTCAATGATAAAGGCATTCTAGTACCTTTTTCAAAATGTTTTTCCAGCAAGCTTCGCATCGTGTTCCAGCCTCAAGGTAAGTGATGGAGTTTCACGACGGTGCAAGAAAGAGCAGTGGTGCTGTGCCAGTGTGGATCAGTACCTCAGATCAAAGTGCAAAGGGAAGACAGGTGAAGAAAAAACGTTAGTGCTTTGCGTCAGGCTGAACGAACACAAGTTGAAGTATGTCTGGCAAGATCTTTTCCCCGTACTCAGCAGTTGGTAGAAAAATAAACCCGGACTATGGTAGCAAGACGAGCGGACTGGGCCAGCAACAAAGCGGCCAGCTCAACACTTTGTTACTGCTGTGAAGATCATAGAATGCTACCCTTGAACCCTATAAAAGTTCTAGGAATAGCCCCTTCTCCTTATTAACCCTCGCCCCAGTGGGCGGGGAGTTTGAATGCCCTCTTCCCCTCCCTCGGGTTTTTGCGATCGCACCAGAAAACGCAGCGTGAAGGCCGTGGTACTTGGCACAGGTTACGCTTGATTGACGCCGCAACCTTTTTTTAATTTATGGTTCAGTCATCTCAGGTCAGTTCACCAGGCCTGGATAAGTGACTTCACCTCCAATAAATTTTCCGGTGGCACCAGCAAATCAGGTTTCCTTTTGATCATATGCATATTGCATAATGGGCCGACCGAGAACAAGTTGTAGTAATGGAATTTTCGATACCGATACCCTAGACCCAGGTACGGATTATGATCTCTCCATTGGAAATGCATGGGAGAATGTGAAATGGTCGAAAAAATGGTAGTATCTTTGACCACCCTAAATTATTGTTGTAAGTCTGAGCCTGTAACCTCTGAGAGGTCATCTTGTACTGCTCAAGCAGGTTTTCAGATTTGGGTCAATAATTTCGTTGGGAATTATGTCAGAGCCTTCAGTTTGGTACCATTACGTTTGGTTTATTATTGCGATTCGATAGATACGCATATTAACTATGTTAGGCCAGATAGTGATCTTTACCTGACATTAGGTCAGGTCATTGTTATGTTTTGACCCAGTATGGTCATATAACACATTATGGGTTTTCCATAACGAGAGGAAGCGAATCCCGCTGAAAAATATTAGCTCAACCTAGTCAGACGCCAGAGACAAGAACCCCTTCTCTTACCTTCAATTTCTTTGACCCGTCATGACTGCAATATTGACATGAGCCCAAGAGTTACTGATCTAATTTTTCATTATTTCTTACGAGGCTATCCACTATCCTTGTGTTTTTCTGGTTATTCCGAATAGGGCCCGAGATCGAGGAGTAGGTATTATAAGCCACTCCTCTCACCACTCTGGGCCTCCGAGCCACCTTTGCCATGGTGAGGAGGGTGTGCAAACACCCCCCCTTCGAATTCGGCTTCTATAAGGGATAGCGAAGAACGCGAAAACTGGTGGATAGCTCATACAAATTTAGGAAGAAGCTACTTCGGTATTTTCTTGGCTCCGGTCAATATTGAGGTCATGAAAGGTCAAATAATTTGGCTTGTTAGAGAAGAGTTTTAGGCTCTAGCGTCTGACAGGTTCTGACAGAGTTGAGTTAGAAACATTTTTAGGCACCATTCGCTTCCTCTCGTTACGGACAATCCAATGCTGTATAATATGACTATACTAGGTCAAAACATAAAGATGACCTGACCTAAGGTCAGATCAAGGTCACTTTCCAACCTAGCATAGTCAATATGCATATGAATCAGTTTGCAATAGCAATCCAAACGTAATGGTAGCAAAATAAAAACTCTATCATCATTTCCTGCAAAGTTATTGACCAAAGTCTGAAACCTGCTTAATTAGCGCCAGTAAGGGTAGATCCAAGGGGGCGCGTCCCCCCTTGAACCGACATTGGGCACTGGAAAGAAACGCCTCCCAGCGCAGGCGCCCCCCGTAGGGTGGCCCGGCGACTGCAGCTGTACCCCGGCCTCGCAAGTTGTCTTCCAAATGCTACCGGAAGGTAGGTATAGGGGCCCTTACAACGTATGTACCTGGGGGCCCAAATTTAATCTTGGAGACCCCCAGAGTTGGCCTTGGGCCCCCAAATAGCTGTTCTAGAAGTCCACAAGAAGTTGTCTCGATTGGCCCGAGAGTTGTTCTCGGGCCCCTGCCTCGGAGGTCCCGCGAGCCCCGTGACCGGGCCCCCACCAATCGTCTCGAGGGCCCACTGCTGTGCAAGCCGGGTCCCCTATTCTCAGCAGTTTTAGGTCCCCGGTATTCCACCCGGACCCCTATTCTCAGCAGTTTTATGTCCCCGGTATTCCACCCGGACCCCTTTGGCTACAGCCAAAGGCCCCGTGGTTCACTCGGGCCTCATGTGGCCATCCGGGCACACTGACGCTCCCGGGCACTGGAACCGCTGAGGCTGCAACCGGGCGCCTAAGAATTATCCCAAGCCCACTGCTGCCGATGCCGGGCCCCTGTTATCGGCAGTTGCATATAATTTCCCAGTATTCCACCCCGGTCCCCTTTGGCTGCAGTTGGGCCCCCTGCGCTTCACCCGAACTCCTGTGGCTATCCGATCTCCCTGAAATGCTTCTGGGCCTCTGTGGCTCACTTGGGACCTTTGTGTTCGCGATTGGGCCCCTTACGATAATCTCAGACATATTGTGGCCGAAGCCAGTCCCGTACTTCTAGCATTCATACCCCCCGCCGTGGTCTACCTGGGCCTCCTGTGGCTACAGTCGGCCCCCTTCCTTGCTCGCGGGACTCTTTTGGTCTCGGCCTTCTGTGGCTACAGCATCCGTCCCTGCTTGGGGAGTAGTATATTAAACTCTTTCAAGCAGGCCACAGAATTCAAGCAGACCACAGAATATTGTATGCGATCTGAGATGGTCCCGATCAGTGACCCCAGCCGAAACTTGTCCAGTCCTTGAATTTGTGGAAATCCTGTCAAATGTTGATCGGACCTCAGGGATTTCAGGGCCAGCTCATAGTTCTGTGGGCCTTTGGTTTTCTCGGAATTTTTACCCCCCCCCAGGGTGTTTAACGTTTCTTATGCTCGCTGGCTGAAATATGTTCAATTTTCATGTGTATTTACGTTTTTATGACAAAATATTCTTTGTACAGCCGGGCATCCAAAGCTATTCCGGGCCCCCTTGAGGAGGCCACTCCCCCCCTGTCAGGGTTCACACCTCCCTTGATCAATTTCTGGATCCTCCCCTGAGCCCTAGATGACCTCTTAAATGTCACAGGTAAAAATTTCAACATTAATCTGGAAAGAGGCCCAGGATACTATGATTTGGAGAGTATGAAGGAATTTGCAGCTGTTTCTACACAAATAAAAGTATCAGAACCCAGTGCTAGTCCGCACTGTGGTGTTCCCCAAATAATCATGCTCACATATAGAGTTCACTTTCATCTCATTATCATCTGAAAGGACTCCATTTCTCCGGGAGATCATCATAAGTGAGTATGACGTGATTCTTTTTTCTTTCTCTTGTTGACACGACATCTGGCCAGACAATGAAGATGAGGAAAATATACTTATTGGATAAATCATGAGCTTCCTTTCTTTGGCTTTGAGGGACGGTGCGCAACAGGTTTTTCCTCGCCTACTGGCCTGAGTGGGCTATGGAAAGGGGCTCATACATGCGTAATCATGCTTTCATATCAAGTACCTCTCACCACATCATCTAAAAAGGCTCAATACACGTTATTAGTACGTTGATTAAACATGTCTGTGGTTCATCACCCAAGGTCAGGTTAGCTCTGTGGTGTTTCCTTGCCTGACACACAAAATATCATGCTCTCATCTTCAGTCACCCTCACCTCATCATCATAAAAAGTGTTTTTGCACCCGGTATCAGTTCTCACCATGGTCTCGCCACGTGGGAGACATACAAATCATGCTCACATCTTCAATCACTCTCACCTCATCATCAACTAAAAAGACTCAAAAACACGTCATCATGTTACGGATATGAAAAATGTCTGTGGTCCAGCACCCGGTGTGAATGCGCTCCAGGTGTTTCCACGTGGGACAAACATTATAAAAAAATGCAGCCAAAAATATGTTTTCCCCATGCATTTTTAATGGAGAAGTCATGACCCGTACCTGACCCAAGATCATCGATATGAAAAACCTCCGGAATGTGTTTTGTTGTACTCGATGGGCCCATTTTGCGGTAAAGCCGATAGATTCTCCCATTTCTTAGTTATGCCACCTTAAATATTTTTGGAGGTGAAGTCCCTTGACCTGCACCGGTGACCTAACCTAAGATGACCCAACCTTAAAATTTTGGGCAAAGTTGTAGAATTTATCAAGGATAATGTGTGCAAAGTACGGCGGCGCTTCGCCCCGCCGCTTTTTTGTGCCACCGAAAGAAAGCGAGGGGAGTTTAAACACCCCCCACCGGGATGAGGGTTAATACGAAATTCCGCAGAAACGTAGGGTTGCACTCAAAATAGTCAGCACTGCACATGATTAACCCTTGCCCCGGTGGCGGGTACGAGCCACCTTCGCCCTGGTGGGGGCTAAAAAGACCCCCCACGATCTCAAAAACTAAGAGAGCCTGGAAAAGCGCAAAACGGCAATAGAAAGCTCTTCAAGAATGATATCGAAAGTACTTCGGTCATTTTTCTTGTCAGGTCAATATTAAGGTCACCAGAGGTCAAAATAGGTCAAAATCGCCAATATGAGGTGTACTAAGAAAACCTCTTATATCTCAGACACTATGATACCTAGAAACATTTTTCTAACACCATTCGAAAGCTCTTGAGTTGCTCTTTCATTAAAGTCGCCTTCATTTTCGTGTCAGGCCAAAGCCTAGGGAGCTATAGGTCACTGAATATTGGGCATATTCTTGGGAATGTCCATAGCCACCCATGCATAAGGGCGTTTCCTTTTTCGCTAACTTCCAAACCAAACACGATACAGCCATAGTTGATGCACCATTGGAATCCTCTCGTCAATACGAATCGAATGATATATAATATTGCTATGCCAGGTCAAATTTAAGAATTTGACCTGACCCAGGTCAACGGTCTGACCCAACTTGACCTGGTATAGTCATGATGTATATCATTTGACTTGCAGTGACTATACAAACACTTTGGTGACAAAATAAAAGTTCTATCTTAGTTAATTCTAAATTTATAGAGAAAACACCAAAAATGCTTATTTGACCTAAAGTGACCTTTTAAAGGTCACAACTCAAAATTTTTGGCATAAACTTCAGAAATGGGCTAAGATCAAATTGTAACCGATGTTTGAAGCTGATTCCATCCATACTTACTGAGAAAAGCTCATTTCGTGATTTTCTCCATGTATTTACAATGGGGAGGTCATGCTCTGCACATGACCTTAGGTCACCAATATCAAAAATCCCGGAACAAATGTTGTAGCTCCTGGTGGGCGCAATATGTGGTATAAGTTTGAACTTGATCGATTAACCCTTCTTTTAGTTATGCCGTCCTAAGCATTTTTGAGGTGAGGTCACTTCACCTGGCCTGGTGACCTGACCTGATATGACCTTGGGCTAAAATTTTCAGGAAATATGTAAAAATGATGAAGGAACAGCTAAACCAAGTTTGGCGGCGCTGCGCACCGCCGTTTTTTTATCACTTTGGAAAAACCCGAGGGGGTCTAAAAAGACCCCCACCCGGGCGAAGGTTAATGGCAGGCAAGGTCTGCTCTGAAACCTTCTGGAACCTTAATATATGACTAGATTAAAGTAATGTCCTCTCGCTCGTCAGAACCGAACTCAACGATCAAAAAGTATGACCTGACTTGCACATAAAAGTAATTTCGAAGGCATACGCGGCCATGCTGGAAAGTTAATGGGTCAGCCAGTTATCAGGTGATGTCACAGATTCTCCACTAATCAGATCGTGAGGATAGTTCATTTTTTGGACAGTTTTCTGGAAAGCCAAAGAGTTTTCGATTTTTAAAGTTTTTTATCGTTGGAAAAATCAGCTACTTAATGTGTAACCCACTGGAGGTAGAAAATAAGGACCCAATCATATTTGCACAGGCACGTCGATATTTTATGATTCCTCCTAAAAATACGATTAAGTGTATTCTTAGTGAGTTGTTGCGCACGTTCATAACAATAAGCTAATGCATAAACTGTTATCCTACTCGTAGTGCCTTTCTTCAGCAAAACAGCGAGCGTATTGTAAGCTTATGGAGATGTGCAACACTTCGCACCAGTAACCTGTCCCTGCCGCTGCGCCATTATGACATCTTCTCTATAAGAAATATGCATTTTCCTCATCAAACAGTTCTTGGGAAATTTGACACGTGGGTTCACCGTAACGCTAAGATGATGAAAAGCACTAGAAATATGCCAACTATGCAGCTGAAATTCATTCTTGCTTTTTTTAATTCGAATAACACGATGCTTCAGACGTTCTTCGCTGATGATTGGTGTTTTTGAGGTGCAAGTCCGATCCTTGGCTTCTTGAAACAAAGAGGAGTCCTTCACAGTGACTTTGTTTGAGGGGGTTTACTTTAGGCTCAGTACTCACTTTAGGCTCAGTACAGTCATGTTCTATTGAAAAAAATGTTAGAATATAACTCGATGTTTAACACGCGCATTGACGGGAGGTGGGTACCCGCCCCCCTCGGGTTTTTCGGAGATAGTAAAAACGACGGCGCGTAGCGCCGCCGTACTTGGCATACCTTTTTCCTCATCATTTTTAAAACTTTTGTGAAAGTTTTAAGGTTAGGTCACCTCAGGTTAGGTCACCAGTACAGGTCAAGGGACCTGACCTAAAAAAGTTTAAGATAGCATAAGTCGGAGCATGGTGAACTTATCCGATTGAAACTTATATCACATAATGGGCCCACCGAGTTCTCTAAAATACGTTCCGGTATTTTTGATATCGATGACCTAAGGTCAGGTACGAGGCATGACCTCTCCATTGGAAATACATGGGAAAATGGTTTTTACTGTATAACTCAGTAACGGATAGTGATAGAGCGTTTATTTTAGCTTCATTAGACTCTTCTTGGCTTTCCGGTTCTAATGATATGCATTTTATATAATTTGACCCTGACCTGACCTCAGGTCAGGTCAAATCCCTGATTTGACCTAGGAAGGTCAAATTAGATAGCATTCAATTCGGCTTACTGCGAGGATTCATATAATTCGAGTAGTTTTGCTCTATCTTTATTTGTGCAGATGCAATGGCCGAAAAACTTAATTTACATGGTATCCCTATTACGGCATGTTTTGACCTCTCGTGACCTTGAATGTGACCTGACAAAAATGGTTCAGATATTTTCGATGGAGAAGTGGATGGGCAACCCAACAGCCTTTACCGTTTTTCGCTACCTACCGTGGTTCTCGAGATCTTAGGGGTGCGGGTACCCGCCCCCTCGTCAAAGCGAAGGTGGCTCAGACCCCCGTCAATGCGCGTGTTAATCATCAGAAGTCACAAAAGCCTTGATATTGCCAACTTGACTCGGGAAAATATTTGGGAACCAGAGGATTTAAAACTTTCAAAACTAGTACTGAGCCATTAAGGTGTATCCCCCGCACCTACCATATCGAATGAGAACTCGAGGAACTGCAGAAAAAGGATTTATGACTGCTAGTTATCATAATCAATCAGGTTTGACCATATAAAAGTCACAACATGTTAATGCACTGGAGACTGCAATGTCGGCCCTGAAATAACTCCACCCGTGAACAGAAAACATCAAACTTTTAAACAACTTTTGACAGCCTTATTGATCAACAAACTAGAATGAAATGAGCGTCGATCTGCTGGTAATGAAGCAAATAATGAAAAAGAACACTCGAACCTGGACTTCTGAAGGGTTGCAAAAGTGAAACGACTGCTCTACGCTCTACGGTCTATGCTCTATCGCTCTATGCCTTCGTTTACAATCTAGGAACTCCAATAGCGTGCAGCGGTGAGGAAGCTGCCGGTATGGGTGCCGCTGGCGACGGCCGTGACAGTGAACCGGGCCGGGGTTATGTAAGGTCAACGGGTAGGTGTGCCGGTGACGGGGCGGCGCGGCCGTTCGGCGCCGGCCCGCCCTCCGCCACCGCTGCCCGAATTAGCCCGGCGCTGGCCGCCAGCCGCCTACCGGCCGAGCAGCTGAGTCTGAGTCACAGAGTCTGAGACCGCCGCCGGCCGAGACGGGCCCGACACAGCTGCCGGCTCAACAAGCCGTGAGCCTTTCAGGGCGGGCTCAGGGCGAGAAGACTGTGCGGCGAAGATACAGAGTATGGACTTTGACTTAGGGTTATTGTTTGAACCAGAGGCGGGCTGATACAACATACTGTTAAAGGAGACATGACACCTGTTATATGGGGCTTGAACTGAGATAGCCATGTTATAGACTACAACGAAAAACCTTCGCAGTGATGTTTAATTTGTCCCAGACTCACCGTCTGAGTTGAGGTAACGTGTGCTTAGAACGAGAATCCCCCCGTCCCTGCCGCCGCCGAACCCACCTGCCAGTCGCTAAGTTCATAGGGAGGTAGGGCTTGGTAACCGTACACTGCAAGTTACAGTCATGCAAAGCCGTTGCCCCGTAAAAGTGTGCGTTCTGAAAGAAACGGAATTTAGAACCATGAATGTTTCGGCAAACTCTACGCGACAGTTAAAATCCCACGACGGTGTCACGTTTCCCTCAACAATGGAAATGGCCGAAATCGTAAAAACAATTTCAATTGACTGTTCAAAAGACTCTGCTAAATGCACCGGGTTAGATCCATATACAATGATAAAGAAAGCATGGTTCGGAAATGGATTTATTATTGATGGATCATGCCACAAACGATCAGTCTGGAAAAATGCATTTGTTCAGAAGCCTCTCAAAATATTTTAGCCTCCACACCGTAGCAATGCATATCATGAAAACTATAATGAAGTTGTTTCGAGAAACATAATCTCATCATCAGCGCAGATCTGCCTTGGGTGTGCACCGGTGTGATTAACCGGTGCAAAAACAGCCTGGCGCCGCCTGTTTTGCCTGCACCTTTAGGGCTACACGCTTGGTGTCGATTGCGTCAGCCAAGACAGCACGTGATCACGTTGCTAAGAAAACACCCCGCTCCCCGGATAGGGCGGAAACACCGCGTGAGACGCGACCCACCCTCCCCGCGCGTCGCACACAGACTCTGTTGTCCTTCATCCGCGGTGATTATTGCAAAATGCAGTTTTAGAAAAAACGGCTTTTTGTGGTCACGTACTGATAGAGAGCTCCTCATTGCGCTAGCAACAAGCATGAGAACATAAACAAGTCAATATTGAACAGATTTATGCCTAATGCTGCCTTCTTAACCCGGCACCGCCTGGGCTCTTTTCGTACACACCACCACCCCGGGGGTCCGAACGGCCCCTACGACTACAGGGACCGGAAGTGATACGGAACGGTGCTGGAAGCACCTTACCGTTTTCTACACTGGAGCCGAGTTCGAACCATATTTATAAGCCCGGGACGTCACAGTGGGTCAAAATGGGTCACATTTAGACCCGTTTAAAAAATCCCCTATAACACGGGAAACAATAGACCTAGAACAAAATAGATGACACCAATGTGTTTTCGAACACCGTCCGTAATTTTTATTTATCTTTCCTGGGAAATAAGATACTGAGGGGGCGAATTACGCCCCCAGTGGGGTGCGTCATGCCAGGTACCCAAGTGGGGCGTGTGTTAAGTCAGGCCATCAGTGCAAGTCAAGTGACCTCAACTCCAAAAAAATTAAGATAAGATAAGTAAGAACAGGGAGATTCTATTTAATTAAAACTCCTACCACATAATGGCCCATCGAATACTTAAAATGGTCTAGGATTTTTCATATCGATGACCTAGGGTCAGACACTGGTCATGACCTCTCCATTTGAAATGCTTGGGGGAAAACGGGATTGGGAGAAAATGGTTCTATTTCTGTAGATACAGCTTACAATACCTCCTTCTTCTACAAATGTTAGTATCCTAGGCCCAGGTCCATGTTGCAAGTCTGGACCTCTGAGAGGTCATCTGGGACAAGTTTGGACAAACAGGTCTTCAGAATTTCGTTTGGATTATTATTGTGAGTCGATTGCTATGCGTATTGACCATGCCAGGTGCTAAATCAGATGGTGACCCTAGCCTGGCCCTAGGTCAGGTCATTTCTATGTTTTGGCCCAGAAACTTCTCTAACCTCTCACCTGATTTGACCTGGCTTGACCTCAATATTGACGTGAGCCAAAAAAGTGACTGAACTAGTTTCTTCATCAATTCTTATGAGCTATCCACCAAGGCTTGTGTTTTTCGCTATCCCACACAGGAGCTGAGATCAAGGGGGTGTTTGAACCCCCTCCTTCTCCACCAGGGTGAAAGACGCTCAGAGGCCCACCGGGGTGGGTGTTAACGCAAGGTATGTACGTTCACGGGAAGGATGCGCCCAAGCTTTGTAATACTTAGGTTTCAAAGATACAAAATTATTTACAAGCCTGCACCTTATTTCTAGTAGGTTTTTATCGCGGATTTATAAACTTATGTTTATTTAGCTTCCATGCGATTTGCATATATATTGATATAATATACATATGCAAATGGTTGTTTTCTCGGACAGTGCTGTGTTTTAACAGTCATGTTGCGCGATATCCGGAAGCCAACCCTTTCAATTCAACATTAGCAGCTTTTAAATCCAGTGTCAAGAAACATATATGAAGCCATCCATTTTAAAAGTTTAATGGGAGGTATATTTATTTGTTTCCGTGAGGTGAAGTGCAGTGTTTTTCCTGTTCATTTTAAATTTTTAACCTGCACAATTTTACATCTTATTATCTTACAGTGTCTCATGTTGACTGCCATTCATCCGATGTTGACTTCGACTTCAGCTATAATTGGGTGCATACCTGTTGCTGATGATGCTCAATAAACAAATAGACAAATAATATTTTTGAATCAATACGTCACTAATTCACGTGAAATAATAATTGTTGGGGTTTAACGACGCACCAACTGCCAGGGTCATACGGCGTCGCCAACTCTCACCCTAATTCACGTGAAACGTAAAGCCAATGTTAACACTACGCAGTAGTTGGATGATCTGCGCTGGTAACTGGAATATTCCTTTAAAATGATTGCAATGCCATGAAGTCAACTGATTCCTACTCTAAAAATATCCCAAAAACTTCCGCTGTAGAAGAAATCCCCTCTTCTGCTTTACAGGGCCTTTTCGAAGGCCAGTAAAACGTTACATTAGTCCAAACTCGACAAAGTAAGGGTTATTATCAGAACGAAAAGAAGCAAATATTGAATTTGAGTGCCCAAAACATGCCTTTCACACATTGGGTGTTGAAGAAAGATGCCTAACTTACTACTACTAACGTACTAAAGAAAGATGCCTAACCTAACTAACTAAAAAGGGGATTTTTTTGGCGCTCATATGGCATCACAACTTGACGGCACGTGAAGAGTGGGCTGGCCTCTGTCTGCTTGCTATATGGGTAAGGGTTTTGTAAAAAACGTGTTATTTTTGGGAATCTGGCATCAGGATAAAGAGCTATGGAGAATGTAAAAAAACCGTAAGAAAGGTTGAAAAATACGCCACTTCTTAGAATTCCAAGTGTGTGAAGCCTAATAGGGACCAGACCATCCGAAACTTTGAGGAAACGCGGCGATCATTCAAAGCTCTGTCGTCTCACAAATATTTTAAGGATTTTCAGGGCATGATCGGAAACTTGAAAACAAATCCAAAACGTTTTTGGTCGTACCTACAGTGCGTCAGGGGAAATAAGGAACGAATTGCATCACTGTTAGATGGAATACACGAAATCTATGATGACATCCAAAAAGCCAACCTGCTTAACGATACCTTCGGGAGGAAATTTACCCCACCTGATGTTGCTGATTACCCCACTGTCACAGAGTATAACTTGCCGTCTCTGGGCAGATTTGATTTATCATGGATTTATCACATTTGAGCTGTCTTGGATGATTTGCAGGTGCACAATGCCTGCGGGCCTGACGATATCAGTGCTAGAGTCATCAAGGAATGTAACGAGCTGGTGCTTCCTCTCTGCATCCTATTTATGAAATCAATAGAAGAGGGGATATTTCCGGCCAGATGGGCGGAGACCAACATTTTCCCGGTTTTCAAAAAAGGCTCAAAGAAATCAACTCAAAATTACCGAAGTGTCTCTTTACTTCCGCTTTTCGGCAAAGTTTTGGAGAGATGCATATATCAGACCCTTCTCACTCATGTTCAACCAGTCCTGTCTGAATATCAGCAGGGATTTGTCCCGCGCCGCTCATGTGACTCTAATTTGGCAACTCTTCTAAAAACGACATGTGATTCTATCTCTTCTGGCCATCAAACTGACATAATCTACACTGACTACTCTGCGGCCTTTCAGAGCGTGAATCATAAAATCTTACTCTATAAGCTTCAAAAATCTTATAACGTGTCTGGAAAAGCACTGTCCTGGCTTAAATCATTCCTTTGCTCGAGAAAACAACGGGTTGTCGTAAACGGAAAGTACTCTCATTGGACGAATGTACGCTCGGGAACACCGGAAGGCAGTCAAATATCTCCTTTGCTCTTTGCATTGTTCATTAACGATCTACCAAACGAAAGTCAAACAAATTATTTGCTATTTTCTGACGATGTGAAGCTTTACCACCAACTTCGTTCTCCCGAAGACTCAGAACTGCTCCAGGCTAATCTAGATAGATTGGCTAAGTGGTCCGTATCCTGGAAGCTAAATCTGAACCTCTCAAAATCTCATTCTTTTAGAATCACTTTAAAAAGAAACCCCATCCGGGCAATCTGCAAAATTCGAAACACACCTCTGGAGCACGTGGACAAGGTTTGCGACCTCGGCATTTGGTTAGACTCCAAATTGAAATTTTCAGAGCATATAAACATCATCGTCAGCAAGGCAAACAAGATGTTGGGTCTGTTAATGCGCTCTCTTCAGACTGGCCGAGCTGGTGGAAGACTTAAGGAAGGACAAATTTTGGCTGCATATTTTGGCAACGTTCGATCAATTCTGGAATATGGATGTGTCATCTGGGGCGGAGCTGCAAGATGTCATTTGGACAGATTAGAAAGGGTTCAACATAAATTTTTGATTTGGCTCGCATCCAACATTCACACATCTCGACCATCTCAGTCCTTGTCATACCATGATCTCTTAAAGCTCTTCAAAATTAGCAGTCTGTCCCAGACGATATTTGCTTCGTACTCAAAATCATAACCGGGAAGGTGAACTCCGCCTGTCTGCTCGGGAGCTTCCCACTCCATGTACCTCAGCGGCGAACCAGGGGCTGCAAAGCCACCTTTTAAATGTTACCCTGCCTCGTGTGGAGACCGTGAAAAGAGGTTTATTTCGCAGGGCAGTGATTGCTTTTAATCACCATCTGGGACGCTGTACCGAGGCAGACACTACGCTTCCACCTTTAGCACTTTTGGAGCCAGGGTGAGGAAATATGTTAAAGATCATCCATTTTAGACTTCTTATCTTTTTTTATGCCATTTTTTCATGTCTTAATGTATTGCAGTGCTTCTGATGTATTTTTAAATGCTTCATCTTTATAGCTTCATTTATAGTTTATATCGAGTGTTTTATATCACTGTTGCAAGAATAGGTTACATTGCATTGGTTGCATTGTACACGGTTGCATTGTAAATACTCATTGGTGTGCTGTTTTATTGCTCGACTTCAGCTGTAATTGGGTTTACCACATACCTGTTGCTGATAAACCTGAATAAATGAAACAAATTAAATGAAATTTTCAAAATTTCACATTTTCATATTGATATAGAGTTTAGTGCCGGAAAATCTATCACCCCCTCAGCTTTAAAACCGGACGATCATAGTGGTCACTTTCATATTCGATATGCCCCTTCCCACAACTTACAAAATGTTTCCATTTTCATTTTTTGATATGGAGACTGGCATGCGAAAAGTCAATCGTGTTTTTTAATCTGACGGATAAATTTCAAGATCTTAAGGGGAAGGGGAGCGTGGACTCTGCCTTCCCCTGATAGGAACAACACGGTAGCCGGGAGCGTGGTAGGAGCGGGTGAAAGGCAATGCGGCATCTTTGTAATATAAATTGAACTGAAATAGCCAAGAGGTAGAACATATCATAAACCCCTTCATTTATAAACTAGTTTATCCTAGGACCAACTATTAAGGTTTTAAGTGTCCTAGTCCTAGGACCAACTATAGGATTTACAAATAGTCCCTGACCCTTTGCCGGCTCCGGCTACCACCGATGACGCTCCGCGTGGCAGAACAGCCTATTGTAGGGGGGAAATCGTGAGATCAGTCGGTCAAAAATGTTGTGTCTCAGTTAAGTCAGAGTTCTGAAAGAAACAACACATGAAACCAGGGAGTTTTCGGCATGCTTTATACGACTGAAAATTTAGTTAAAAACCAATAAGGTGCATATTCCTTTTAAGTCCCAGGTTGTTGTTACCTACCAACCGCCACGTCGGTAGCTTTTGGCTGAAATTGTTTAGGCCAAATATGTTGTACCTTTTTTATTTCCTAAATGAAATAACATGATCAATATATGTTGCCACGGATAAATATTGCCTCAAGACCTCAAGATATCGTAGTCTCCCAACACATTGCATGGCCAGATCAAAGCGATAACTTATAATGCCACAAACACGTCATCCAGCCATTTTTTGCAAGGATACGCCAGCAGATCATTTTCTCAGAATTCTATAAAGATGTCATTCCCCTGAGAAAGCAAGCTTCCGAATACCTCAGGGGATGGCAGAGGAGGAACCACGCCATACATTTACGCTCCCTGTGTATTTGTGGTATGTTCTAGGAATTTCAAACGTGTTCTGTCGTACTACAGCAATGCTTTCTCTTTCTGGAGCGGTGCGCTGTTGACCTGAGGTCAGATGCGAAGCCGCCGGTCACTGACCTGAGGTCACGACCAGTGGCGGCAGCTCGCCAGACACAAATATGGCGCAGCTCCGGTTACCGCGCGTCGGCGCGGCCCTGCAACTCCCGCCACCTATTTATAGCCCGCGGCCAGCCATGGGCGCCGATGGTGGCTACCGGCCGCCGAGATACCAACCCTTTCCGCTGAGTCCCCGTAATAGCCAGCTTTCAATGCCCAGGGAGCGGTATTATTGTGCTTGCAACGTTGCACGGTGGCTGCAACATAATTTTTTCCATATTACGTTTACACCGATCTGTTCGTCAAACGTTAGTGCTCGCTCATTTTGAGCTGTCGTTTATTCCTCGCTGCCATTTGCTACTGGCGTTGATCCCACCTGCACCTTTATACGGGCTGGACAAGCTCCGCCCCGCCAATTTTGCAGCTGCCTCGCTTTGACAAGACCATTTTGCGTCAGCCTGTGCCCTAGCGGCATCAAATTATGAGTTTTTACGGATTTTTTTGGGCGTCGCGCCACATATCGCTGCTAAAGCGCCGTCATTTCCAAATCCGTCACATCCTGCTCCTGCTCCAACGCAACTCCACCGAGGCACCGTGGCGGCGGCCCGCCGGCGCTGTCTGCGTGCCAGCTCGCGCCGAAATCGTTACAGCGGGCGAGTGGCGCGTAGCGGCGCGTCGGTGGCGATGATGGCGCGGGACGGCGGCGATCGGCGACGCGGATTGGTGGCGCGCGGCGGCCAACGAAGCCCGACCTGGCATCGGCGCTCTAACAAGTGGAACGCCGTTATCCGGCGCCGAAAATACTGAGTCACCGGCGCGGAGGCAGAACCTGGTGCTGCTCAGAGTTTGGACATCTATAAATACTTGAGAGAGAGAGAGAGAGAGAGGGAGAGAGACTATATATATATATATATATATAAAAAAATATAATATATATATATATATAACGCATAAAAGGAAAAAAACTTCCAACGTTTTCGTTATATGTTAAGAGTGATAGGAGATATCAGCTATGGTTTCTTCCTTATAATTCCTATCACTATTATTATCTTTAAGCAGTATACATATGGACTTATAATTATATATATATATATATATATATATATATATATATATATATTTATATTTATATATATATATCGTAGTGTTCTTGTTTATGTGTGCCTTATGGGAAACAGGGGTTTCCTCCAATAGAAATTTGAGCCAGTGTGCATGCATGCCGTATCAAAACCAGCATGTTCGACGGAGGTCCGCTATTACAGGGGTTTTCACTTGTCACGTCATTGAAGTAAAGCATCCGTGCTCATGTGAGAGGAGGGAGATAGCAAGAAAACAAACACTTAACAGCACACATGCCCACTTACTTGCAACCATCACACAATATCCAAAAAACTCGCTGAAACATCCCACCCATGACTAGATTTACAAGCGGCTGACTAGCTGTGAGTTGTTCCTAATAGCTTAGTGTGAAAGTTCAATCTCATCAAGTGATGCCGGTTCTGGATAAAGTCATTTGTTTTAGTGCTTTGCAAAGAAGTGGGTCATTAGTCTGGGCTGGTGTAGCCAAATCCCATGCCGAACGGGTCGAGCGGGTACAACACAAATTCTTGATGTGGCTAAATTCTCATACTTCTCAGTCTTGCGGCACTTTGAATTACCATTCACTTCTTCGGCATTTCGGCGTCCAGTCTCTTGCTGCAAGGAGAGTTCAACACGATCTTCTGTTTCTGAAAGCAATATTTTCCTCAAAAATTTCCTCTTAAACTCTTCTGAACTGTTTTGGCCTTCATGTTCCACCCCGCTCGACCCGCAACCTGCGACTTTTCGCCGAGCCACGCGGCCGTGTAAACACGGTTGCCTCGGGGTTTCTGTGCCGGATGCCAAAATCTGCTAATAGGTTTTTGACCATGATCAACTCCGATTTTTTTTGTTGATACCTATAGCATTTTTAGAGCTCGCGTTGTGGAGTACATAAGGGACCTAAGAGTGTGAGGTCACCAAGGTATATGTGCACCAAATATATGAAGAGGGAATGAGCTCAAACTATTTTAATAACTTTATTTTTACAGCACCCATTTTACTCATTTGTATGTTTTTAGCACTAGGGTGTTTCTGGACATGTTTATGTGTATGTGTTAGTTTTTGGTGAGAGAGTTTTAATACCTGACTTCACCTGTTAGTGGGCATCAGCCTGTTGGTGATTATGTTTAATAAACAAATAATAAACAAATAAACAAATTAGGATTCAGACGGGCGGAATTAAGAAATTGAACATCACGATAGCTGAGTCTACGGCGACCACTCTCGTTCGAATCTGTGCAAGAGTGAATAACCTGCTCGGTGCGTCATCATCATCATTGTTTGGCTTTCGGGCGCACCGAAATCTGGGTCATATGGCGCCCATGATACTAAGTAAACCATCTCGGTGGGGGCTTCAAAATTTTAGATGTTAAAAAAGCTCAAAAGGTACTAATCCTGTAGCACGTGTAGATGTGTCTGTCCGGGAGGTAAGTAATGTAAAAACAATATGAGAGTAAATAAATGACATTTAATACCCGCACTGGAGAGGGGTTAGGCACTAACGCGCACTGGAGACGGGCCTGGTAGGCCCCCTAAGATCTCGGAAGTTAAGAGGTGTAGAATAACGCCAGTTGGGGGGTGGGTGTTGGCTATAGTGATCTACATAATGAAAAATTTGCATTGACCTAGTTCAGTATATTCAAGGTCAAGCGAGGTCATTAAGGTCAAATCTTGGCCATGCTGGAAACTATTGGGAAATGTCATTATTATGCGGGAAAAAAATACAAAAATAGCCAAAATCGGACCAGGATCATAGAGGGAAGGTCACAAAAAAATATTTCCTACAGTTTTGAGGTCAGGGTCATTGACCTAGGAGGTCACAATATGGTATACTACCTATAATATATGTACACTATGACTTGCATTGCAGCCACTGTTTGGCGGGAAATGAGGATTGACCTTAACCAATGGCCTTCGAACTTGACCTTTGACCTTGAACTTTACCTTGAGGTACCTTAACTATGACGTCATAGTATAATACACGTCAGACCGGGTAACGCTATTTGAGTGGAGGCACTGGGGTCAATGACCTTGAAAGGCAGATATGACCTTGACCTATGACCTTTGAACTTGACCTTTATGTAAGGTAACCTTGACATATAATCCCGGTTATATGGCGTTATGACGTCACCACTCGGTCTGCAATGCAAGTGAACTGGTCCGACCGAGCAATTACGACGATCTCAAAATACAGGTCTGACTTTGAAAGCCTATAAGTCAAGAAATTATTAATTGATTTTCAAAATGTCTTCATCAATCGACATGCTATTAAATTCTGTTAAATGCAGCCAAGTATTGTTCCTCGGCTACGAGCGGTTCTCTGGCCACCTTGGAAAAACAGGTGGGGGCCTCTGAGGCCCGCCTCCAGTGCACCTGTTAATTCGATGCTCCTTAAAAACACTGATATTGTTGCCACATCAACTGAGGGCGACTCACCAATAAGGGACTAAAGTGAAAAAAACTGCTGGGAAACGAGCCCTCTTCTCAATCTTGTAGTCCTGGCAGTCCGTCAGAACATGTTTGACAGTGAGCTGTTTTCCACGTCGCGGGCACTCCGGTGGCTCCTCTCCTCTCAGCAGGAATGAGTGAGTGGAATGCATGTGTCCTATACGCAATATCGACAAAACAACTTTGTCCGTTCTACAACTAGCGCTGGCCGATGGCCATACGGCAATCCTGGGCTTAAGAAGACGCAGTTTGGGGCCCTTTGGATCTTTTCCCATCTATGGTGCCTGTCCGCTCTATGTTGATCTTTATCCCATCTAAGCGCATACCGCCGAATGGCAGGGAAACAGGCAGAGTAAGGCACTGTTACTCCTGTGTGCACCATCCCTCGAGACGCCTCCTTCGCCGCAGTGTCACTCTGCTCATTGCCATGCACTCCCATGTGACTTGGCAACCATGCCATTGTTAACGTTTTTTGTTGGCAGAGTGCTCTGTGCAGTTTATCCCCAATAAGTTCCAGAAAATATAGCGATGAGGGATGAAAATGGAATGACATTAGTGTTTGCAAACACGACAGTGAGTCAGTAAAGACAACGTGCTCGCGTCCCCCTATCGCAACACCTGGTCCAAAACTCGAAAGATAACGTAAAGTTCAGCGGCAAAGAAAGATGCAACCACAGGTAATGCAAAACGTCTTTCAATTCCATCACTTACATGCGCACATTCAACACCTCTCTCCGTCTTAGATCCGTCTGTGCAGTAGGTAAACTTAAAAACCTGGGTATGTATTATTCACTTATTCCCAGAAGATCTGCCGGACCACACAAGCTGGCAGATCTTTAGTCTTGCCAAGTAAGCTGGCGTCAAGTTGGGTCTCTGGGAGGGTCCATGGTTCTAAAGAGGAAGTCTGGAAAGTCTTAATCTGTTCATAATCAACTCCTGCTTCTCTCAGTCAACCGCAAATTCTGAGACCAGGGTGACTGCTTGGGGATCTGTTTTCTTCTGGAGGTCTGATGTCATCAAGAAATAGCTTACTGTATTTTGAGTGATTGGGAAACTTTTATTACCATCCTGTAAGCGTTGTATCATTCTGCATCCTGAGCGTTGTATCCTGTATTACCATAAAAACGCTCGGTGTGTATCGTGATCATGTAAAGTAGTGACCCGCGGGCCTATGATCTCCAGCAGGTGAGACGGTGAACCTGTCAGAAGTATAAGTACAACAAGTAGTTTGGTTAGTACAACAAGCACAGGACAAGTAGTTTGGCATTCGACGAGCTGCTTGGCTGGGTACCATCCTAATTGAGGTGAAACATCAGAACTATGTTCACGGTGTCCCCGATCAGTCACGACACACGCACAGAAATTTACAATATTTTGCACACGATGCAGCTGAGTGGCACCACAGGACCCGTACACAGAGGCACAGTAGTTCGCGACAGAGAATACCAGGGCCTGCACTACGCATTTCAGTGCCGAGCGCGGCACCACATATCGGGCGTGATTCAGTGCCACGAGCATCCCAGCACACTTTCGTGCTACCAAATCAATGTGCGACTGATAATTTAGCTGCCTATCGATTAATACTCCCAGATTTTTCACTGAACGCGTTTCATGCACAACAGCACCACAAAAGTTCAAACTAGCAGGGGGTAAGTTACTCAGCATTGTCCCAGAATGAAAAACAATCATCTAGATCTTTTGTCTGTTCAGTTTCATTCTGTTCAAGCAGCACCACTGGTATACAGACCAGTGCAGTTTCTAGTTGAATGATCAAACGTGGTAGATCTCGCTTCTTGTCGGTAACCATGATCTGAGTGTCATCACAGGATTGTACTATACCAATATCATCACCTACGCACAGGTTAAGATCATTGAAATACAAAGAAAACAAGCTATAACTTAAGGTCCCGCCATGGAAAATTCCCATAGGAATGTGCCCAGTCAAGGACCTTATCCTTGACCGATTCCGCGACTTTTCCCAAAATTTTAAGGTTGGGTCATCTCAAGTCAGAATACCAGTGCAGGTCAAGTGACCTCACCCTCAAAAATGTGTTAAGGTGGCATAAGTGAATATATCGAATTGAAACCTATACCACACAATGGGCCCACCGAGTACTGGGACATTCCACGACAAATCGACCAAGCGAAAACTCCCTACATCTCAGATTTTGGTGAAACGAAATTTCTGGACTGAAAAATCGAAGTATACCATAACATATTTCATTTGTTAATGTTCACCATTTACAATACTTCACATGACTTGTGAGGCCACTCACTGCCCCAGTTCCTACAAATTACGTATAATTCGAAAGCTGAGTGCAAAGACCTAACCCATACATCCACACATGTGCACAGAATGTCTCCTACATGTCCTCCTCCCTCAGTCCTTCAGCAGGCAGAACGACCACCAGTGTCAACACCACACGTGGATGTCCTGCAATCTGCCACGCAACCCCTCCCCACCGAGCCTTTAACTCGGCGTCATCGGTGACCAGCGTGTGTGACCTGTCTAACCTCTGTGCCCCGCGGCCAATCTGTATCCAGCGGATGGCGTCTGCTGATTGGTGGAGGCGCGTTCACTTGTATAGCGGGAAATCCTGCGGAAATTTCTCCACGAGAATGATAGAGCTTAAACTATAAACCAGGGGATGTATTAACATGATCTTTTTCAAGCATTACTAGCCATATTTTGCCCTACAATGGCTTGATTGTCTACGCCACCATCTGATACTGTTTGGTACAGGCGAGACAGCGACACAGTCAGCACTGGCTAGCCGGTGGCTGGGTTCGCTGAAGTCAGGAGTGTCGCGAGATGGGTTTCTGAGGAGTGAAAAGGAGTGGGACCCGGCCCGAATGTAACCGAGGAGAGGAGAGAGACGCTGGTACATAAAACGGAACCTTAATCGTCGGACGAGTTATAGAGTGCGAACTAATGAGGGCGCTGCCGAAGTAAAACCAGATAATATACCAGAAGAGGGAAGCGCAGTCACTCTATGCTATTGTGACCTGACATGACCTTTGAGAGATCAGATGTTCAAAAACTCAACTTTATATACTGCTTTGCTTTGCTTTATAACTGCTTTGTTCTATGTTGGATGGTAAAAAAGCACTTAACCTAATTTGGGACTCAAGGCATCGCCGATGTTTAGCACATTCACATTTCAGACGTCATATCTCGACATCTGAAATTGTATGATGAAACCCAAAAGTTGCAGGCAACGGAATGTGTTTGTCTAATGAGGGCACTCTTAATCGATCCACCATACTAACGTGGATTTTCGAAAACCATAGGGGGTGCCCAAATCCGAAAACTGTCAACTGCGACAGTTTTAAGAGAACCATTGTATTATAAACACTTTACAATACATCCCCTTAAACACATGAAACTATGCTGCACTGCCTAACATGAAAAATAAGAGGTGACTGGGCACTCCACATCCAAAGATAGAAACTCATACCCCAGCCCTGTAGGTAATTTCAAAGCTTCATATGGCTTGACATGAGCATATACCTAGGAAACATGCTCCTAAAGTAAACCCGGGTCGGTTTCCACGCTGTCGACCCGGGTTCAAGGCCCACGGCTTCCTGAACAAGGAGCAATCTGGCTCCCGAGAAACCCTTTCAACAGGGAAGGAGTTGGCGAGGCCACTTGACCCTGGTAGCTGGTGCGTCAATAAGCCCCAAGAAGGTCATATCGTGTCGCCAACTCTCACCCTGTTTGTAGGGTATTATGGGGATCGGGAAGGCTTGCACATAATACCTGCCCGGGAATTTGAGCCGGTGTCAGCGGCGTGGAAGTCGAATGCTCGCCGCCCCCTCCCCCCCACCTTTTCTTCTCACGTCCAAGCTAATCTGCCCCGAGCTAGCTGCCTGCGAGAATTGTGCGGTGGAGGCGTGTATTGATTTGGCCGGCGCGGCGGCGATGAGTTAAGCTACCGTAACTTGTCGGAGAGACGACCGCAGGCGTCGCCCAGGCATGCCTATCAGGCCGTTGATCTTGGCTCGCGTCTATCTATCATCTTCATAACGGCCGCTCGGAGGAGGAACAAATCAATCTGTCGCCCCATAATGACCCTACAGAACTGCAGTCTTGGGCAGCAGCTCAGATCTTTTTGCGTGTGGATATTTTGGTCAGTTTCCGCGAACGCCGTAACACTGCTCAGCAGTTCTTTTTACTTGTGTCACTGGCGAAGCGGGTTATCGGGGGTGTGTCGGCATTCCATAGAGCCGTTGGGCACGCCAGCGCGGTGCTAAGTGGCGTGAACTACGACATCGCAGGTTCATCAGTGTTACTGAACTACGACATCACAGGGTCATCAGTGGCACTGAACTACGACATCACAGGGTCATCAGTGTGGTTAAGGCGGAAGAAGGTGCAGCCTGGTGCTTAACCCTCTATCATTCGCTACAGTGATAGCTATACATAATGTTCCTGGAGTAGATGGCTACTATTGTTTGCACATTTGATAGATGAGAAAGACTCTTGAGAGCACATGGCCTTCTTTTCTTTGGAACTAACGTACATTGGAATTTGTTTACGACTACACAAATCCGGCTTTACTTCATGTTGAACCGGTGCAGTGCAAATTTCAAAGTAGATAGGAAACATGGGTATGTTACGCGGGACGAAATAAACGTACCCTTGATGTTTCTCAACCTAACCGAATTTTCAATCCGGTCAGAGCTGCAGTACTTCACAAATCTACCCCAAGAGCTAGCTCATGAAGATATGTTCAATCATAGTTCACTGCATATCCAACATAGTGGATGCATGGCGAAGATACGTGATGGTGTATGGTTCAATGTTCATACCAATTGGCTATGGTCTGCTAGTCCTACGAAACCTGCCCAATTTGGGTGCTAAACCCAAAGCAGTTGGTTGAAATCTGCCCTGGATCAGTTCAACCTTCTCTGTATTCGATCGACAGACCAAATAGACCGAATGAGATGGGGTGCTTTCAGCGAAATTTCAAATCCTCTCTGCATGTATTTTGTCATCAAAATCACTACCCATTGCATCAAAATAAAATGGAAAATATCAAGCATAATCTTAAATATTAAGTAGCCCGTAGTTGATTGGAGCGACCGTTTGTCACTCGAGAGGTGAAACTCCCTCGCGGAATGATGTTTATAGTACGGACGCAGTATAATGCGCTGAAAGTACTCGTCTCTTAGAGGAAATTATCCGGCATCCCCAAGAGTCAAAATTTTTTCAGCTTCGGCTCCCTGTTACTTCCTGTCCGCCATATATTGAACTGTCACGTTGAATAATTGCACTCCAATCAGAACACGATAGAGGGTTGAATGGTTTTACCATCCACGTTAAACAAGGAGTAAATTGTTTTTATTAAGATATTTCGTTCACTGTCCTTTCTCAAACTATGATATAAAGACAGACTCAAACGTTACATTCGTAACTGTCAGATTGATTTAAAAGTAGTTATTTTCTTGTAATTTCAATTCTTAAAAATCCAACACATATATTTAATTAATGCTGCATTTAGTTTTATGCACACTTAGTCGTATACGAAGCTAAATGTATCGGGTTTGGGGATGGTTACCGCTATAGGCAGAAGGTCAGCAGCATTTTGTTTTGATGAACGATGCACGATGCTCTGTGCGATGCAGCAATACACGAAGATTCAACACAAGAACTTTAAGACGCTCAATTTTTTTCTTTTCTTTTTTTACAAAAAGGGATGTTTTTGGGTAACATTGCCTAGCTATTTATACCCTACGACCAGTACAATTAGCTAGCAAGCTTATTTAACTCAAATTGCTTCCTATGACCATCTTCTGGATATAAAAATATGAATCGATCGAAAAAAGACGTCGTCGTCTAAGAGTCTTCCTGATAGTTGGTGCAATACATTTAGATTGATTTTATGCAGATATTATTGTGTAAGTTTTTATATTAGGTTGCATTTTATTTTCAACTGTTTTATGCCTAGACTCGGGATTGTATGGTATAGGTGTATATATCCTGTGCTATAACAGATGACGGTGGTTGGCTTTTTCCGACGTGCATTTAAAGTGTTTCGCCAGTTCAGCAGTTTGATAAAAGTAAGGTGCATCAAGATAATATTTTTGAAGGCTGTTGTCCAGTTTAAATCTTTAAAAAAAACAGCTCCTTTTGGAATCGGTCCCACCTTAACGAATTATTTTGTTCTTGCTTGTGCCCGAATGATGTTTTTAGAAATGATTGTGCTTGGAATATTAGAAATCTGAACAGGTTTTTTCATGTTCTAACATCGATGATAACACCATTTACGCCACTATTACCGTTTAAATGTTCCTTGTGGCAGGACTTCGCAACAGTTCCAATAAAACATTATGATGAAAGGTTGCAAGCCGGACTCCTATCCCTGGTTTGTAAAGCCGCTGAGTATGAACGTCTGAAAATTATATCAAGGAAGATGGGTTGTATTTGATGGACAAGTATAATGCAGCCTAAAATAAAGTTTAGGATTAAAGTTTAACGTCAGTTTAACCCTTGCCCCACCGGGAGGCCATCGATGCCCCTTAAGGTTTTTTTTCAAGATGACAGGAAAACGACGAGACCCAGCACCACGGTTGAGGGCTCTATCTCTCACCCCTTAATTTTCCCACAATCCCTGAAATTTTTTACCTTAGGTCACACAAGGTCAGGTCACCAGACAAGGTCAACCAAGGTCACCTCAATTCAACTTTTGAGCTCTATAATAGTTACATTTGTAAGCCGATTGATTTGAAATTTCCTACACTTCATGGCCCCTCCAGGATCTGAAAAAATTTATATCCGGGATTTTTAGATTTCGTGACCTGAGGTCAGGTCACGAGGTGACCTTTCCCATTGAAAAAACATGGGGAAAAGCTCTCTTAATCTAAAGGTCACAAAAATGATTGCAAATCCTTAAATTTCTACAAAAAAACATTGTTGGACACACTTTCATGCATCCCAGGGGCGTTATTTGACCTTTGATCTATCTGAGGTTATCACAGATCACCAGGGGATTCAAAACAGTATTTTGACGATAACTTTTTCCCTAATCAAGCTAGAGTACTGAAATAAACGTCATCGTGTATTTCTCGTCACTGGCTTTCATTTCATATACTACAAGGCCACTTTCTGACCTTTCCGTACTTCAGGTCATATTATGTCACGAGGTGACCTTTAGAAGTAAAAAAACTGGCGGGAAGTCATTATGTTCCACATGGCGGAAAAAGTCTGGCATTTTTCTATCAAATGTACTTTACCAGATTGTAATAGCTCTAACAGCATGAGAGTTATGCTCAGTTAGCTTAAGCATTGCATATTTTAGTGGAAATAGCCTATCGTGGCCTAACTTGACCTATGGATGTCAAACCATTGACCTGAGTGCTTAAACATGCGAAGTAATTCCTTACCGAAGTCACATGAGCTTTCTAATGCACTTTGCAGATTTGTGCTAACCCCATACTTGCGGAGTTAAAGGGGGACGGACCATCGATGGCCCCCCGGTGGGGGAAGGTGGCGCTGGACCCCCGGTGGGGTGCGGGTTAAAAGCCAGCTTATGCACCTTACACCAGTTAAATTTGTGTTCTAAGAGTGCAAGTTGAACATATTTACGACACATGTGCGAGAACATGAGACGGTTTTTAAAAGAACCCAGCAGTGCGTGCCTTAGGATGCGAACCCAGTTAATACTCACGGAACAACAAAACCTGTTTACTGGTAAACTTAAAGTGTTTGCTCCGTTGCCAAAGGGATGCGAACAACAGGGCACACGTCCAAAAAGAAAACCCTTTCTCTTTGTCTGCTAATTACCGTGGTCATTTGAGTGAGCCCATCTGTCTGCATACAAGTTCTAATTTGTCTTCAACTGCATTAGCGTCAAGTTTATTTCGCTGGCGCGCGTCCGTTTTGTCTTTTCGTCAGTAGGTTTCGCCGGCAGTGAGCAGGTCGCCGCTGTGAGCAGTGGGGGGCGTGGCCTCGGTAGTCGCGCGCTGCATTATCGGCTGGGTGTTTGTGTTGGCGGCGTGGGCCCTGACAGAGCCGCCGCTGCCGGCCCACTCGACACCCAGCGTATGGCCGGCCACCTCTCACTCTCTGCCTCCAACCCTGCTGGTGGCCACTGCCCAAACACACAATCTAGCGAAATAACAGGAGGAGGAAGTGACTCACCCTGCTTCTGAGGATATTCATCGTATCGCTTACCATGTGTTATAGGTACAAAGAGATGTATTTTCGATGGTTGTTCTCAGCCGACCCATCTGCTGGGACGAAATACTTCAGCATAATTATTGGAAGTGATATATATCGAAACGGTTATGTTAAACCTGCTTACCAATTACTGCCGCTGGAAACAAACAATGGACCTCGAGGGAAATAGTTGTGTTTAAAAAAGTTCGAGCCATTGTTCATTTCCAGGCCAGTGTTATTGCCAGTTGAGCCTGCCACTCAGCTGCTGGATGATATTTGGCAGCTCTGTTCCCCGCATCTGCCTCTGCCAACTGGCTGCTCTGTTCTCAGCACTTGCCTCAGCCATCTGGCCATTCTGTTCTTACCACCTGTCCCTACCAACTGGTCGCCCTGTTCTCATCACCTGCCCATTCAAACTGGTCGTTCTGTTCTCAGCACCTGCCCCTGCCAACTGGTAGCTCTGTTCTCAGCACCTGCCCGTGCCAACTGGTCGCTCTGTTCTCAGCACCTGCTCATGCCAACTGGCAGCTCTGTTCTCAGCACCTGCCCCTGCCAACTGGTCATTCTGTTCTCAGCACTTGCCCATTCCAACTAGTCGCTCTGTTCTCAGCACCTGCCCCTTCCAACTGGCCGCTCTGTTCTCAGCACCTGCCCCTGTTAACTGCTCGCTCTATTGTCAGCACCTGCCCATTTCAACTTTGTAACTCCATCTTTATTTCCTCCATTCCATATCATACAAGCTATTGTATGCAACAGGAAATTCCTATAAAAACAACGGTTGCAGCATCTGCACCTACCTCGTACAAATAGGATGCTGATAGACTCCCTCCCCCAACATGCAACAATCCGCGGTGCTGCTTGAGATTAATGTACATATATTTCTCAGTAGACAGTGTCTTACAGCAAAACATGGAGGACAAACACACTTCACATTCTTGATTCAGCGTAGCCTCCACTTTTACCCCTTCTTATTTCACCTCACAGGCTGCCCTCGAAGTTAGCTTAGGTGTGCACACTAGACGGACAGAAAGACCAGCGGGAGGTGGACGCCATGCATGTGACCGCTTATAACAATTACGAGTTTCCCTGGACGGAGCCAAGAACCATAACTATGGCCCCTTGTTTCAGTTTTCGCCCCAAAACCTTTCCAAATACAAATACTTGTTGACATTTTCACTGGCCACTATGTTGTCAAAACCTGCTCCTGCCGCTCTGCTTTCAACACTTGTCCCTATCAACTGGTCGCTCTGCTCTCAGCACCCGTCCGTGCCAACTGGTCACTCTGTTAGGGTTGCATGCGGGTTAGATAATTCACATATGTAAGAAATATAGTGTGTTAAACAATCACCATCAATCAGCAACTGCAGTGGGCTGAATATGGGAACAGAGGTCGTCTTCTGTGCCCAACTGAAGAGGTAACACTACGTGTCCGATTAGTGTGAGAAGTATCAACACTTCCTGAAACTACCTTCTAGCAGAAACACACTTTTTTCAAACCTCACCATCTCACTTGCTTCAAATGCTTCTCAGGCCAGCATCAAGGCCACTGCTGTTACATTCGAATACTGCATGTGACAAGACGTATGTCTTTAGCAGCAGGCTTGGGAGCGCCACGGTTTCGATGTCTTTGTTATCTGGGCTTTATATTTATATACTTAAAATTTCAGCAATGGATCTACTGAAAATCTGCCACCTTTTAAAGATAATGAATGAATGAACTGGGTGAGAGTTGGCGATGCCGTATAACCTTGGCAGTTGATGCGTCGTTAAAACCCAAAATTATCGTTAGGCCCGCTACTGAGGCGTCTGTAAACCTTCACCCTGGTGAGGGTCTTTATGTGCCACCCCACTTATCGATTGCCCAAAGTGGGCAGTAAACGATCAAGCGCAGCACCGCTGTACTTAATAAAATTATTTTCTAATTTATTTTCGCATATTTCCGGATCCAAGTCAAGGTCATGCCAGGTCAGGTCACCGAGCCAAGCCAAGTGAATTCACCCCCAAACCATGTGAAAATTGTCAGCATTGAGAGTATGATAGATCTACTGGTCTGAGATTCTCTGCACATAATAAGAATATCAAGGACCATAATATATGTTGACGATATTCTTGTATCGATGACTTAGGGTCCTGCGCGTATCATGGCTTCCTTATTGCAAGCCAATGGACAAATATTGAAAGGCGGGTTTATCAGTACGTGTACCTTAGAGCAACCTGATAATTTTAGCAGCATGCGTTCGTAGGCAATCCTGAGGCTGCAACTGAAATATTTTACATGTGACCCTTCGCAGGTCATCTGAGATCAAGTAAACAATTTTCGATATTTAATGCAGTAGCTTGTGAGGAAAGAAGGATAAAACTTTCGTTTTACCATCGGTGTGTTTGTACTGTCACTGCCAGTTGAATGTTGTGTGTCATCGCCATGCCAGGTCACGTTGGGCCAACGCATTGACCTTTAGTCATGATATTCTCTGAATTTGACGTAGCATGGTAAAACTGAATTCGTATAGCATGATATCGTTAAGTCATATTGACGATAAGCAGAATGATGCCTCAATAGCCATCGCATCATATCGGTCTGGAATTCGTTTGCAAACAAGTAAACAACCTATTACATGGGTGCCGTATCGTACTCGACCTCGATTCACCTCAGATAGACTAACCCACACTTGGTAACCACTATTCATACGTGTTTACAGCAGCTTTCAAATGGCCGTGGAAGCACTGTCCTGCGTTACATCCTAGGCCGGATAAATGACGTCTAAATCGAGCCTGCTTGATATTTAACATAAAGCTGTATGCTAAAAGTTGCAATGTTCCGTGACCTTCAGCGTCCTAGCTTTGGCCTGGCTTGAAAATAGATGGCGCTGCAATGATAGAGCCCTACAAGTGTTTTCGGATGACGTTTCTGAGAACGTTTCTAACAATTTTAGTAACTGGGATAAAAGAAGTTTTGTAACCTCACCTAATTTTAGCAATGTTGACCTAATTTCAACTTAGTGACTACAATCAGAGGTCAGAAAAAGTCGAACGTGCCAACATAGCTGGGAAGATCTTCAGCTGCCGGGGAGTTTAAGCATTTTCTTTCTTCCTCTGCTGCAGTATCTCTGGTCTTCTGACATGTGAACATTATGGCTTGCTTTTACTTATGTGGTACTTTTGGCTGCGGATTTTCCGATATTGTGGACAATTTGACCATTTGACGTTTAGATAGTTTTTCAAGGGGACGTTCTAACTTTGACTCTTTGTTCTTGAGGTCGAATGAAAATGTGGACTATTTGAGAAGTTGACTATTTGAACATCGCGTGAATTCACATATCTGTAGTCCTTCTGCTTCATTATTTTCACTGGCGCTAGCACTAGCAAAAAACTGCTTTCAGCCATTTTAAATGAATCAGAAGTCGGGGAAATTTTCGAGGGCGGTCCATCTGGGTAAGGCTGGGGATGCCAATCAGCCAATCCGTTCGCACCGCGGTTGAAGAGTTGGGGTAAGTTGGATCTCGGCTGACAAGCTGGCGCACGCGTTGCAAATTGTTATAGAACACAATGCAAAAAGTGCGCCGGACTCGTCTACATAGTTGCTTAGGGTGTGGATTCGTGGACTGTATTGCTTTGGTTGGGGATTTGAACCTCGCGGAGAATAATTTTTATTATGGCCTTGGAAGTAATCTAGTAAGGAAACTGGGACTGGTTGGGGGGCATACTTGATGCGCCCACGCGCGGCACTCGGTCCATACTGGTTTCATATAATTCCTGTTATTTTTCCAGAACCTTTAAAAAATGGGGCCTAGAGTGGACTTTCAGCTGGGTATTGACTGACCAATGCTCAAAATGGGTGGCAGGGGAGCATGATAAAATGATTTACCTATTAGACGTTTGGTAACATCTCAAGGAAAGCATGCATTAGTTTAGGTACCTTCATACCTTCTTGCAAGTAAAACTCAAGTTTGCTTTGATAACTTAAGTGTTTCAATGGCCACACTTGTAACTTACAGTCAGCATCTCATGCTGTGGGTAGGAAGTGCATGTATATTTAAATTTTCTGTGGTCTTTCACTCACCATTTCTCATCAAGCTGAAACTTGCAAAATTTTAAACCAGCCAGTTTAGTTCTATGATTTGGAAAAATAAACTGAACTTTGCAATTGAATTATATGTTTTAAAAATTAATGATTCGCTCTTACTCTTGTCGGGACCACACATTTTTATCTATGTATAATTTTCAGAATTATTAGGGGATTTGAATTTGTTTGGTGTTTGAATTTGTTTTGAGACTGCCTTTGAAACTCTTGGATCACAACTGAATTTTGAAAAAATATGGTCCTATTTTTTATTTTTAGATTTCAGATCAAATTTAGATTTCATGCACAGATTTTGAATGAAAATGTCAGAACACATATAAATACAAACTTTGAAAGCAATTGAGCTTAAACTAGGAGAGATATTGGGTTATACGTGAAGGCCTTTACGAGGGTGTCAAACATTTATATGCCCATAACTTTTGAAATTGCCAACAGATTTTAAATCTATTTTGTTTGGTGGAATCAGTGTCCCATGTTACTTAAGAATATGTATATAGAAAAAATACTTTGACCCCGAATAATTTAAAAGTGTTAAAAAATTTTGGATTATCTTACACCGGAAAAAATTCATGGCCTGAACACCATCTTTACTAATTTTGAACAATATCCCCTAATAAATACTAAACTTTTATTACTTGAGTGTGACAAATAAAGCCCATGTGCTCGGACTTCTGCTCCACAAACTATAATTTCCAGATAATTTTCTCGGAAGGAACGTTCCTCTCGTCTTGGGGCATCAACTGGTCTGCGTTGGGGAACCAAATTACTTTTCTTACCTCTGACTACAATGTTGATGTGGCGAAAAGAATTACCAAGGTAGCTTTCATTGCATTTGCATCGGACTTTCGGTTACTTTTCTCCGTCTACCTAGCTTTCCTAGTTTTGGATTTCGAGGAGGGGTCTTTTTGAACTCTACCAGAGCGAAAGTGGCTCATACCCACCATAGGGGTGAATGTTAACGTGGTTTTAGTTTTAAACCGTTTGATGGCAACTTTCATCGCATGGAAACAGTAAACCAAACCTACTGTTCCTTTAGATGGCATTCCTTGGTGCAGTATTTTAAAACGTGTGCCGTGTATACTTTGGGATGTGTTGGGGAGCGCAGTGGAGCTGGCTGGCAGGCAGCCGCGGGCAGTGGAAGTGGAGCTGGAGAGGAGCTGACCAGCTACCAGCGCTACCAGCTTCTGGCTCTGTCTGCCCCACTGGAATCTTGGCACCTGACTCCGACTAGTTTGAGCGCGGCCTGTAGCATTGGCAGCCATGGGTGGTGCTCTGGTGGGGATCGGCCGTCTCACCAAGTGGCAGGCATGCCGCCACTCTGACAACGCTGGCTCTTCTTTTTGTGCTGTAGATTGAGTGTTTTGAAAACGTTACGAGGAAATGCGCATAGCATTTTCACTGAAAGCATGTGGTGTGGTTTAGTTTCTGTCTCCGTGCGACAATGCTGGGCTCAGCCTGTGTCAAATTGACAGCTAAGAAAGCATCAGCAAGGGCCGACCATTGCAGTAGCTGCCTTAGCCCAGGAAAAATAACAAATATTGTCTTTTTGTCTGTCGGTTTTGTGTTTATTCCATCGACTAGAGGTATTATTATTTGTTCTAATCTGATACCATACTCAACTACTTCCTCTTCTTCTGTACCTTGTGCCTATGAAGTGTTTGCATTCTGCTGCTCCTTATTGCTTGCTTTCTCACGTTTTTTCGCTGTTCCTTTCCTTCGCTTCTGCTCACCTGTCTTTATGTAAAATGAAATATAAAGTTTGATGATTATAATGACCAAAGAAAGTGATGTCACTGAGGTTAGTGTGAGGTAGTTTTGTGCCGGCCATGTGTTTATACGGAAAAACTAAGAACTGTTTTTCTTAAAACGGCTCTGGTCACTTGAATAGTACATTAGCTGATATATGTAGGTGAACCTATCGCCATATCAAAACTCATATTCATGCCTTCAGAAATGAAAATATTGTCCTGCAACCGAATAATGATATTGTTTTCCAAAGAAAATATAAGTGTGATTTGCCTGCTAACCGCTGAGAATTCCGGATTAGATAATTATACCGGAGAATTCTTCAGGTAGCATTTTTTAAACTTCGCGGCATAGTTATGGAATACGGAACAAAGCTCGACCGAAATGTGTATGTCACTTGAAATCCGGGAATGGGCATTGTAAAAGTAAATGAGACAGATCATACTGCAGCGAAAAATAACATCAGAAATGTAGTGGCAGAGTTTAAACACAGATTTGGCAACGGAAACTCGGAACGCGGGGCACATGATCCTTACTGTGGCGGTAAAATCAAAACCATTTAGATTTCTTTTCAGGCTCAAGTGTGACTTTCACTGAGTCTAAGGAAAAAGAAGGCACCGCAGTATGTCATGGGACGAAACTTTGTGCTTAAAGCCCGGCAAAAACACAAGTATACTGTTATTCGGATGTACAAACTGAACACGTCAATATCAGTAGCACAAATTTTGAGGTCGGACTTCAAGCGCCCAGAGTGAAGAGACTTTACTGGTCGGAAAGTCTGAAAATTGGGCTTTTTGGAGCTGATTTACTAAGGAGCGGGATTAAGAAGTCCCAACTTACCTACCTAAGCTTTTGTGTAAAGTGGCACATCCTAATGTACATTCCCAGCTTTCTGAACCCCAGGCAGCTCCACAGGCGTAGGAGCAGTGGACCAGGGGGGCCCTGTCAATGCTGAAGAGTTGACCATTGGCCCTATGGTGTTGACGGGAAAGAAACGATTTCAAAACACACCTTACCCCCCCCACAATGTTCTGGACGTACCTTCTCCTCGAGGCAGAGTGAGGAATATGCTGTTGATGAAACCATAGCACCGCTTCCCTATCATAACTCGTGTCACAAGCTTCTGTTCCACGTAAAGCGTGGAGATGTTGAAGCCCCACGTGCATCTCAACTTAAACTTCAGTAGATGCAGGGGTACACCTTTTCTAATATTTGATGGGGTTTGAGCCCATCAATGCTCGGAAAAGTCCCACCACTGAGCCGCTGAGCCCCACCAATCCAAAACAGGCCCCTCTTAGCTGCTGTACACTTTTGTTTAGCCATCGGTGCCCTGTAGCCACAGCTAGCCCTCCCACATGACGACCACGGGCCCCCTGTGACAAAAGTTGTGTTCCCATACCTAATAGTTGCATACAACTGCGGTCATAACCGGATTTCCTACCATAATTGTGTGCTCCCTGTCGGGCCGCAGCCGAACCCTTTGCCATAATCTTGGGCCCATTTAATCAATTCCGGTCCACCATACCTGGGAGTCGTTCCCCATCCGACGACTTGATCCGCTCTTTTCATCTCAAGTCTCCAGTGGCCAAACTGGGCCAGATACCGTAATTGTGGGACTCTTTTGGACACCGCTGGGTCCCTATTATAATCGCATACTGAGGCCCAACTGGACCCCTCCTTCCATTGTGGGTCCACTTTGACCACTGCTGAGACCCCATACCTAGAAGTCGCGGAGCCCATATATAGTAGTTGGATTCCATGTCACTGCCTCGGGTCCCCTATGGCCCAACCACGCCACCCCCGCTTCGGCCACAACCGGTCGCCCTTCCATAATCGTGGGCCCCGTGCGGTTCCACCGGGCTCCGTACCATAGCTACGGGTTACGAATGACTGCTGACAGAATAGGAAAAATTAAGCTTTGTAACCTATTCTGAGCTTCTTAGTGAAAGAATCTGGTGTGTAGAAAATCATTCGAGTTTACATTGGTATGACATTGAGAACTCGTCCACAGGTATGGTTTTTCAGGAGCCTGAGTCATCGGTGAGGAGATTAATCGGGGGTAATAACCACACGCGGAATTCATGCAGTCTCCAAACACAAGCACATACATCCATAGTTTGCAACCAGATCGCAGCCGCCGCTTTAAGTCGGCCTTGAATGACCGGAGTGGTTTCTCACGGATATCAGTGGGAGGGGGGGCGTGTTGTAAGCTAACGAGCACGATACTCAAACGGGCATCCACCCGATTCTGATCTAGTGCGGTACAGAGACAGATCATCAGTCGTTACCGTGCTCCGTCTAACATCACCACGATTCACAAACATCAGCCAGGATATTGGCTTCCCGTTCTCTCCCGTGTATGGTGCACTTACATACGGATTGGCCTTTCTGGTTTGCAAAGAAATACCCACCAATGTTTTTTTTAAAGAAAATGAGCAAAACTAGGTTGAAATGGAGCGAAATTTCGCCTGTTTTGGAGGGACCATGTCCGGGTGCGACCCCCCTTTGCCCACCTCTGATTGTTTTTAGGCAGTAACTGAGTCAGAGAGCAGGACTGATTAACTGTAAAATGCAGTAATACGGCGCAGTAGCCTCCCAGGCTATAGTGCTGTAATGCGGAAGAGTACCTTCTCGGGCTTGGGTGGTGTAATGCAGCACAGTAGCATCTTTGTCTACAGTGATGTAATGCGGCACAGTAGCTTCTCAGTCTACAGTGGTGTAATGCGGCACAGAAGCTTCTCGGGCGACAGTGATGTAATACGGCACAGTAGCTTCTCAGTTTACAGTGGTGTAATACGGCACAGTAGCTTCTCATTCTACAGTGGTGTAATGCGGCACAGAAGCTTCTCAGGCGACAGTGATGTAATACGGTACAGAAGCTTCTCAGTCTACAGTGGTGTAATACGGCTCAGTAGCTTCTCAGTCTACAGTGGCGTAATGCGGCGCAGAAGCATATCAGTCTGTATTGAGTGGTGTATGTGATGCGGCACAGCAGCTCCTCAGTCTACAGTGCTGTGATGTAATACGGCAGAGTAGCTTCTCAGTCTACAGCGGCGTAATGCGGCGCAGAAGCATCTCAGTCTATATTGAGTGGTTTATGTGATGCGGCACAGCAGCTCTCCAGTCTACAGTGGTGTAATGCGGTACAGTGGAATGATGTAATACGGCACAGCAGCTCTTTAGTCTTCAGTGGTGTAATGCGGTACAGTGGAGTCTCAGTCTACAGTGGTGTAATGCGGTACAGTGGAATGATGTAATACGGCACAGCAGCTCTCCAGTCTACAGTGGTGTAATGCGGTACAGTGGAATGATGTAATACGGCACAGCAGCTCTTTAGTCTTCAGTGGTGTAATGCGGTACAGTGGAGTCTCAGTCTACAGTGGAGTGGTGTAATACGGCACAGCAGTCCTCAGTCCATAGTACAGTGATGTAATGCGGCACAGTAGCTTCTCAGTCTACAGTGGTGTAATGCGGTACAGTAGTTTCTCACTCTACAGTGGTGTAATGCGGTACAGTGGAGTCTAAGTCTACAGTGGAGTGGTGTAATGCGGCACAGCAGTCCTCAGTCCATAGTACAGTGATGTAATGCGGCACAGTAGCTTCTCAGTCTACAGTGGTGTAATGCGGTACAGTAGTTTCTCACTCTACAGTGGTGTAATGCGGTACAGTGGAGTCTAAGTCTACAGTGGAGTGGTGTAATGCGGCACAGCAGTCCTCAGTCTACAGTACAGTGATGTAATGCGGCACAGTAGCTTCTCAGTCTACAGTGGTGTAATGCGGTACAGTAGTTTCTCAGTCTACAGTGGTGTAATGCGGTACAGTGGAGTCTCAGTCTACAGTGGAGTGGTGTAATGCGGCACAGCAGTCCTCAGTCTACAGTACAGTGATGTAATGCGGCACAGTAGCTTCTCAGTCTACAATGGTGTAATGCGGTACGGTGGAGTCTCAGTCTACAGTGGAGTGGTGTAATGCGGTACAGTGAAGTCTCAGTCTACAGTGGAGTGATGTAATGCGGCACAGCAGTCCTCAGTCTACAGTACAGTGATGTAATGCGGCACAGTAGCTTCTCAGTCTACAGTGGTGTAATGCGGCACAGTAGCTTCTCAGTCTACAGTGGTGTAATGCGGTGCAGTAGTTTCTCAGTCTACAGTGGTGTAATGCGGTACAGTGGAGTCTCAGTCTACAGTGGTGTAATGCGGCACAGTAGCTTCTCAGTCTACAGTGGTGTAATGCGGCACAGTAGCTTCTCAGTCTACAGTGGTGTAATGCGGTGCAGTAGTTTCTCACTCTACAGTGGTGTAATGCGGTACAGTGGAGTCTCAGTCTACAGTGGAGTGGTGTAATACGGCACAGCAGTCCTCAGTTTACAGTACAGTGATGTAATGCGGCACAGTAGCTTCTCAGTCTACAGTGGTGTAATGCGGTACAGTAGTTTCTCAGTCTACAGTGGTGTAATGCGGTACAGTGGAGTCTCAGTCTACAGTGGAGTGGTGTAATACGGCACAGCAGTCCTCAGTTTACAGTACAGTGATGTAATGCGGCACAGTAGCTTCTCAGTCTACAGTGGTGTAATGCGGTACAGTAGTTTCTCAGTCTACAGTGGTGTAATGCGGTACAGTGGAGTCTCAGTCTACAGTGGAGTGGTGTAATGTGGCACAGCAGTCCTCAGTCTACAGTACAGTGATGTAATGCGGCACAGTAGCTTCTCAGTCTACAGTGGTGTAATGCGGTACAGTAGTTTCTCAGTCTTCAGTGGTGTAATGCGGTACAGTGGAGTCCCAGTCTACAGTGGAGTGATGTAATGCGGCGCAATAGCTTCTCAGTCTACAGTGGAGTGGTGTAATGCGGCACAGCAGCTTCTCCGCCTACAGTGGTGTAATGCGGTACAGCAGCTTATCAGCCTACAGTGGTGTAATGCGGCAAAGTAGCGTTTCAACCGACAGTGCAATGATATAATGCGGCACGGTAGCTTCTCAGTCCACAATGCAGTAGTGCAACGCGGCACAGTAGCTTCTCAGATTACAGTGCATTGGTGTAATGCGGCACAGTATGTTCTCAAACTACAGTTGTGTGATACAGCATAGAAGCTTCTCAGACATTTAGTCCAGGAGAAGGACTAAAATTCAGGGTTACGCGTTATCCGTATTAAGGCCAAGAGGCTAAGTAAGTCTGGTCCTAACTCTAGCAAGTGCATCAAAATTCGACCCGGGATCAGTAGGAGAAAAAGCAGTGGAGCTGAGAAAGAGGGGTATAGAGGTTGAGGAAGCTGTCAAATCGCTGCACTGACAATAGTACAGAGCCGACCTGGATATAAGTTCTCACGCTAAGCTATCCAAATTTGTCACCTGCCCTGGGAAGATGGAGCTCTACATAGCCCGCGAGGATGATCAGAGGTAGAAAGGGGAACGGCTCTACCTGGAGATAGATGCTAGCACGGGATAACATTTTAATTGCTCTCCAGTTTTGTCTTATTTAAAGGGAATGTGGCACCTTCATAACGTGATTGTAGCTGAAATAGCCAAGTTGTAAATCAAGTCGGAAAACCTTGTACTCAATACATCATTTGTCTTGGAACTCGAGATTTCCGTAGAAAAAAGCTAAAACCTACCTGAAGTGTACCCCTCATGTACCCTTAGCAGCAGGCCACAGTTGTCATGGCTGTTGGTGTGACGACATATGTTGACGTCACGGTGAGTATCAGCCAATCGAAGCCCTTGAAGCGTATTGAATATAGCAGTGCTTGCCAGATCATGACATCATCCACATATATTTAGGGGAAGTCCGTGCAAGAGTACGCACTGAACTTTCTACGGGCTTTCACTTTTCTCCTATAAGTCTAACAGCTAAAATTTTTATGTGGTTGTTTAGCCTGAAGAATTGTCTATGTATGGTCCATGTTTCAACTGGATGTCTCGGAAAGCAACTTGCCACGAGGCGAACCAAAATAAAATGTCACGTGCGTACTCTTGCCCGAGTGGGTCGGTAAGAGTACGCAAGAAAGGAAGCTGGAGTACGCATTGATACCCCGCTGTGCTTTAGGTGCATAGGCCATGTCGCGAAGTTTTTTGTCGCAAAACTAGGCGATTGCATGATTTTATATCGTTCTGAATATACAAGAACTATGTTGCAACGTTTGGCTTTCCAAATATGAGTTACGGACTCTGGTCCGAGTGAAAATTAAGTTTTCCTATCTCTTAAGCATGCGCACTCTTGCCAAATGGTCTACTGCGTACTCTTGCCGGGCATGCTCCCTTGGGAAGAAAGTCTTCATAAACATGTTGGCAGGAATTTTAGCGTGAGCTCCGGTCCTGGAGCACGCTCCTAGCTCAGCTTTCTTACTGATGACAGACCGCAATACAATACTTTTGATAATAGAAGCATGGTCTACAAGTTTACCCAGTTAAGAAATATTACTTCAAGGGTGCCCAAAAATTTATTTTGCTCTGTACTCCCGCGGAAAGAACAGGAGCACGTTGAATTTTGGTGTGCAGCCTACGCACTGACCTTGCTTTTTTATACCAGGGTATCCACCATCTCAGTGGTTGCTAAGTAACCAAAACAGTTGCTGCGTACTCTTATCTCCTGCATACTCTTACCCGCCCTTACCCTATGTCTTTCCCTAGAGGAGCATTTTAAAAATCAAAATATTGAGGCTGTTGTACATTTTTCAGAGAAATCATGGACGCTTCCTTGATTTTCGGCTAGAAGTTCCCCTAATTACGCTAAATTCCAGGATTCAACCAAGGTGCCACATTCCCTTTAAGTAATTCCTGGCCCATTCCATCACGGAAGACCATCCAAAACGTGGTTATGTCTCTTCCCGAACCGTTTTTACTCTGGTATTTTGGGAAAATCGTACCGTTTCGTCCCATCCTGAAGAGAACCCTGGCAGTTTCCTCTAATCCCGTCCCATTCAATCCTTTCCCTTTGTTTCCATCCCGCTTTCTGCCCCACGCAGACACGCAGAACTCTATCTGGAATCTTGAATCCAGATCCATTTCTGGATCTGGGCAACTTAAAGGGAATGTGGCACCTTGGTCAAATCCTGGAATTTAGTGCAATTAGGCGTACTTTTAGCCGAAAATAATGAAACCACTCATGATTTTTCTGAGAAATGTAGGTACAATAAGCTCAATATTTTGATTTTTAAAATATTCCTCTAGAAAAAGAAATAAATATCAGCCTGTGGATGATGTCACGATCTGGCAACCACTACCATACTTAAAACGCTTCAAGGGCTTCGATTGGCTGATGCTCATCGTGACGTCAGCATATTTCGTCACACCAGCAGCTCACAACAATGGCCGCCCGGCGACGGGCTGATGGGGGGCTGGTGTCAGGTAGGTTTTAGCTTTTTTCTAAGGAAATATCGAGTTCCAAGACAAATGACATATGGAGTACCGGGCTTTCTGACTTGCTTTACAACTTGGCTATCTCAGTTAAAATCACGTTATGAAGGTGCCACATTCCCTTTAAGGAAGTTTCTGCAGAGTTGAAAACGTCAATTTATTGGTTTTATTTGCTGGTAAGACATGTATAAGAATGTACTTTTAATGTCTGCATGAGACGCTTTAATCAATAAAGTGTTTAACAGATTCAACCTGGCTCAGAGAGCAGTTTCAGCGTCAAATATCATAACTTCAGCCGTAAGGTAGAGAGGATAAAACAACAAAATTTATCAGGATGAAGGTATGATTTGTAATTAGGAGCCACAGTTAAATATACCCGGTATCGAGGGACTTTGAAATAGCTATTATATAATCCCGTGCAGACCACTGGACATCTTCTAATTCAGTGATGTTCTGTTCTTCATCAGGGCTCAATATGGACAATTTAGGAACAGGGCGACAGTTTGTGGGTGCAAAAACGAATGAGGAGCTTCAGCCTGGCTATCGTGAGAAGCGCCAAAATTCACTGGAAACACATTGGGTAACATTATTCATAATTTTTCCCATTTTACCAATCATACGTGACATCGCTGTGAAAAACGAGACAATTCGCTTTGCGGTAAATTATTCGCTCTGGTTGACAGTGGTTTTCGAAAAGTCATTTTTATAACGGCAAAACTAAGCAATGCATAACTCTTGTCATATATCGATACATGAGTTTTAGACACATCGCGTTAGCTCGGCTGGAAAGGCCACGGTGCGCTGCAGAGCTTGCCACCCTCTGGCAACCACTGTGGTGGAGCGGCTGTCCTCGTGGCGTGACCTTATAACACCAGTCCTTGTCACTGCCGCAGGCTCAAGCGCGTGAGCCTGACTCAGAGCGCCTGAGGCGATACAGCGCCGCAGGTGTGAATCAGGGCCGCAGGGTTTGGCAGTGGCGTTGCAACGCCTCCACTCACCCAAACGGCTCCTGTGGCGAGTCAGCCTTTGGGTTTTACGATGCACCACGAGTCAGGCCACAGGTGTTACCTGCCTGATGCTCTGTATCAAGTAGCATGTGTTTCATGCACTTCCACGCTTAGAAGATGGCTTTTCAAGCGTTGTAGCAATGCGTATTAAATGACAAGAAGCTATGGAAGGAGATGATAAGGATAGGTAAGGGTAAAGAACTGTGGGATACTACCCGGAGGGGTCTCTGCTGCCATAGGCGCATGCGCTAGCTCCTCCAGGTTGAGTAAGGATAGGATATAATTATGATTGGCTTAAAAACATTCAAACACACACATACAATTGTTAACATACACAAGATATTTAAAATAAAAGACGATGAGCAAGAATAAATATATCCATCGATGCCGTGTAAGTAGCGTAATCGTCCGTATAAGTTTTTTGCCTCCGCTGCCGAGTCTGTCTTAATTCTCTCCAAGCAAGCTTGCTTAACCTCCGTAGAGTTTCAGTTGGTCTGTGATAGGAGCCTGCGCTCTTATATCAGACCAACTGTGGACCTGCTGTGGACTGATATGTGGCCACTATAACAGACTTGCCGTGGAGCACGCGCCGGGGCCTGGCCGCGGAAAATCCGACAAGCTGGGCAGGAAGTGACGTCATATATGAGTATGAGATCATGAGGTAATCTAACACCAACCGCACACAGCAACTGGATCATCAAAAAGGTGGCATATGAGGATCCAGCATCCAGTGGGCAACCCACTCGACTCATCAGCTTCTAAATGACTTAGTAGACGAAATCTCACGAGTCACCTTCCTTGGTCATGGCCTTTGCGTGGTTGTTATGTGAATGTACAATACAAAAAACTGACGTCAGCTTGGTTCCCCGAGCAGGTCGAAATACCGAGCTTGTGGGCCTGGTGAACCAGCGCGTGCGGTTAGTGTGGAGACCGCGTCCAACACAGCGCCGGAAGTCTGCGGCCTCGACGCAATGCTGACGGTACGAGGCTGACTTCAGCTGGGAATGTACAGCGTCTGTGAGGGGTAATGCGTCAGTCGAACAAAGGCGGAAACTGCCGCCATGCCAGGTAGACAGGTGGACTGCTGAGGGCGACTTGGCTGCCCCCCGCTGTTAAATATGGAACACCTCGGCGGCCCCCGGCTTCCTCTGTCGCGAAGCGATACCATGCTGTTGCCTTGAGTGCATGAAGGTAATAAACCGGCCTGAGACAATTTCTTCCCCTCGATAATACGTATACAATTTTATAATGTAGGAAATGACTCTGGTGTCACTCAACCTTATAATCGAGATGAGGCAATGCATTCGGCAGAGATACAGGTGTCTGTTGCGCCTGCTATTTATATATGATCGCTCGTCACTCAGGTTGATCCAGACGCAATTCCCAAAATCTCATCTATTAACATTACTTTGTCTAACCCTGTTCCTGTCGGGCTTCTGTCCGCCTCTATTTCTTGCAGAGGGAGAATTCAGATGCACTCTAAGATCTCAAAATCTAACCGTTCGGTCGTTTAAATTCAAGGTGGGATCGATTGGTATCACGCTGAACTCCATTCTTCAAAAGAGCAGTGCAAAATATATATATTTAACCGTTTCATAGATTCTCCACAATATTTAGCCTGTCGTTTGACACGCACCCCGCTGGGGGCGAAATTCGCCCCTCCTGGTTTTCCCCAGGTAACGCAAAAACGAAGAGATGCGGAACAACGCAACTTACAGTACCTTATCCCTGATCAATTTTGCGCATCTGGTCACATTTTCTAGGTCAGGTCATGTCAGGTCAAGGAACTATTCAAGGTCAAGTGACCTGACCTCAAAACCCAAAATCACGAGTTTGAAGCAGTGCCTAAGGGACATCTGTCGACCGATCAGTTTGAAACGTTCACAATATGATGAAGTTATAAGGATCTACAAAGCTGCTATCTCAGAATTTTGATATTGTTGACCTAAGGTGGGGTCAATTTTTTGGTCACCCCATTATAAGTCTATGGTGAAAAATAAAATGGGCTCGTTTTCAGTAAACACAGGATAGATAAAGCTGAAATTCTTAAACCGTCTATTCTTACCCTAATCTTGACCATAAAGTTGAGTTTTTGACCATCTGACCTCTCAAAGGTCATGTCAGGTCACAGGAGCATAGAGCGATTGTCTTGCCAATAAATTATCACTGAATTGAGATAAAGCTCCCATTTTGCTTGCATTGTGCTTATATTGTCACGGGGAGTAGATTGACATGCAACATGACCATACCAATTCACTCCGTGACCCTGACCTAGCTCTAGGTCAGGTCATTTTCACCATTTGACCTAACAAGGTCATATTATACATCATTTGATTTGCCACGATGAAATGAATCCAATGATGCATAAAGATTTTCTCTTGCTCCCCAGAGTACAGATCTAGAGAGAGAAACGTACACTACTCTGTTGTAAGCCTATGGAGCCTTCTTTGACCTGTGCTGACCTTAATATTGTCCTGACATAAAACTACTCCGTATAATTTATGTTCGTCTTGCCAAAAGCTTTCGAAGACCGTCCGTAATTTTCCTCTGGCTTTCCTGGGAAATGAGATACGGAGTGGGGCGAAATTCGCCCCCCCCCAGCGGGGCGCGTCATGCCAGGGACCCCAGCCGGGTCGCGTGTTAATTTTCACAAAACAAACTCGCATTGACAGAGTATTGAAGTACAGTTGCCATATATTTCAGTTCTGTGAGAATTCAAAATGCAATACCAGATCCAGGGCCAAAACTTTATGGTAAAGAGTTAATATATTATATTAGTTTTCTTGCATGCACTAGCAAGCATCAGGTGCTGCATTACATCTTTGTGATAGAGAAAATGGTAAATTTTATGCGAACTTAGAGACATAGGCGGATGTAGGGGAGGCAATAAGAAGGGGTCCTGCCACCTCGATCGAGCACTTACACCCCTACACTCAGTGGCGATCCAGGGGGCAAAAAGGCAATTGCCCCCCAAACGGAAAAGCTCGGGGCAAAACTATGTTTTTGCCCCCCAAAGCGATCGACCTCCCTTTTCCCCCGACTCCTTTTTAGCTTGTAAGCAAAATTTTGGTGCTTCAACTCTCAACTTCAAACAGAATTAGAAAGTTCAGTGTAAATATTGGGGCTTGGATAGGAAAAAATGTATCTTGAGCCCATATTTTCACCCCGTGACGTTTGTTTTTTGCTTTTCGTCTTCAGTTCCCAAAATCCTACCGAAAAAGCATATTGTAGCGCAATTTTTCGCTGCGCGACTTTTTTGCTTTTCGACTTTGGTTTGCTCCTCCCAAACTAACCGGCTAGATCCGCCACTGCCTACACTGCGTGCTGGTGCCCTCCTAAAATTTGTTGTCTCACTCCCTCACCGCAGGATGTAAGTACCTATTGGCGCCCCTATGAGAATTTGACCCCCCTTTCCCGATATGAAGCACCTGGAAAAACGAGGCCTCCTTATCGATAAACCGTCCCGCGACCAAAGCAGCCACTTTGAAAACCTTGGATATGTCTATGGAACAGCATTTCTTGATTCTCGTTTTACAAAGTCCGTGACGTCGGGCACTAGGCGTCCCCCCTTCCCCAATGGTCGCTTTGTCCGGTCTGTCTCCCTTCTGGCTCTGTCTCGCCTGATGGAATCTGTCAACTGACACCGTCGCTGGCCGCTGCCTGACGTCACTGGTTCGAAAACAACCAATCAGCGACTAGGCCCTGTCGCTGCTGACGCCAGGGCTCATAGCTCCAAGCGTGGATGATGAAAAATAGCCCTTCACTAGACTGCTGGGATACGTTTTTTTAAGCATAAAGTTTACGGTTAGGAGAAAGAGGAATGCGTTGGTCAACCGAAGCGGATAATTTAGAAACGTAGGGTGACTGCGAGCAGCTGGCAAAGGCAGCCTGAATCCTTTGAACGCTTCGCGCTTTCAAGGTTAGAGTTCTCCCACCATGCGGGATGCATAACTCGAGAATTGAAGCGCGAAATCAAAATAGGTAGCTCAGAGCATGAAGAAGATGGGTCGAATTATAAGCTTAGAGGCTTGCACTGCAATATCAAATGACTGATGGATCAGTTTTGTTCCCAATTTAAGATTTTAACGCCTCGCTATCTGCCATCATAGGGCACTGTCATAGGCACTGTCCCCCTCCCAGAGATCGAACATCAGTGCCCCTGAAATGGTCACAGCTTCTCCCTGAAAACGTCGATGGTGCTCCCCTGATAATTGTTGGGGTTTAACGACGCACCAACTGCCAGGGTTATACGGTGTGTCCTACTCTCACCCTGTTGGGAAGGATTTGGGGGATCAGACACTGATGGCGGAACTAGGGGGCACCAGGGCACGGCGACCCCCTTTAAATAAGAAATTTTAACACTATCTCTATGACGTTGACTGGAAAGCAATGGGTTGAAACCATGGTGCCCCCCCTCCCCCACCCTCCCTTAAACTCGAACGTTTCGCCATCACTGGGAACATCCACTTATTCAAATCAACTTATTTAGAGGCTCTCACGGGACTTGAACACGCAACCTGTGGATAAGGAAATATCGATGCTATTCACTGAGTCACTGTGCTTGATCCTAGGTTATCGATATAGCATTATCGTAACCACAACTTTTGGTACTCGGTAGGACCCTGTGATATGAATATCAGATTAATGAACCAGAGCTGCTTTCACTGGTGCCACTTACAATATTTTTGGAGGTAAGGTCACTTGATCTCACCTGGTGACCTGACCTGAGATGAATCAAGCTTTAATTTTTTGGAAAAACTGCAGAATAAATCATGGTCAAGGTGTGCCAAGTATGGTGACGCTTCGCGTCGCCGTTTTTCGGTATCGTCGAAAAAAATCCGAGGGGGTGAGTGTTCCAACCCCCACTAATGAGAGGGTTAAATGTTGAGTACCGAGATTTTGAGAGGGCGCCTTCTCCCCCTGGCATTTAAGGCATCTCGGTCTCGTCCCTCGCTTCTGACACCCATATTTATGAGTGTGCTAACCTTTAAACTGATCCATGATCGACCTTTCTGCGTAAAAGGTATACTTTTGTAACAAAATAGCAGAAATTTAATCCTTTAATAATCAGACGTACCTGTGGGCTACCCATATCAGGAATGAAACCGTTAAATGTTATCGGACTATTATCCCCACTTTATGTTTGAAAGCATAGCTGTCATACCTGTTTGTTTGGAATTCACTGGGTGCCCAGTTTTGCTTTCATTTTCATACCTGTAAGAAAAGACGAGCCATTTGCACCATCAAACCCAGATCGTCCGACATTGACACCCGGTGATACATGGGTACGTCCATGGTGTGACTAATCAGACATTATACAGATGTATATAGTATAGTATATATACATATTTGTAGTCACTAGCGGATGCAGGAGAGGGGTGAAAAGGGCATTTATCCCGCAAAGTACGATTTTCTCCATTTTGTTCTTCAAATACTATGTTTTTCACGATTTTCGACTCCTTTGCCTCCCCAAACAACCGGTCCAGGTCTACCTCTGTGTGTACTGGAGGAGTATGCAATATTTTCTGCAATGACTAAGATAAAAATATAATTAAATAAATACAGGGACTTCGCAGCAGGATGGGAAGTGAACTAGTGTATTCGGGCTGTCCTTGCCATCTTGACTGGATCCCCTGCGGTGTGCCTGCCCGCTTCTCCAGAAGCTCTCCACAGTGTAGGCACGCCGCGCGTTCCCACCACCTGCAGAGCAGACTTGCGACACGGGGGTCGCACAAAACACGGCCGCTCGCGTCCCGTCGCTGTGCGTGTCGCGTGCCTGTCGCAGCGCGGCAGGGGCGCGCTCAGGCGGCCGTCAGGGGAGGCTGCCGGCGCGGCCGCCGACGCCGCCGTTTGGCACCACCGCCTGGAAGCGTGTATCGCATTTATAAATACCTGGCGCTGGCAGGGAGCTGGCCGCCGGCGGAGCTGCTGCTGCCGGGCCGCCCAGTCAGTCGGCGTTCGCCTAGTGGGTGACCCTAGGCCCCTGCTATCGCGATTGAAAGAGAGCTGAGCTCGCCGTGCCCGTGACCTGTGACCGGTGGTGCGCCCCGAGCGCTATGTGCCTGGCGGCTGGCCGGTGATTTCGAGCCCCAGCGCACGGTGACTGAGCCCCGGCAGACATGCCCGTGGGCGTGGCAGACGAGTGAGTAGCCGCCGCCTGCTGCTTCTCTGCTTGCAATGAGTAGTGCAACAAACTCGATTTGTCAACGCGTTCTTGTTTCGGAGATACAGTGTTGTCGTCGCGACGCTTCGCTTATGTGTGCCTCGTATGGCCTCCACTGGAATCCCAGCTATGGCCGTTCCAATGCCGCCGTGCTCCTTCCAAGAGGCTACGAATTAGCTACTCCCTGCAAGACTTAAATTCAGCACACGATTATCTTTATTTGTCTTTAACTTTGGCGTGGGGACGAGTTTGAGCAGTTTTGATCGCGAATTCCAGACCTGAGCCCCCTCCGTTCTGTGCACTCGGCCTGCCTTTGTCCGCGGCTGCACAACTTCAGAGGAGGCGCTTTCCACTCAGAAGCGAAAGTTACAGTCACCTATTCATACCCTGCGTGGAGAAAACATTCTTCGGAGAGCGCCTTGGTTTTAAAAAAGGAAATTTGAACAGAATATATTGGGACAGCTTTCCAAGAGGAAACTTTTATAAGTTCTCCGTATGCTTCCATCATGAACTTAGTATTTTACTGCATGCACAGCTAAATCCAACGAAAGGTGTTGTGGATATGTGGTTTATATTTCGTCCAGCTTATTTCCAATAGGCACACTTCACCGTGGGTACCTATGCCAGACGTGACAATCTCTAAGTTAGAGTCTAGGTAGTGCGCTTGAGCTACGCAAAACACCTGCGCAAATTTCCTAATAAAACCGTAAATATTGACATTTTTGACCCAATATTCATGAAACGATCACATTAGTGTGACAAGCGGCCTTTTTCTTCTCACGGGCAGTTAGTTCAGCATGGATGGAGTTTACTCAAAGTGCATTTCGTTTCGAAAGTTATTAGATGGTTAGTTATTTCTTTGGGAATGTGGCTCACTGAAACCCGAGTTTTTGGAGCCCCGACATCACTTACCTATCGCTCCGGTGCCCCTGGTGCCACTGTGCTCCACCGACTCGAATCGTGTTTAAACAACCACTCAGGTTTTTCCGGTGGCACAAAAAACGACGGCGCAAAGCACCACTGTACTAAGCACACCTTATCCTTCATCAATTTTGCAACTTTTTCCCAAAATCTTAAGGCTGGATTGTTTCAGGTCAGGTCACCAGTGCAGGTCAATTGACCTCACCTAAAAATTGTTTAAGGTGGCATAGGTAAAAAAGTGAATCTATCGCATTCAAACTTGTACCACATAATGGCCCCACCGATTACTAAAATATATATTCTGAGATTTTTCATATCGACGACCTAGTGTCAGGTATGGATCATGACCTCTCATTGGAAATGTTTGGGGAAAACGGAAATTGGCCCAACAATTGCTCTATTTCTGTATATATATAATATTAACGCTTGGAATACCTTCGCATTCTACAAATAATAGTATCATAGGCCCTTTTTATAGATTCATGCTGAATGTTTGGACCTATGACCTCTTAGAGGTCATTTGGGGCTTCTTGAGCAGGTTTTCAGACTTGGGTCAATAACTTTGCTGGAAATGATGATAAAGATTCCATTTTGATACCATTATGTTGGACTGTTATTGTGAGTCAATTGATATGCAGATTAAACATGCTAGGCTAGATAGTGACCTTGACCTGACCTTAGGTCAGGTCATTTTTATGTTTTAACATAGTATAGCCATATTATACATTATTTAATTCGCGTATCACGAGGAAGAGAATGGTGCATAAAACACCATCCTAACTCAACTCTGTCAGACACTGGAGTTCCAGAAACTCCTTTCCAACATGTCACCTTCTTTGACCTGTCATGAACTCCATACTGACCTGAACCTCATGACCTCAATACTGAAACTACTGATTTAGTTTCGTCATGAATTTGTACGAACTATCCACCAGCGTTAGCGTTTTTTCGCTATCCCGCATAGGAGCCGAGTTCGAGGGGAGAGGAAGGGCTTAAACATCCCCCCACCATGGCGAAGTTGGCTCGAAGACCCACTGGGGCGGGTGTTAAAACATGAATTCTGCTTCGTATTTTTGTCTGTCAACCTTTTGAATGTTGTTTGCACTCGCATTAGTTTGCAGTTTGTCCTAGATGATGATTCAAGATGAGATGCGCGGAACTTGTCCCGCGAAGCCAACCGATTTAAAAGTTGGACACAACATCTTTTGAAATTTTCCCTCAGAATTCGGAGTGAACGCCATGTTACTCACGTGCCAGATAAGAAATGTCATCACTGCAAATTCAACCCCTCGATCCCTTCCCTGCAGAACGATAGTCATGACTCTTTGCTGGTCTACCATGTAGGAACAGGGCAAGATTTAGATCCGTTAATGACTCGTACCATTTGTTTATTCCTAACAGAGGTCTGATGCATGAATACGAAAAGTTCAGCTTGAATAATAATTTTGTTTTGCCATGCTTGCCTTCTATTAATAATATTGGTTTGAGGCTACCATTCGAAATATCGATAGAAATGTACCTGCCATCTTGCTCCTTTGGTTCCCATTGTGTTTTTACGACAAACCGAATTTGAGTTTGAATCGACTTACGAGCTCTGGTATTTTTTGTTGAGATTATGGGGTGCATCTTATTCAAGAGGCCTGGAGAAACCTGAAGACGTCTCAGCGACGTGACTTTTTGTCATAGCCACTGAATTCTCGATGGCAATTCTTGATGCTAGGCTGTCCATCTGTTGTGATCATAAGGTGTTTATCGGCGGGGAGTCGAAATTGGAGAAACGGAGAGCGATGCACCCGTGACCCCAGTGTGTTTGCTAAGGTCAGCCCTTTCCGGTCCCTCCTAATATGTATGTAACTCTTGTTTTCTTATTTTTTATTATTTTGAATAATTTCCAGAATTAGCAGGAGTGCTACCCTCTGCGTCAGACTGCGTATGTGCTCATTCCACCTTTAACCCCAAGATGGCACAAACATAGGATGTTTTTAATCTACTCGGTGGGGAGCTACGCTGGCGCGCTCAGAACCACCACTTTCTTAAAAGCAGCTCAATCTGCAGATTCTGGCCAGAACTTTGGTGTTAAACCCATACAATAGGAAATAACTACACACCCGTCATAAGCTTCATAAGCTTGTGTAATTCTGATAACGATGAACGTCATTTTACAGCTATAGAGTGAAATTCATCGTCGCATCACACCCATCGAAAAGTTCATCCAGTTACGGATGGTACGAACAGATTTTAACAAGGACTGCTCCCCTGGTGACATACCAAATGGGCTGCAACGCAGGGCATGAAATGTGGGGCGATGGAGAAGAGAGGAGAGCCTCGGAGGGAGTTTTAAATCGCTGAGGGCAATGCGAAATCATTTCGCAAGTAAACCTCTTGCAAGTCGTCCGCTGGAGATGGCAGGCAACCCATTTTGCCTTTCGCGATATGTTTGTTTCATCATTCAGCTAGTACCGAAAACATGGTTGAAACGTGGTGAGACTGCAGGTAAATTAGGAATCGGTTGGCGAAAAACCGTCACCTCTTTGTTCTTCCGCTTGAGTTGTCCCATTCCAACTTGGGTGAGGTACAATCCGTCACCCGTGCTTTCCACAATCATATTTAAAAAGAAAGACTTTCCTAATGTTCCTTGGCGAAAACTGATTACACAGATAGTACCGCATTTTTGTTAAGACGTGTTAGTCCATAAAGACCAGCGCATATAGGACTTGTAAGTCACACAACTTGGGGGTGACCAGCATGTCCTCTACTACCCTGATCATATCGGACCATAATCTGCCAGATACAGCGACTTCTGCACTAACAACGCGCACACAAAATAATTAGAAGGGCATGAAATAACAATCACAATAGACCTGTTCAAAACTGCAAGAGCGATGGCACAATGGCCATGAACGTGACCGTGTCAGGGGCGCCTAGGGTTAATGATGGGGGGCGAAGTGTCCCCACTCGCCTCATCTTGATCCGCTTATGCCGTATAAATCCGAACGAAATGTTACAAGACTCAGCGGTCAAAACATAAGATAGTTTGGATTATCAACAGTGTTGCCTATATTATTTTTGAAACCGAAAATCTTGAGTTTGGTTTTCAGCTGCTTAAGTCTGAAATCAGCAGCAATGAAATATATATTGTAGGATGAAATCGGAGATTGTTGGCTAAAAAGTGCTTAAAAGGTGCCAATTTTGCCGTAATTTCATCAAAATGACATCATCAAGTCTGCGAAATGGTCATTATTTTAGCTTATGTAGTTATCTTGGTTCATGCTGTCCTTGAATAATTTGGACCACGTGCGGGTCGCCTTGCTCGTATTTGTAAGCATTGATATTAAATTTTCGATGAAATCTGCATTAGCGGTCAGGTTATATGTAATTTATGGTAATACCTAGATATTAATAGGGCATTCACGCTTCACGTTGCGCAGGCAGGGAGGAAAAAAGGTGAAACCTGTCACCAGCCAGAGCTCCGATGCTCAACACTATCGCACCTAGCATACGTTGCAGGATGGCACAACACGGCATACATAGCTTAGAAAACAGTCACAAATGAGAGATGCATTCTGAATTTCAGGAACTCAAATAGAGCTCCTTAAAGCTTTGCAAAGTGTGCAGATCAACCATGGGAGGGACAACCTATTCTATTTTATGGTGACCAGTTGAATTTTGTCCAAAAAAATCCTGAGCGTCCCCATCTTTTAGAACAAACGTGGAAATAATGGTAGCCATCATACATTTATTCCTACTTACAATTCAAAAATGCAATAGAAAACGGATAAGTAAATTATTGTGAAATTCTAATTTCTGTACCACCGTATTCTATCATTGACAAATCGAAAGAGACCTCCTTTAAAAACAACTAAACAGCATTTGGCAATAACAAACTTAAAAAACAAAATACCCATAATATATATATATATATATATATATATATATATATATATATATATATATATATATATAAATATCCATATATATACATATCCATTAAATTACCCATCGGGAAAACAAAGAACAGCGCCAAGAATTATGGAAAATCCGAAAACAGTAAATATTGCCAATTTTACACACCTCTATTAAAGATTTTCAAAATTTTGAAGGTTTCTCCTATTAAAAATCGAGATGATTCTACGTCAAGTCGATCCCACAATGATGCTTTATTCGGTCGGGTAGATTTGGAGACATCCGGGTGGTACGGCGGTCAGTACGCCGTCCGCCGGCCACCGGTGTCGACCCGCCGCGCAGCCGAACCGGCTCGGGACCTGTCAATGCCTCATTTATACCTGCAATAAATATCTCATAAAAACAGATGAGAACATTCTTATCTCAACATCTTTTCATTCCACTGTAATAAACGTGGAGTCCAGCTTTAGGTATGTGAACAGGGAAGCATAAAACGAAGAGGATGAGCGGCTCAGCGCCACGGATCCCGGGTTTCAAGTCCCGACAGAGCCTCTGAATAGGTTGATCTGATCCTCCAAATTCCTCCACACGGGGTGGGATTTGGTAAGGCCGTATAACCTTGGCAGTTGATGTGTCGCTAAACACCAACAGCTATCATAAGCACAAAACGAGGTCGTGATGGTTTGCATATGTTGAACTGCATTGTGACGTCACTTATGATTCTAAGTATTCGAACATGCTTTTATGGAGCTATCCATTGTACTTTAGATGGAGAAAGTCGAATGGGTAATTCTACAATTAAATCTCCATCTCCCTGTGCACAATACATTACAATGCAGAGCTATACACGATACGGATTAAGTATCATTCGTACCGTGGGACTTGTTATGCTTCACGTCTGGATCAGGTAACCTTGAGCCGATGAGTCAGGAGTGTTCACGATTTTGTCAGTGATGTGATGATTTACCGTTCAGTCGCCTGCCCAGCTGCCCCTCCCCTTGGGGAGAACGGGCTGAAGGATGATTGGCACGGTAGCTTGCTGCTGAGTGAGGCAGCGCACAAACATGTTGTGGTGTCTGAGGTCACCGCTGAAGAGTTAAGTCTTCCTTTCCTTCGAGATGGCGTCACGTCTAGTTATCAATCTTGTTTTCAGGGCTATTTTGTGGCATGTTTCGATTTAGCATGCATTCTCAAGACTCAAATGTATTCGATTGTGGTCCACGGCAGCGAGGGGGGTTTTCACACAGTCCCGTTAGGAAGATAAATAAGTAAAAGTGGGCTAAAAGGAATAAAATAATATCAGGTAAAAGACGCACACTCACCCAAACAAGTCATACAATAAAAAAACAGTGGGGAAAATTAAGCAAGAGACACCCAGCCAAATGAAACTTTTAGATTACCTTCAGGGCTGGGTATGGCTTTCTCTCCGAATGTGGGGTGCCCACACTCACTTAGTATTTGTTTTTCATCTTAGGCAGTGCAACTTGGTTTCATGTGTTAAAAGGGGCTGTCGTGTAGAGTGTTTATTATATAATGGTTCTCTTTTGTAATTTAAATTTTTTCGGATTTGGGGGCCGCCAATGGTTTTCGAAAGTCCACGTTAGTATGATGAATCTATTAAGAGTGCCCTCCCTAGACAAAAAAGCATTCCATCGTCTATGAATTTTGGGCTTCGCCATAGGGTTTTAGTTTTCGCGGTATAAGGTCAGAAAGGTGAAATGCGCGAAAATATCGCCAATTTCTTAGTCCTGAAGTAGGTTTTGTACCTTTTCACCATCCAGCACGGAGCGAAGCAGCACGTGCTTATGATCTGGTTGTACTCCGACAGCGCTCTTTATTAGTCATTATTCTCTATAAATCGTCCGACGGTTGCATTTTATTTTTATGTACGTCTCTCTCCTCCTTCCCTGGGATGGAAGGCTTAATGAATAGCATCGGAAATTTCCTAAGACACCGGCCCCGGGTTTGAATCCCGGCGGAGGCTCTGAATAAGTCGATCTACCAATTCCCCCAACGTGTGCGAGTTAACGACCCCGTATAGACTTGGCAGTTTGTGTGCCGTTAAACCCCAACAATCATATATCTCCTCATTCCTTCGGTTACTTTTGGGCTCAGTCCTAGTCCTCTCGGCTCTGTAGAGACCCATCTCACGACACTCTTGACTCCACCAAACTCGGCCGCCGGCTAGCCTGCGCTGACTCTGCCGCCGTCTCGCCTGTACCGAAAAGCAGACTCGGATGGTAGATCAGATGATCAAGCCTGTAGAGGGCAAAGTGCGGCTAGGAATGTTTGAAAAAGATAATGTTGATGCATCTCCTGGTTTCTGGATTAAGGCTCTATCATTTTCTCGGAGAAACTTAAGCTGAATTTCCTCGCAATGCAAGTGAACGCGCTTCCACCAATCAGCGGCCGCCATCCGCTGGGTGCCGTTTGCCCGCCGGGCACAGCTGTTAGAAAGGTCACGCACGCTGGGCGCCGCTGACGTTGAGTTCAAGCCTCGGCGGGGAGGGGTCGAGTGGTGGATTATAAAATCTACCTGCATGGCGTTGGGAATGGTGGTAGTTGTGCTTGAGCAACCCACTCGTCTAACAGCACTGTTAGACGGAGGAGGAGGATAGGTGAAGGAGACATTCTGTGAACGAGAGTGGATGTATGAGTCAACTTTTGAGCAGGGTGCAGCGGTGTTGATAGCACTGGAAAGAAGGATTATGAGTTCCTTTAAATGAGTTCGATAGACAAAATTACAGGCCGATTTCTATTTCGAGGCCTTAGTTCTGTTGGATATCAGGGTACAGGATGCAGCTTTTTAAGACTTGTTTTAAACTGAAACGCACTTTCTTGGCAATATAGCACACGCGGTACATGTGGCACGCACACCTAGCTGACACCTAGCTGCATGCACACCCCGCACACCTAGCACCATGAGTATGCAACACTAGAAGTTTAAGATGCTGGAATGATTATTTGATACGGAGAAATAAGTACCTCTAAGCGCGCAAGCAGGGGGGTCCAAAGGGCCACAGGATGCGCGAGGTAATTAGCTGAGTAGGTACGCATGTATTTATGGCATGAACATTACTGTATTCCTTTAGCATGGGCCAAACCCTATCACATCCTTTCAATGCCGCCGCCACCCGGCCTCCAGGTAGCCAGAAGCACCACGGCGCCACTGTGCACGGCCGTTTAACCGTGATTCTCAGAATTTATATTTTTAGGCCCAAAATTGGTGTGTATGCAACAATACCCCACCATTGATCTCCAGGGCGACGCCGCTTTCCTAGTTAGTTATTGTCTATTATTATCATTAGTTATCAGTAGTCGTGTTCCGTTATTGAACCAATGTCCAACACCCAGCTTTCGAATTATACCTGATTTGGTGGAACTGAGTCAATGAGTGACCTCATAAGTCGTGTCAATCTTTGAATATGGGGAATCCTAGCACAATACATATTTTTGGCAGATGTTGATTTTTCAGGCTGACCGAATGTTCGTGCTGACCGAAACAAAACAAAACGTGCTGAAATTTCGGTACGAGTGTGAGAGACGACACTAATGAAACATCCAGCAACGTTAAATAAAATATTTCGAGCGGCGACAGTCTTAAACGACTAGATTTTTAGTGTAAGCTTTTGAAGAAAGATAAGGTGGACAAGTTGATATAAATATATTAAAAACAAACACACGGACGCGTTTAACGTAAAACCTCAAACACACGCAAGGTACGAAACCGTCCGTGTGTTGTTTAATATTAATATCCAACCGGCCCCATCATTTTGAGTGTCTTCAAAATGTTGAAATTGTAATTGTGAAATATGTATAGCACGGCATATGTCAGCGGAAACAGTAGCTGAACGGTCTCGAATAATGATGGGTTGTTGCTCGGACCTTAATGAGAGTTTCTATGCAGGAGTTTGAACTTCTCTTTGAAGGTGCCCGGGCACCCATAATGAAATATCGATGCTTTATTAAAATGCCCTTTAAATTTCTGTTCATCATTTTCAGGGTTCAAAAGGACTGTGTGATGGTTAAAACTAAGATAATATCATGATATCTCCTTTCATGTGGTGGTTATTTACTTTTTTCAAATTTCGGCATTCCATGATTTTCGAAAATCCCCATCCATGCTGGTCACCGATTCCGGAAATGTTTTGGCGCCATGTCTCGGGTGCGCCGATGCTGTTTGTCTTCAGTCGGATATCTGTATCCGGAAGAACCTCCCGCTCCGCAAATCCGAGCAGTTTTTAATCACTTCATACTCATTATACAACACTTTAAAAGCCACCTCAATAGTGCGGAAGTGCGAGTAATACATGAATGAGCATACCATGGCGTGTGTTTTTATTGCAAAAACGCAACGATGGCCGTATATTGCTTAATGCTGTTCCATATTTGGAAAATTATTTATCTCTTGCCTAATATTAAACCTGTTTTTATTCAGTGGTACATATTTCACATTCCTCAAAGTAGGAAATAGAGTTTGGTTTCAAGCTACCGGTCAAGAAATGAAATCAAAGACATCCCGCAATTAAATACCGCTAAAAGTATTTCCAAATGATGTACGAGCCACGCGTTATTTTCTTAGTGAGGTCAAAACAAAAAGTACTTAAAAGTTGACATTGTGCCATTCAGTGCCTTTGGGAAAATATTTGGGTTCATATACCATTATATTCTATGTTTGATGACATTAAATGTAATTACCATTTTATTTTGTTTTTTGGAAAGTGTATTGCCATTTTTTGTAAAACTTGCGATACCTAGACATTTCCTCATCGATTCCCTCCACATCTATGTTGAATTTGTTATGACACTATCAGAGGTGCTTGAAAAAAATGCGTTCCCGATTTTTTTCTTCCTTAAATCATTAACTTTGAAAAGCTAATTCGCCAATAACGTAGAACCAACCACGTCACCGAAATCAACGACTCGTAATATATCTGGAACCTTGTGTTTAAGGAGCCATGGCCACGTTGCAAGCATATTAAGTGACTTCACAAATATATTTTTAGGGGCCGGGTGGCCTAGTGGCTTCATTGCCCGTCTTCAGATCGGATTGCATGGATTAACGTGGATTCAATGCCCACGGCAGGAAACCGCCTTCCATTTCCGATCTGACCCGGCGAAGAAAATCGTTAAACACCCAGGCGAATACTCCCTGTAATTGGGCAAGTGTGTCTGTTGGAAGTGGCCCTAATAAAATAAAAACAAAAGCTCATGAAAATTCATATGAAGAACACCTTTTTTGTCTTCGCCCTTTTTATCCATAGGAAAGGCTCATAAGTAATTACACGTAATCAAAACTTATCAAATGTCCTGTTTGAATTCTTGATGTCGTCCTGTTATGGAAAAAAACTAAATCAATAACGTCTTAGATACGCCAAAATTCTTACACGGCGCGTTATATTTTCCTCGACATCTGAGGCCCATTGGTGGCTTCATGTGCTGTGATGTTATTTGTTCCTGTTAAGTGAGAAAACAAAATAATCTGACGTCATAAGGTGTGGTTTTCTGTCATACAGCAGAAGACAGCTCTTTTAACAGTGCAGGTCTATACAGTGTTAGGCCAGAGGGTCGGATAGACACATCCATTTGTATTTTTGTATTTGTGTTTGTATTTATCGAGAATTGCCACCTAATCGCAGAGGCTCTTCCAATGTCGTCGCTATGAGGATGGTATCAGAATGCTATGGGGGGAGATGGTGTAGGATAAGGCTGGTCGAGTGAGAGGATTAGGATAAGGAACACCCAGGCCGAGGCAGCGCAGTTATTGCGGTGCAGGTGCTCTCAGCCCCCGGTGAGGTAAGGATGTTTGGAGAAGGGGAGCACCGGTGAAAATAAAACAAAGAAATAACTACAAAGATGGTGTTCAAAGCTTGGTTAATACACATTTTAGGTCACTTCACATGGACATCTTGTAGGGGCTGTCAAATTATAATTGTTTCAATATGTGATCCTTCGGTATTTCTCTGTTTCTGTGTAAATCTTGTCTTTAAGTGATCCATAATTAGTTTCTATAATTAGTTTCTGCATTAAAAATCATCCTGAATTAAAAGGCCCTCCTATATTTCAGTATCACCTTTTCACAACTCTGCAACTTACTGATGCCAAAGCCAAACGTTTCCTAAAAATGTGCTGTAGCACCGGAGAAAGACTAGGTACAAACATGCCGATTGGCTCAGCCAGCATAGTTAAAACATACAACCTAGATGCGTGCAATTCCCAGTCATGCATGGAACCAATCCTGTGTGGCTGGAGGCTGGATATCGCTATACCTGAGCTTCATATGACTTTTTTCTTCAAAATTTAACAAAATTTAAGAAGTGAGATTGTTGAGGGAATAAGCTGAAGGTAACAATAACCCAAATCTGAAGCGCATTCAGTTTGCGAAAAGCCTGTCAGTGGAGGGGGATGCCTACTTTCCTTTCTCCCTTTTGGCCCATGGTGACGTTGATGATGATGATGAAGAGGACGAGGTGGACTTGATGCGAATTTACCTATTTTTTATGAAGTTTGCTCCATCTTTATTCAGTTTTTCTCATTTGTAAAGGATACAGACGAGAGATATTTCTCCCCACTCAGGTGGAAGTGGGCAGGTAACTAAATTGTTGGGCATATCATTCAATGTGGATCTTCAAGGTGATGTATCTTGCCTCCCTCCAGGGGTGTAGCCAGGATTTCGCTCAGGGGGGGGGGCGCCACGAAAAGAGCCCCTGCGACAGCGCCAAAAGGGCCCTGATGGGTAAGAAGTGACCTGCTTGTTACAGAATCGTGTCATCGGGAGGGCCCTTCGGGCCCTCAGGGGAGCTGTCCCTGCCGCCCCCCTTGGCTACGCCCCTGCCTCCCTCGGCACCAGCCATGCTCATAACTGGCAGTGTCATCCCTGCATCGGCGCTCCGCCACCAGCTTTGGCAGACCTCTGTTAAAGGTCACTGTGCTCCTAGAAATACCCTTCTTTATGAGAAATCCTCGTTACAATGGTGATGGATAGTTTTATTGTTCATCTCTCAACATTTTTCAGTATCTTTAATTTGCTCTTCATTTTTACAAACGCTTTAATGCGTATGATTTTCTGCGACAAAAATGTCGCATAGTGCCTGCAAGGAAAGTTAACCCCCACCGGGGAATGCAAGTTTTCCGGGATAGCAGAAAACGACAGGCAGACGCGGTTGAGGGCCACCACTGCATCATTTTCCCACATCCCGAAATTACCGGGTACCGAAGGTCAGGTCACCGACGAGGTCAACCAAGGTCACCACTCACCTTAGAGCAAGAGCACATTTCAAAGTCGATGATTTGAAACACACCAGACCCTCCAGGGTCTACAAGGTAATCGGGATTTGATTGCCAGGCAGGCAAGGCGACCCCATTGGAAAAGCATGGGGAAAAGCTATTCAGATATAAAAGCCACAAAAATATTGCAAATACAGACGGCCAGAAAAAGTTTTGGACACCCTTTCACGGATCCCAGGGGTCATATTTGCCCTTTGACTTTTCCAAGGTCATCCAAGGTCACCAGAGTTCAAAAACAGTATTTTGACAATAACTTTGACCTAATTGAGCTAGAGCGGTGAAACAAATACCATCGTATTTGTCTTGTCACTGGCTTTCATTTGATATACGGCAAGGTCACTTTTGACCTTCGTGACCTCAGGTCATATTAGGTCACGAGGTGACCTCTGGCGGTCAAACCACTGGCGGGAGGTCTTTACGTTCCACATAGCGGAAAAAGTACTGGCAATTTGCTATCAAATGTACTTTACCAGGCCTCAATAGCTCTAATTACATAAGAGTTATGCCCAGTTTGCTTAATCATTGCATATTTGAGTGAAAATACCGATCTTGACCTAATTTGACCTCTGAGGTCAAACCATTGACCGAGCACTAAGACATGCGAAGTAATTTCTACTGAATTCACGCGAGCTTTCTATTGCACTTTCAGATTTGCGCTAACGCCCATATTTTCGGAGTTAGAGGGGGCCATCGATGGCCCCCGGTGGGGCGAAGGTGGCGCCGGACCCCGGTGGGGCGCGGGTTAAAACGCACCGTGCGGGTAAGATTTGCCTTGCCCAGGTGATTTGTCTTGAGGCCCACAGTCGTCGCATTGACGCAGGGGCTGGTGGGCCGGGCCGCTCTGTCACCGGCCGCTGAGGGCAGGTTGGCTGGATGCCCCACGGTGAGCCGAATTTACACCCATGATCTGGAGCAGTCGGGCAATGGAGGGCGTGGGCTGTCGCCAGCTGCCCGGCCGTGTCAGCCAGAGCGGGCTGAGCTGCTGGTCTACTCAGCAGTCAGCAGCCGCCGACCGGCTGCTTCAGCTTCAAAGTACCAGCGATGATGCACGAGCGACCAAAGACAACCCACAGCTGCTTTGTAAACATCTCATGGTGGAGGAATGTACTGAGAGTATTAATACATCTAGCACAGTTTCTGACTCTGGAACAGTAGGGACGGCGCTCATCTTTCCTCATCAAACACCGTGAAAGAACCCAATCTTTAAGGAATCGTATTCTAGTGTCTTGGTGGCGAGTGAACAGCATCGTTCCAGCCAATAACGGAAAACGAAAATAAGTGAAAGATAGGACACGGGAGAGAGAGAGGAGAGAGAGGCGTTATAAAAAACTACTTTGATTTATTCTTACAACAGCCGGGTCTGTTTTTGTGGCAGAAGTGAACAGGGTTAGTAGTGTTGCTTAATGCTGGCCTGGAGTGATTGAAATTCGGTCCATAACTGTGAAGAAAACATCCCGCATGAAAGGGGCCAGGTACATCATTTTAGCTTAATGAGCATCCGTCGCACCCAAAATAATCATTCTTGGATTTAGAAATCCTGCTAAAAGTGTGCAGAGTGTGTGGACTAAAACAGACTTCAGACACCACCCACAATTACCCCTGAATCTCCTCAAATCAGGCGCAACTCAAGCACAGTCTAGTGCTTGCTAACACATTAGGCTCCAGCATTTATAAGAATGTATGAAAGAGTCTACTGGCCCTTCGGCTGTCTTTTGCAGATCTATCAGAGCCACTGGTGCGACATCTTTGGTTTCCTCGAAGAGAAATATTTGAATAAATATTAGCATGGTTTAGTGGTGGGCTGAAACAGTAAGCCGGGATTGTCGGAAATATGACTGCATGCAAGTTTCAAGGGCTGAGAGCTTTGTTGTTTTTGCCATGAAATCGGCAGCAAGCTTTTTAGAGATCGTGCCATTGACCTCGAAGGTCCAGATGATCCATCATTTGAGGGCATTACCAGATGCCAAACATTTGCGTTTGTGGGGTAACGTGTGTCAGACTCGAGAGCGACATGGTAACGCTGGCCCGGCGAGATTGATGGTGACAGCCCGGGATTTATGACATCTGAAGTCAGAAGCCGGGTAAATATACCAGCAGTGGATGCAGGCTAATGATTTAGGAGAGACAGAAATATATTTTGGAGACGTCACCCCTGCAAAAAAGAATGAGAGTTGACATTGGCCGCCTCTTTGTTTAGGACTGTTGGCTATTCTGTGAAAGATCATCCATTGGGAAAGGTAGTGGTTATGTACCTACCTATTTATTTCGAGCCAGGAGCTAAAACTGTATTGAAATCATCTGACCAAATTAAGAAGGCCCAGCACGTCACACTAATTTCAATTGCTTATGCGAAAGCGTTTACCACCTAGAACCGGTTTAATATTTTGAGCAGCTTGTAAAACTATACTGAGATAGGTCGGGAAGAAGCCGTACCTACCTCTCAATTTACCACATCCTGGAGCGTCACTCCCGATCTCCCACCTCGTGGATTCTCACTAGTCATTTCAGGCCAGTTTTGATGGAAGACTTGCTCTGTGCATGTCTGCCAGCTGATCACTTACAACTTTTTGTCAAAAATCGATATCAGGTCCGGTCAGTGAGCTATGAGACCATTTCCAAACCCATGTAAGGCGATTTGGCTCTTCTGAAAAACGTGTTTCACCAAACTAGGTATCCCAAAACAGCTAAAGCAAGTTTATAAGCTCATTTGAGCATCATTTGAAAATTCTTGGATAGATATATTGACTTCTGCTACATATTTTGAGGTTTACGAATAGTTTTGGAGGAATAATAAGGTTACCAGAACTCACGCGTTTTTAATGCGTTTGTGTCTACAATTCTTGTGAAACACAAGATGCAGCAACATATCATATCATATCATAGTGACGAGCTTGATCTAATTCTAATGGTTGGAATAATTAGCGCAATAACCATAAAATGACCTAATTTGATCTTGACCTTCAAAAACCCAAGGCCGCCCTGCGGCCTAACAAGGTCAAGATGCATATCATTGGGGTCAAAACGAACACACCGCTGTCTCAATTTGTTCAAAATCTACTGGATGCCTGAATGATGAGATGCTACCTGAATTTTCATAAATTTGACCTACTTTTGTCCCTCGTGATGTCACAGCTCAACCGATATGGTGCAAACTTGGTACATAAGCAGAAGACGGCAGGTCAGTTTCATCACCGTTCCGAGTTTAAAGTTCTTGGATCACTTGAATTAGCTTGACAAGTCTGGTTTCAGATAAATGCATCTTCCTTGGTTTCCTTGTGCAGCCTGAATATCTGCGTCTCTCTTTCCACTCGTCTGTAGATGTAAACAAGGACGGAACCGAGGGAGTGGGAGTGGGCGGCCGCTCTTTGCCCTTACATCCATAGAGTCGCCCCCTATGTACGCAGTGTCCATGTCGGGCCTTGTGCGCACCCTGGACACCTTAAAATATGCGAGAAGTATGCGGTACAGGCGCCTTTAGAATGGACCTTGAAACGTGACCCTGGTAGAGGTGCCCTGTTTTCTGACGTCGGTTTATTGTCTCCGCCCCTTCACAGGCAGCTGCAGACTACCATTCAACGTTTTTACCCCCCCCCTTTCCAGACAGTGCCGTCCCTTGGGTCAAATTTGTTCGACTTCTTTCCGATGAGATTCCTAAACCAACCGGCTCCTAAGAATTCACGTCTAGTAGGCGTTCACGAATTCACGCAACGCACAAAAGACATATACCCGGTTGGTATAGGATGCTGCCTAGGCCTTTGTCCAAATTCCTAGACCCGTGGCTAGTTTTTACTCAGCATGAAGCATCTCCCTTGTCACTCTTGTGTGCGTGGTTCTGAATCATCACGCCATGTTCCTTTTGTCTGTAGTTCTCACTCACTCAACCGTGTCTCTCTCGTCTCTTATGTGTGGTTCTGGGTTGGTCTACCGTATCTGTCTGTCCCTCGTCTACCGCTCTAATTTCCCGTTTGCCTTGTCCTTGTTTTTTTCTAGCTCTGACTCAATGATCCGTTTATTCCTTGCCTCTTGTCTGTATCTGTCCGTCATGTCTCTCTTGTCCGTCACACTGACTCTCTGTATGCCTTCAGCTTCTCGCCTCGTGTGCTGCTCTGGCTCTGTATGTACCGCGTCCCTCCTGTATGTGGTTCTAACTAAGGCTACGGAGTCTCCCTTCCATGCTGCTATGACTCTGGTCCGCCGTGTTTTTTTAACTATTACTCTTCACCTATGTCTGCCATGTCCCTCTTAAATATCGGTCTTCTCCTGTGTCAGCGTGTCCCTCTTAGCACGCGTAGTGGAGGGGGTCCTAAAGTGCCCCTCTACCTATTTTTCGGAGGGGGCCGGAGAGCTGTTTGCCGGCGGAAAACGATTCTTACTTACATTTGAGGGAATTTGTGAGCACATCGATTGGTGGAAAAATTGAAAATCGCTCAGTAATTGTTTTAATTATAAGATTTCAAAGTCAGACTTATTTCTTGAGACCATCGTAATCGCGTGGTCGCACTAGTTAGCCTGCATTATAGACTGAGTGGTGATGCAATAACGATTCGGACTCTTTGTCAAGGTCATCTCACTTGAAGGTCAAGGTCAAATTTTGTAGGTCAAGCTCATGAAGTATTTTCGAGACAATATTTCAAGAACATACCCATAATCAGGATTATATGTCAAGTTTAGTTCACATTAGGTCAAGGTCAAGGTCGATCAATGTGTTCATCATGACCCTAGGATTCAAGTTATATGCGCTGGCGATCTTGGTATTGGCCTGACCTCAAAATTGATGGCAGCGTGCAGATTTCTCGTTTCAAGAGCTTTTGACGGATGTTTAGATACTTCCTCTAGCTCTTCTAGAAGCCGAGTTCCACCCTGGTTTTGTCAGTCTCATTTTAGAAGAACATAATCGCCTTGCATGGGTTTAGCAATGACGTCATGACTCGCTAACCTGACCTGACTAGGTGCCAATTTTCGATCATACGTTGTTAAATCAATCACCCTAGAGGCCTGGAAAGCAATACGCGTTTCATTTGAACCGAATCATTCGCCAAAAAACTGAAGGGGTCCGATCGGACCGCTCTCCCTCCAGGCGGTGATGAGCTAAACTCTGATTCAGTCAATCGTGTCTTCCTCGCCTTCCTTCTGTCGCTCAGAACCCCTGGCTGCCGCAACTCTTTTTCTCTAGTCTTTGGCTCTGACTTGCTCTGACTCGATGCTCTCCATTCGCTGCAGGATGGACGGCATCGCGCCGACGTTCGCGAAGAAGCCGTCGATTAAGCAGGCACCAGATGGTCGTCTTCTGACCTTCGAGTGCAGGGTGCTGGCTGACCCGCAGCCTGTGCTCTCCTGGTTCCGGGACGGAGTGCAGGTGCAGAACTCCGCCCGTACCAAGGTCAGTCCACTCCGCCCTCACTGGAGCCGGAGAACTCCGCCTTCACTAAAACACATTTCACACTCCTCTGCTGCAGTGGCTTAATACAGTATTTAAGTGATGATTGGGGTGGATGATTCGCCAGTGGATAATATCCAGCACCATGGCAAGGGTATAGCGTGGATTTTTGCAAAGTTCAAAGATACAACTCTGTGAGAAGAGCACACAGCTTCCGAGCTTTCCTGAAGAACTGAGGACTGTGACAACATTGGGTAACAGTAAGTTTGGTGGAAAAGAATGAGGTTCTGCCACTGAAGTGAGTTTCTGTGCTGGAGTGAATTCTGGTGGAACGGGATTTGACTTTGTGACAGCCGGTGTGCTGGAGTGAATTTCGGTGAAACAGGTTCATGCTCTGTGACAGCCCAGTTACTGGAGTGAGTTTCTGTACTTGAGTGAGCTTTCGGTGAAACAGGATCTGACTTTGTGACAGCCAATGTGCTGGAGTGAATTTCGGTGAAATAGGATCAGGCCCTGTGACATGTCAGTTACTGGAGTGAGTTTCGGTGAAACAGACTAGGCTCTGCGACAGCTCAGTGTATTGGAGTGAGTTTCAGTGAAAAAGTCCCAGGCTCTGCGGCAGTTTAGTGCGCTGGCGTGAGTCTTGGTGAAACAGGACCAGGTTCTGTAACAACTCAGTGCTCTGCAGAGTGAGTTTCAGCGAAACAGAATCCTGTGGAAAGTGTGGAGCCACTGTTCGTTACCATGCACTGACCTTCTTGACAGATATGGCACTGGCCATGGATACCACTCGGTGACATGCAGCAATCGAGGAGAAGAGAAGTCGGGAGACGTCAGGGCTTGTGGGCGTTATGTACCACACGTATTACTAGGCCCCGAAAACGCCACAGTGTTTACGTCGCAGTGAGAGGGATCAGACGCGCTGTGAGGTTGGAGCGAACCATGTGAAGTGCTTCGTGTCCTCGACGCTGCAGATAGCTGCCGTAAATGTCGCCAGCGTCAAACCAACAGTCGTCAGCACCACTCTGTAACGCTGTGGGCGACGCCGAGCCTATCTTGCCATACAGTTCCAAACCCAGGACCCAGGGGCAACACCGCCAGTCACAGCACTGCCCCGCCCTGATACTGCCGCGGCTCCTCGTGAGGAGAGCCACCGCGCGTCCGGACCATCAGTGAAGTGCCGCAGCAGGAAGTGGCACATGCCGAGACGTTGTGGAAAGTAAATGAAAACAGGCCTCGTTTCGATGACGAGGTATCCGCAGAGACCGTGTGGTGGTGTCGGGGTAAATCCCGGTAGTGCGTTTGGAGAATTGATGCTGAAGCCGAGTTAGCGGTGTCTCTGAACAGTGAAGCTCGCCCCAAGCAGTTTTGTTCTGACAAGACGCCGGGGCAAAACGATACGAAGCTGACTCATTGAGTCAATAGGATTGCGAGGATTTTTTGACGTTGGTGAGCTGTATGAGTGATGAAAATTCAATACCCCAGCGAATGCATGGAATCGTTCAAAAGCTGGTGAAGTTCGATGGCGAAAAGTGTTCATTCAGTGTTACTTGGATAATGTTAGACCTGGCTCGAGTCGCTTCAAAGATAGTGGGGCACCTGGATTCAAGACCGGTCTTGACTTGACATGCAACTGGTGCAGGAGTCTCTGATGTCACAATAAGAACATGAGCCTGACCTGACGTGACATTGAATAGTGCCTGGAGTCTCACTCAATGACCTAATGTGTAAAGTGAAAATATAAGTGCGACGATGGATCACAAGGATATTTCATCGCAAGAATATTTCTATCTTGCGATATACACTTCCTACTGTTTTCCGCGGGCAGCAAAGAGAGTGGTGCATAACATCCACCAAACCTGACACCCTGACGTCACCCAAAATTGGATGTAAACTGTGCTACTGTTGCTGCTGCTTGGCATATGCTGCTTAGCCAAACTGTGCTGACGTTATGTCTTTGCTCTAAGAAAACTGGTCGTATTTCATTACATGTGGGCAGTAAGTTTATCTGAAGATGTGGGGATAATCCACAGAGTGGTTGGGTCGTGGCCGGAGCAGTCCAGGACTTCATTGTCGCTGCTCTTAACCTGGGTGGGGGTCTTTAGACCCCCTCGGGTTTTTCGAAGCACCAAAAAACGGCGGCGCGCAGCGCCCCAAGCTGGTCTAGCTGTTCCTTCATTATTTTACATCTTCCTGAAAATTTCAGCTCAAGATCATATCAGGTCAGGTCACCAGGCCAGGTAAGTGACCTCACCTCAAAAATGCTTAGGACCCATAACTAAAGAAGGGTTACTCGACAAGTTGAAACTCATACCACATATTGGGCTCACCAGGAGCTACAACATTTGTTCGGGATTTTGATATCAGTGACCCAAGGTCATGTGCAGAGCATAACCTCCCCATTGTAAATACATAAAATCACGAAATGAGCTTTTCTCAGTAAGTATGGATGGAATCAACTCAAACATCGGTTACGACCTGCTATTAGGCCATTTCTGAGGTTGATGCCAACAATTTGACTTGTGACCTTTAAAAGGTCACCTTAGGTCAAATAAGCTTTTGTGTGTTTTACTCTATATATTTTGAATAAACTAAGATATAACTTTTATTTTGTCACCAAAGTGTTTGGATAGTCACTGCAAGTCAAATGATATACATCATGACTATACCAGGTCAAGTTGGGTCAGACCGTTGACCTGGGCCAGGTCAGATCTTAAATTTGACCTGGCATAGCAATATCATATATCATTCGATTTGTATTGACGAGAGGATTGCAATGGTGCATAAACTATGCCTGTATCTTGTTTGGTTTGGAAGCTATTAGCAAAAAGTAAACGCCCTTATGCATGGGTGGCTATGGACATTCCCAAGAAATTTCCCAATATTCAGTGACCTGTAGCTCCCTAGGCTTTACCTGACACGAAAATGAATTCCATTGCAATGAAAGCGCATGCAAGAGCTTAATGGTGTTAGAAAAATGTTTCTAGCTATCATAGTTTCTGAGATATATGAGGTTTTCTTAGTACACCTCATATTAGCGATTTTAACCTATTTTGACCTCTGGTGACCTTGATATTGACCTACAAAAAATACGAAGTATTTTCGATATCATTTTCGAAGAGCTTTCGATTGCCGTTTTGCAATTTTTCTAGCTTTCTTAGTTTTGAGATCGTGGGGGTCTTTTAGCCCCCCCACCAGGGCGAAGGTGGCTCGTACCCGCCACCGGGGCAAGGGTTAATACGCGCAGCTATGTGTTGTCCGGCGGGGACGGCGGCGCTTCACTTTTGAATGGGTAGGGAAGCGTGGGCCAAAAGTGACCGTGGCGGCAGAAATTGTTAGCTTGTGTGTTTTTTTTTTGCTTTAATCACTGAGTTTTTGTTTGAATGTATCTACTAAATATGTTTTCAGAGGCGCTTCGATTTCAGTTTCGACTTTTGCAACAGTCCAATTTATACTTTGTTGTATTTTTTGTGTGAAAAATTAGACGTCAATAAAACTGTATTCTACTCTACTACTACTACCCGGTGGAAATACGTTCAACCGCTGCGCGCAGTGACTGCATTGTTGACTTCACCTTCAGAAGCTTCCAGATACAGATGCATTATCCATCTGCCAGACTGCCTCTCTTCAAGTCGGTTCTGCTGAAGTATGCCAATGTGCCAAGTGGAAGATGACCGATTGGCATACGTCACGACAGCGCGGACTTCGCTTTACAGGGTTTCAAGCTAAAGCAAACGTTACGACCTATTCACATTGTAACCTACCTAGATCCACATTTCTACCATGCAAGTGGTGCCTGGGCTGCCATTACCGACAGGTGACAAGATACGCTGCTAAGAGCACTCTCCTTCTTCCTTTGCTACCCTGCTGTTTGGACGGTTTCCCAGAGTATGTAAATAGGGTATGTAAGAGGAGTATCTAGAGACATTATACCAGTACAACGCCTTTGGGGGCGGAAACCAAGCGGGTATCGGACATCGAACATGTGACATTTTCATTTTCTGCTTGACATTCACAATATTGAAGAAGCTGTTTAGCATATCTAAAAAGCTAGATTTGTAACGAAGTCCGCACATAGTTCATAGTCTGGAGAAAATTTGTCTACAGGAGAAACCAAAGTATACTTAAGCTTACGCTTCGGAATTTTCGAGCATCATATTTCCTAAGGTGCAATGCTTATCTTAGGCTTGAAGTTGAAAATGGGATAAACACTGATAAGATGGTTTTTGGGTATCCCAATCTTTCTGTTTGCGTTTTTAAGTTATCGTTCGTAGGAACTCGACATAAATAAATGCAAAATTACCGAGCAGCTGTGATAACTCCATTATTTAACACGCGCATTGACGGGGGTGGGTAACCGCCCCCCTTAGTTTTTTGGAGATATAATAACAACGGCGGCACGTAGCGCCGCCGTACTTGTATTATATGTTCAGGTATTTTTCATATATGGATGATCTAAGGTCAGATACTAGCCATGACCTCTCCATTGGAAATACATGGTAAAATTTCTAAAACTGAATAACTTTGTAATTCATGGTGGTATAGCGTTTATTTTAAAGGCATAATGTTTGCAACCATCCTTGCGGTTCTAATGATATGCATTTTGATCTAATTTGACCTTGAGCTAACCCCAGGTCAGGTCAAATCATATGGATTTCACCTGGTATGACCTAGCAAGGTCATATTATATATCATTCGTTTGTGCTTGTTGCGAGGACTCCAATGGTCTAGATTGTTGTGCTATATCTTTACTAGTTCAGATGTAATGACTGGAAATCCTTCAATTACATGCTATCCCTGTGGTGGCATGCCTTGACCTCTAGTGACCTCAAATGTGACCTGACAAAATATGGTATTAATTTTTCTGTAGAGAACTGGATGGGCTATCTGATGCCATTTACCACTTTTCGCTATCTAGCGTGTTTTTTTAGATCGTAGTGGGCAGGTACCCGCTCCCCGTCAAAGCGAAGGTGGTTCAGACCACCCTCAATGCGCATGTTAAGGCTCGTCTCGTTATCGCCCTGCGCTTGCGATTTATAGCCGGAAATGTACAGAGTCTGCAAATTGGCGTGCCTTTTTCAGTATATCCGCTGCTGGCACGTGCCTCACAGACCCTGGCTGTTAGCTCCACGTGTAGTTGAAGCTATTTAAAAATTTCGCAATATCAAAAATATGGCAAAATTATCCACGTTTAGCCTCACGAGTTCACGAAACCTTCATGCGTCTACGGATAGTTCTACCCTTCAAACACACGCTGAAGAAGCGAAACGCGTCCGTGTGCTTGCTTTTGAATATATTTAATATCCAACTTGTCAGTGTGTTCCTTTACCTTTATCCATCGTGTAGGCGGTGCATGGTTGCAGCTCTAACTCAATGTTACTCGCTGATGGGTCCGTGCAGCATTCGGAAATACGCACCCCGGTTTGACTTCGAAGAGGCTTCACATGTGTTGCACTTTTTTCTTAATAGGAATGTTATGGAGGCAAAACTTTCTCGCAAATGACACCTCATAGTGTGTCATTTGACTATGTACCCTGTGGTAAAGTTTTTGTGTCACTGCAACTCATACCTTTGGAGCAATGGGCAAAAAAGCTAGTATTAAACCATACCTTGTAGAATCTGTTTATGTTAATGCTTAAATGAGTGTGCTCACGTCGTTTGGTATTCACCTTATAGCCAAAATTTATAGGAAAATTTCAGCAGAAAAAATTGCATTATCCCCTTTGGATATGGTGCCATATCCTTGAGTTTTCCCCAAATTACATATTTTTTAATAAAGGGCATGCACGTGCGCATGTAAGGCGTGACCCCAGAGCTGATAGGCGCAACTAATTCATTCCCTTGGCGCAAATCAAGGCTGGAGGTCTCTTCTCGGCCCCAGAGAAGGTCTTGGATCGGTTCACGCTGGCACGGCAAAACAAACCTTATACTAAGGCTATGGGAAACCCAAAATACAGGGGAATCCTGACCCTCCCCCTCCTCCCGGAATATTCACACATGGCGCAAAAATACATATCAAATTTAAGTGGAATCGAGCCAGTAGTTTCTGAGAATCGAAGAGGAGTGTACTCACGCGTACATGACGTAGGCCCTAAAGGTAACCCCAATGATATATTGTCTTTATATCAGCCCGGTTATATGCTGTAAATTGCATCACAATCAGATTCATAGTTTCTGAATCATAGTATGGGGTTGAAATTTGCTCACCCCTTTCTCCTGCTGCTGAGTGCGAGCAAATTGACTCGGGCTTAAGCTGATCTTCACCTTTTAACTCACAGCATAGGTGATCCCTACACACCAAGCTAAGTGTATTTCGATCAGCCAAAACCGAGCTATGTCGTAATAAGTGACGGCAACTTGATGATTTGACATGTTCTTGCTTTTGCGCGTGCCACGAGCTTCACCAACACTCCATCTTTTCCTGATATGTTCAGTCAATACTCGAATCGATCTGGCTATACTATGGTGAAGATCCCGTCAAGGATGTTACATCCTTTCAAGATATCCGCTCTTCGCTAGTTTGGCGGTCGGGCCGGGCTGTGTCACGCATTTGTGAAATGTATCCATATGTAGGAAGACACGTTTCGGGAGCTGGTCTCCCGTTCGCTAATGGCATACTCGTAGAGGGTTATGGAGGGAAAAGTACTTAGAGACAGAGCAATACCAATTCTGGAATGAGCGGCCAAAATGGAATCCAAACGCAACCAGTGCAAACGCCGTTAGTGGGTGTAGCGGAAGGATCCCGGCCTAATGCCCACCGTCCGTGTCGTCTTTTCTAGTAGTCCTTACCTGTCACAGTTCGTTCAGTGCTACTTTTCTATTCGGGTGTAGTTGTGAGTTGTCAGTGGCATGCTCACAAATTCCGGAGCGTGCTTAACGGCAAATCTGAAACTTGCATTGTGCACGTGCCAATAGACGAAGGGAGACGGTCCCGAGGAGATTGTCCATATATTCAGGTATGGACGACTGGGGATTTCTGAATCATTATATTTTGGTTGTTGAGCAAGGTGTACGGGCATGCTTAACTTCTAGTCTAGCAATACTGAAACCCCCAGAAAAAAGTTGCAAATACTTGAACGAAATGTGGTGAATATGAACTCAGCTTATCTGAATATCAAAGCATGTCCCAAAATGTTACCCAGCAATGTGAACGGACATCTGTTACTCCCATCCATGCACCGGCACGCTGCACGTCCACTGTGTCTCGTCCCGGCCATTAACGTAGGAGGAGGCTGCCGCAATGTATGTATGTACATCACTGTCTGAGAACGCAGCAACAGGCACCTTGATGGTCTGCTGCTTCCGGACGGTGTTGGTGCCGTGCGCGTCATGTGAAGCAGCGTGTGTGGTCCGCGCGTCACCGCTGCAGAAGGCGAGGCACCAGAAACTGCCACTCCGCTGGGGTGCCGACTGTGCCTGGGGAGGCATCTTTGATGTCTGGCCAAGCACAGCGCCCACAATGGCCGTTGTTAGATAGCGTCGCTAGCTTGGATAGGCAAAAGCACTACCGGAAGTCCAAAGTGAGACGTCTTTGATGCACAATGCTGGGTATGCGTCGTGATAGCAATTACATCTTGCTGGATGGCATTAAGCCACTTCAGACCTACCAGGTTTTACTTTGCAATTTTACCTGTAGATATCCTAAGAATCATTGTATAGGTATACCTAACCAAATGTCGGAGGAGTTATCAAATTACTGGAACGATGTCAGAAGTGTGATAAATGTTTTTATCTGTCCAATTTTGGCCTTGGAAATGGTTAGGGTACGCCGCAGATCTTTGGGATAGGTACTTGTTTGTTATTGACGTGCGAAAAATTTTGAAATTTCATCAGGACTTGTTTCTACTGAAGTAACTGAATTGAGATCTATCCCAGAAAAACTCTAAAAAATCCAGAGTGGCCAGGCGCAACATATGTTTACCTTCCGTAACCAAGTGTGCTGTTTGGCTGGGCTGAAGCCGAACTGACAATACGCTCTGCTCTATCTGAAGCATCCAGGTCCGTCATACTGGATCAAGCTTCTGGCCTCGCCATGCTTCGTCGACTCGGATTCGTCTAAAACACTTTCTAATGGTCAGAGCGTGGCCAGACTGTGTCCGCTCTCACGTACCAGCACCTCACGCCCCGTTCTACTCAGGGATCCACTGGAGCGAAGGTCATCTCCTTAGGTCCGCAGAGGTGTCCCTCGTCCATCTCGGACACCCATGGTGGGCCTCAAAGTCGACCTGCATGGTCATTCAAATTCCTGCAGAATACCAAAATGATATGGCAAGGATGAATTAAACTTTATTTTAACAGTTCTTTTCGGTGTCCTCCATTTCTGCTTGATTCACTCCCCTCTCCTTTGTCTATTTGCTCGCTGTTCTTAAGACAGCGGCGTTCTCTGGCAACATTCGATCTATAACCTCCCTATAAGACTCCGAGACATCAACCCTATACAAGCGTCGAAGATTACCATCAGCAGAGGGTTATTCCTATGCCCACAAGGTGCACCCCAGGCTGTGTATTGGTACTCCACTAAAGTTTCATCTCAAATATCCCACCTCTTTTGGCGAAATATTAGATAACGCGTCTGTGCTGAACTCGGATCCTTCTCTCGGCAGATGAGCATAGACAAAGACGGAAACGCGTACTTCGCCACCCTGGAGATTCGTGACGTCACAATGGATGACGCGGGCAAGTACAAGGTCACGGCCAAGAACAGCCACGGCGAGAGCAGCGCCACCATCAGCCTCAACTTCGACGGTGAGTGCGCGTAATGAGAGGGCATTCATGGGATCTTCCGGCACCCGAACTTTTCGGGTCGTTAGCTCTCCGTTCCTGCGCCTTCTGCGGTCCAGCGCGCGTTTTACCGTTCGATATGATGTAGTTTCGGTAAAAGAGAGCTGCAAGTCATTTGCATCCGAAAGCAGACCTCGAGTTGCAATGTATTTTACATCAAATTCACTGATAAAATTTTTACTCCTAAAGGAGTAAAGTGGTCGTAGGTCTATTTGTCCCCCACCACAACACTTACCCTACCCACCGATTACTCTAACGTTATTCCTTAGTTTCACCTGAGTTACCTCTCAGTTATGCTTAAATGACACACTAATTACCCCTTATGACACCAAAAATACACTGGACTAACCCTTATGATACCGTCTCACTGAAATTGTTTTACTCCCTGCAGGAGTAAACTCCTTACACCTATTTTACCCCCTGTTTACGCTCACCTTTACTTAACAAATCCCAAAGTTACGCCAGTTCCACCTGTCAGTTATCCCCAAATGACACCATCAATACCCCATCGTTACACCTAATATACTAACGCTGGCGGATCTAGGCGGGGGATTTCCCTTCCTCAAACCCCTGATTTTCCAAGAACACATTTCACGATTTTCGGCCCCTTACCCCCTCTCCCAAACGTCGGCCTAGCTCCACCCCTGGATACGCATGACTTAGCCCTATGATGTCCTCCTTATTACTGCTTAAAATGCGGCACTTCCTCCTGAAACCAATTAAGAGAAATACGACGAAATTTCTTTATTCCACACCAACCAAGCATTGCCGGAGCCTACCGCTGCGAAGGAGCTCGTCCAACGACTACCAAAAACGAAATGAGGACGGATATCACCGTTCTGTATGAGTGGGCATAATACGAAACAAAACCTACAAGCGCACTGATCCATTGGCGGACGCAGGGGGGCACTCCGGCCATGCCCCCAAAGTACTAAAGGGGCAAAACTATCTTTGACCCCCTCAAACGCCCTAAAAATATTCGCTCGCTCCTCCCCCCCAGGAGAGCGATCGTGCATTTGGAGAGGTAGCTTATACTAGGTCTGTCGAGCCCTGAAAAAGGTGTTTACAGTAGGTCTGTAGAGCAAAAGAATCTTTGCTCCCACCCCCCCGGAGGAGAGGCAGACATGGGTTTGGCCCCCAAAACTTGGGCCTCGTCCGCCCCTGCACTGATGATGTACATACACTGATCTATTGTCCTAAGATTTCTGCTTCGTTGTATCTTCTCCTATCATGCAAATATCGATATGAGAATGCCAAAACAGATCATTGATACAGAGGACATACCAACGTCGCCACGCCTTCTTCTTGATTCACACTGTCTTGCCCATTCAGGAGAGGTATTTGGCTTGTTTCAGCATCCAAAAGAGAACACGATTGTTTGAAAATATCTTGAATAGAATCTAAATAATAACACTCAGTAATTACAATAAACAATGACAAAGTTCACGCAACCGATGATTACTCTGCACCCTGCATAAATAAACTGCACAAAGATGGCGGCCGAACGCGCAATTCAACACGGTACCGTTGGTGTAAGAATGTGGTAGCGGCGGTGTCATATCGGAGTAATATGTGCCGCAACAATAGCGTATGGACTGGATTATCCAAGAGTCTTTCTGGCGTAAAATGGTAGTAACTATGCATTTTCATCTGTGTGAGTATCCAGAGAGTATCAGTGTGGAAAAGTACTCCCATTGAATGCCCTTCAGCTCCGCTTACACCGCAATTATTCCACCGAGGTATTGTTTATTATTGATAAGCCGGGAGTAGCAGTGTGATATGGATCGAGTTGAAGTGTATGTTGAGAGTGAAAACTTTTTCAGTGATATTGCGCAGGCCGTAGTCTCACTCACAGTTTTGCATGGTTTTGAGTGAAGTTGGAACCTTTCCTAACTCATAAGCTAGAAGTGAGAGCCCCGTGTAAACGACGATGTCTACAGAGCTTATGGTTGCCAGCGAGGCTGGAGATACCTTCTCGATCCAGGCCGGGGAGGGGTCCTGGATGGGTTAACGCTGGCTCGGCAATACAAGCTTTATACAAAGCCTATGGGAGACTCAAAATCAAGGGAGGGTCCTGACCCTCTAAAAAGGGGTGTAATTTTCCAAAAATATATCGGGGTGCTCAGCCGTTGGGGGCTTGAAGGCCTCTTTTGTGGGAAAAAGGGTGGCGCACTTCATTGCACCTAATTTGCTATTCATGTTTTTTTCATATTTTTCTGCACGGAAGACATTTTATTTTCATGGCGGGCAGTATTTATAAAGCCTTTTCTAAGCATGATTGCTTTTTAGGCGACATCCTAAAGCTACATAAATGTTTTCGTTTTAAAAAATCCAGTTTGAGTTGCAAATGTATGTACGGTTGAAACATATCAGTTTTTTTGGGGTTGAATTTTACCTTCGGAATGGCAGAGTGCATGAAAAGTGAAATGAAAGCCAAAGACTTACCACTACATGAAAAACTCACCGAGAGCGCTCCCAATAACGTGTGCATTTTCTGTAAACATGAATAAATATCACAAATCGATTGTATCCGTGCATGCCCTTTATTTTTGCCTCAACGCCCTTTATTTTTGCCTCAACGCCCTTTATTTTTGCCTCAACGCCCTTTATTTTTGCCTCAACGCCCTTTATTTTTTATCCTAGCACACAGGAGCGACAAGCAGCAGGGCTGCAGTGATGAGTCAGGGGAGGCACGAATCAGGGCAGAAGTGATAAGGCAAAGGCAGCAGTGAGGACCCGAGACCTCCAACAGATTATATGGGACTACTTCAGGTTTTCACGCATAAGCCTGCAAGAATAGTAATACCGACTTTAATATATCATTGTATTGGTATTGTCATTGTCAGTAGATTTATATACACGTGACCATATTGGGTCAGATATTGGCTTAGACCAGGCCATTTTTACGTGCTCACCCTGCATTGTCATCTTCGATTAGCCGCAACAAAAAATCCAAGGGCGTCTGAACATTGGCGTTAACTGTACCTAATCATAAACAAGAACAAAAAAGTTTGCACTGTCCTGTCACCTTCTTTGACCTGCCATGACTTCAATATTGAGTGACCGGGGCCAAGACTTGATTAGAAACGTTACCGGTATCGTTTTTACTAATTATCAATGACTGATACTTAAAAATCATATTATTAATGATGATGTAATCAATAATAGTATCGATCAATAAAACAAGAATTATCCCCTTCACATTTTTTTCGGTATATAACACTGGAACCAAGATTGACTACGTTGTACGAACCTTTCCCCCAAACTGGAGGCGACGGTAGGCGGGGATTAAACCCCAACAATAATTAGCATTGTAGGAATTGAAGAAATCTATCCTAATGATGACTAGGAAGCAGGCGAAGCCCAAGCTTAATGGCTGTCCCGGAACCCACGAAAGTGACTAACCAATACAGACTGTTTTTATTCCTGCAGTGATTTGTTTGCCTTCTCCAGACAATTGCGCATTTCCAAGCGGCGTTTGACAGAGGGCCAGGTATGCCACGGACGAGTATTCTGGGGAGCGCCGGCCCTCCGGCTGAGGGCGCCGCTCGGCATTCCTTCTTTGAATGAGACGCGACACTGGCGTTTTTGCCGTCACCCTGGCCTTCCCATTTCGCGCGCTGAGATCTCACCGCTGTCACTGTCGCTCTCACTGTCACGCCGACATTCACACTGTCACGGCTCAATGGCACTGTCGCAAAAATGTCGCGCGCTTAACTGGACCATAAGCTGTCATAAAAGAAGAAGTGTACCCTGCTTTATGAACGTGTTCGGTTTGCATCGCTATATCCTTACGCCTGTCTGTAGAAGCTGCTCCAGTATTTCTCTGGAATTCGCTATACATAGGCAGAGTTATGGCGTCAAAAGGCAGTGATTGGAATCTAAGGTACCTACTTTAAATTAGGAATTACATGGTGGTTCAAAGATATATGGAATTGTGCCTCAATATAAAGACTCTAAAAACGTGAATAGCAGCATGCTTTACAAGGCTGTTTTATTATTCCAGCGCCTTTAACACCTGCCCCGGTGGGCCTCCGAGCCACCTTCGCCATGGTGGGGAAGGTGGTTCAATCACCCTCCTTCGAACTTGGCTCCTATGCGGGATAGTGAAAAAAACGCGAACGCTGATGGATAGCCCATACAAATTTATGATGAAACTATATCGGTCACTTTTTGCTCAGGTCAATATTGAGGTTATGATAGGTCAAAGAAGGCAACATGTTAGAGGAGAGTTTCTGGGCTCTTGCGTCTGACAGTGTTGATTTAGAATTAATTTTTAGGCACCGTTCACTTCCTTCCGTTACAGCAAATTGAATGATGTATGATATGGCTATACTGGGTAAAAACATAACAATGACCTGACCTAGGACTAGGTCAAGGTCACCAGCTGACCTAACATAGCCAATATGCATATTAATCAACTTGCAATAAAAATCCAAACACGATGGTACCAAAATTAAAAGTTTCATCATCATTTACTGCAAAGTTATTGACCAAAGTCTGAAAACCTGTTTAGGTAGCACCAGATGACCTCTCAGAGGTCACAGGTCTAAAATTGCAGCATGAACCTGGATATAGCCCTAGGATACTACGATTTGGAGATATGAAGGTATTCGAAGTCTTGTCTACAAAAGAGAGAGCCATTCTCGCCCAATTCCCGTTTTCCCTATGCATTTATAATGCATAGGATCCGTATCTGACCGTATCTGATATCTGATCCGTATCTGATCGATATAAAAATGGATTTAAAAATCCCGCAATATATTTTGTAGCACTCTTTGCGCCCATCATGCGATATGAGTTTCAATTGGAAAGATTAACCATGTTCTTACTTATACCATCTTAACCCTTTTTGGAGATGAGGTCACTTGACCTGCACTGGTGACCTGACCTGAAATAACCCGACCTTAAAAGTTTCGGAAAAGTTTCAGAATCGACCAAGGGTAAGGTGTACCACGCACAACGACGCTTCACGCCTCCGTTTTTTTCTTTTGTCTCCGGAAAATCCCGACTGGAGTGTTCAAGCACCTCCCATCGGGGCTAGGATTAAGATCACACGTTGCCTTTAAGGCCTGCTGTTTTGCCCCTAGTTGGAAGGCTTCGTGCCCTTGTCACTGTGTGCCCTAGTCCAGTAATGGTAATTCCCCTGTTTTGTAAGCCTGCGAATCTGTGCAGAAAAACAGCCTGGTCCCCTGATCAGCTTTTTCATTAACACGCACATTGACGGGGGGCGGGTATTCACTCCCTCGGGTTTTCATTGGAGATAGAAAAAATGGCGACGCGTAAAGTCGCCGTACTTGGTATACCTGTTTTCTGATCATTTTTACAATTTCAGACAAAATATTCAGGTTGGGTCATCTCAGGTCAGGTCACCAGTGCAGGTCAAGTGACCCACGTCAAAAATTTTTAGATATCATCAGTCCAAACAGGGTGAACCTATTCGATTCAATCTCAAGACACATAATTCACCGACCGAGTTCTCAAAAATATATTCCGTTATGTTTGATATCAATGACCTAAGGTCAGGTACGAGGTATAAACTCCCATTGGAAATACATGGGAAAGATGGCTTAAACTGAATAACTTAGTAATGGATGGTGGTAGAGCATTAACTTTAACGGCATTAGGTTTGCCTTATCCTTGCAGTTCTAATTGTGTGCATTTTGATGTAATTTGACCATGACCTGACCTCAGGTCAGGGAAAATTCTTGATTTGACCTAATTTGACCTAGCAAGACCATATCATATATCATTCGATTCGAATTGCTGCGAGGATTCCAATAGTCTAGCTTGTTTTGCTCTATCTGTACTTGTCTAGATGTAATGACTGTAAACCCTCATCTACATGCTATCCCTATGGTGGCATGCCTTGACCTCTAGTGGCCTTAAATGTGACCTGACAAAAATGGTTCAAATATTTTCTGTAGAAAATTGGATGGCTTATCCAACCCGTTTACCTTTTTTACCTAGCCTGGTTCTCGAGATCCTAGGGAGGCGGGTACCCCCGTCAGAGCAAAGGTGGCTCAGACCCCCGTCAATTTGCGTGCTAAGAAACGCTCGCCAAGAGCCCCGTGAAGAGCGTGGCATGATCAGAAATTCAACTCTGAACTTCTGGTATGCGACTCTGACCTTCTGGTATGCGACTCTAACTTCTGGTATGTCTGGTACGCGTGAGAACACGTGGACTGCCGGAGCAGACTATCGTAGTTCCAACTCCGTGAATGTGGGCATAGGCAGATCCAGAATCTCCGATCAGGGGGGTGGGGACGGCATCTGCCCGGGGACCCCATTTGTACTAGAGGAGTGCGAACACTTTTGTACGACACAACCTATCAGAATTGTTCTAAATAGTATCGCCGTGGCGCCGATACTCGCATTACAGAGGGTGCGGGATGGGAAGGGACGTTTTGGTGAGAGGGACGCCAACGCTATTCAGGGCGTGTGATGGTTCCATCGAAAGGGGAGTAGGTGCCCTCCCAGTCACCCTGGATCCGCCTATTGGTGGGCGGCCGCTGCCAGCTCACGTGAGAGTCTATACCTTACCTGCTTACGTCAGAATGGAGGCTCGGGGTCGGCATAATTCTGTCAGATGAGGAGGGTCTCACTGCCAGACCCCAGACACCGACAACTCGGTCACTGGGTCACCTGAAATCACCCGTAGCTCACCAGAAACGTCAATGTCACCTGAGTGTAGAAGAGGACATCGTTAGCAGGAGCAACTTTGTCACATTAAAGGACAAAATATACATCTTTCGAAAGCCGAGAACGAACTGATAAAAAACGTTAGCTTGTTGATATACTCACTCAACTCACTCAGGGTTTTCAAAGCTTTTGTTTTGTATATTTTAGATTTGACCTGTGATTTAGAATCCTTCCGGGTGCTTATCAGTGGCAGGAGCGGATCCAGGACTTTCCCAAGGGGGCCAACCCTGACAGGGGAGCCGGCCTCCTCGATGGGGGCCCAGAATAGCTTTAGGGGCCCAACCGTGCAAGGTAAACATTTTCAGAAAAAAACGTTGGTAGGTGCACCTAAAAATGTCGGCGAGCAAAAAACGCTGCCCTCCGTTTTGGAGGAGGGGGCGGGGGAGTTCAAGAACTCTAGTAGCCCATAAAACTAAGAACTGGTCCTAAAATCGTTGAGGTCCGCTCAGCATCGGATTGGATCTTCACAAATCTAGGGACTGGCCAAATTTTGGCTAAGAACACTGGTCAAGACCATCTCAGATTGTATACAATATTTTGTGGCCTGCTTGAATAACGAGTTTTAGATATTATACCTACTGCCCCCAAGCAAGGACGGATGCTGCAGCCACAGAGGGCCGAGACCAAAGTTGTCCCGCAAGGAAGGCAGGGGGCCGACTGTTGTCACAGAAGGCCAAGGTAGATCACGGGGAGGGGGATGAATGCTAGAAGTCAGACATATGAACGTTTTCGGCCACAATATGTCTGAGATTATCGTTAGGGGCTCTGTCGAGGACACAGAGGTCCTAAGTGGACCACAGGGGGCCCGGCTGGGGTCACAGAGGGTTTGGGTGGATTACAAGGGAAATTATCTGCAACTGCTGAGAATAGGGGCCCGGCTCCGGCAGTAGTGGGCCCAGGATAATTCTGAGGGGCCCGGTCGCAGGCCCAGCGGTTTCAAGTGAATTAAAAGGGGCCCGGAGGCATGTTAGGGTGCCCAGATAGCCACAGGAGACCCGATTGAACCGTAGCAGGGCCCGGCTGCAGCGAAAGGGGGCCCGGGTGGAATTCAGGGGAATACTCTGCAACTGCTGAGAATAGGGCCTGGCTTCGGCAGCAGTGAACCTGAGATAATTCTGAGGGGCCCGGTCGCGGACTCAGTGGTTTAAAGTGGGCTAAAAGGGCCCCGGAAGCATGCCAGGGTGCTCGGATAGCCACAGGAGGCCCGGGGCAACCGCAGAAGACCCGACTGGGTCACAAAGGGCCCGGGTCGAATGCAGGGAAATTTCCTGAAACTGTTAAGGATAGGGACCCGGCTCGACAGCAGTGTGCCTGGGATGATTCTGAGTGGTCCGGTCGCAGACTCAGCGGTTCCAAGTGGACTGCAAGGTGCCCGGAAGCATGTCAGGGGCCCTGGATAGCCACAAGGGGCTTGGTTGAACCGCAGGGGGCCCGGGCCGCCGAGACGATTGTTAGGGGCCGGGTCGCAGGGCTTGTGAGACATCCGAGTCAGGGGACCGAGAACAACTCTGGGGGCCAATTATGCCAAATTATTGTGGACTCCAACCAAGAACAGCTCTTTGGATGCCTTGAAGCCAAATCTGGGAGCCTCCCGGCCCCCAGGGGGCATGGCGGCTGCGGCAGGAGGCGTTTCTTTCCAGTTCTTAAGGTCAGCCGAAGGGGGCAATCGCCCCACCGCCCCTCCGTCTTAGATCCGCCCTCGATTTGTGGGCTATTACATGTCAAATGAAAACTCACGGCTCTAAGAACACAAATCTTTTCACACAACCCACTTGTCTCATGCAAATGTATTGAAACACCCTGTTAAGTGCGGGGAAGCTTCAAGGCTGTCATTAAGGCGTGACTTCCATGCTATACATATATGCAGCGTTCGCCTTTACGTCTGTCGTGCGTATCGGGCCCGTGCCGGTATGCTCATCTTTTACGTCACCCTGTGGAGTTCTTTGGTTCCAGGTGGTTTCTACTTTTCATATGGAGAAGTGGATTGATGCCAATAGCTATGTTTGAAACTGGAAATGCATATTTTGTCGCATGTTTTCATTACTTTTTCAGCGGCTGCGAAAACAAATTAGCTTTTGGCCTGCTGATATACTGATCCTTTGTCCGTGAGTGTACTTGCCGTCGGGCATGCGTAAATCCGAGTAGGCTCCATGGAACGGCGCCCTAGTGTTGAGAGAACACTAAGGTGAGATACCTGGGGTCAGGGGGTCCTTATGAGCGTCAAAAACCGCCACTGACATAAATGCAGCGCTTCGTCAAGCCACAGACCTGTTTTTTGGCAGCCGCTAAAATAAGATTGGAAATATTTCCAACTTTTGTTATAAGTAGTTGATATCTAAAAGTAGTAATTGACGTCAATCCACTTTTCCCTCAACCGCGGAAGAAAAAGTAAGAAAAAAAAACAGCTAGCATTCCTCCACTACGCCTGCCTCCGCTCGGCAGCGTAGGACTCCCACCATATGCATAACCCTGCCAACCTTCCACTAAGCCTGTCTCCCCCTCTGCAGCGGAGGACTCTGGAGAGAAGAAGAGCAGCGGTCGGCCCAGCTTTCCAGAGAAGCCGGTGATCCGGCAGGGGGCGGACGGCTCGTCTGTGACGTTCGAGTGCCGGCTGACGGCCGACCCCCAGCCGGCCATCCAGTGGTGAGTCACCGGCGCCGGGTCGCGACCGGAATAGACGGTCACACCGGCAGAAATACCCACCGCTGGAATGCCAGGCAGTGCTCGCCAAAATACGGCTCAGGCTACCGACTGGGTGTCACTTCCGTGCATGATAGCTTGCTTTGTGCAGGTTCGGTAATTTAGAAACTTAGTTGTTAACCCGTGGCCAGGATATCGGAGTGCTATCAGAAACTTAAATTTTAAGTAGATATCTTAACTATCATAGCAATGTATGTAATTTTGTATATGAATGGCAATGCATGCTTATCTATGGAACTGATAGGTGAAAAACAATCACATTGCCTTCTATGTGAGGACAAAGAGAAATAGTAGGAGATAGTAGGGCGCTTTCAGTGCCGTTCCAATTTTTGGGATCACTGTCGTTTCCTGAGATCGTAGCGGACAGGGTCCGATCGGACCCACAGGCGTTGGTGCACGTAAGAAGAGCACAGGCTGAGCCAAGGTAATGGCGCCGTTTTGAATATGAAGCACTTTTCTCTTTTGTTCTGCTTAGTTTTCTTGAAATTCAACCGGAAAATTGCAGCAAGAGGTATTATTGAGTCTCCTGCAGAGGTATTCAGGCCTGATAAGGATAACATTTTCATGATTTTTTGGGGTTTAAATGGCCCATGGTGTTTTATTTACGCTTCTTTACATAATTTGTTTGTGAAACTAGGTCATATCACAGAGTTGACGGCATAAACTCTGTTGACAGCATACCAAACCCAGAATGAATTATTTGGAACCGTGCAGTATCCCTCATGCTGTTGAGTAACGGCATATCCGCCCTTCATTCTTATATTAAGTAACCTTAACTGACTTGATCTGACCAGCAAGGAATCTCCTGATCCTGTGTGAGCTTCATCAGTTTGATGTGTTCTCTAGACGATCTTGTCACCTCTACTCAGATATCCAAAGCGTCCAAAAGTGGAGACTGACTGGGAGCCTGTCCATCGGATACGTTTCGTCTGCATTCATTGCCAGTTCACACACACTCACATATATCTCAGCTTTCCGAGTCTTGCCATTGATTTTATGTATATTAATACCCACCCCGGTGAGCCTCCAAGCCAACTTCGCCCTGGTGGGGGTGTTCAAGCACCACCTCGAACTCGGCTCCTACACGGGATAGCGAAAAACGCCAAATATGTCCGATAGCTCATAGAAATTCATGACGGAACTACCTCAGTCACTTTATAGCCCAGGTCAATATTGAGGACATGAAGGTTGCATGTTAGAGTAGAGGTTTTGGGCTCTAGCGTCTGACAGAGTTGAATTAGAACCATTTTAGGCACCATTCGCTTCCTCTCGTCACGACAAATCTATTGATGTATGATATGACTATATTAGATCAAAACACAAAAATGACTTGACCTCAGGTCGGGTTAAGATCACTATCCAACCAAGCATTCAATATGCATATCAAAACGTCCCGGTCTACGTCACGGCACACGTCACAGTAGCACGGAACGGTAAACCCACAGCAGCACGTCACGATGTACGTCACGGCAGCAGAGCACAGCACATGTCATGGGACAAGTAACGGCATAAGTCACGGCAGCACGCCACGGCGGCACGTCACATCAGCCTGTCACAGCAACATGTCACAGCACAAGGCACCGTACACGTCAAGACACATGTCACGACACACGTCACGGCAGCACAGCACGGCAGCAGGCCGTGCGCCATCACCAGCGTGCAGTCGCCGACGTTGTAGAGCGAGACCGAGGCTGCCAATGCCATTACTCAGCGCCACCATGACGTGGCAGATATCGCTGCGTTGGGTTGCGTCCTCTGGCTGATGTTCCATCGGCCGAGGCTAGGTGTCACTACTCGTTATCGCTCTCCTGGGCTCTGCTGCCTGGGTCAGACACTATGGTGGCGCCACCCAGGGCTGCGGGAGAAGATGACGCACATCGGCTCACGCCACGGTGCAGGTTTCACAGTGGCCGACGGCTGAGCATGTAGGATATCGCCGACGTACACGGAAGTCAGCCATGCCTGTAGTTATAAGAGCAACAAACTGCCCATCGCAGTAGAGCAGCCTCTTGTCTTCCCCTTATGCTGTCATATCGATAAACATATCTATGCGTCCCTTCCCGCTTGCTCGTTGCACTGAGAATGTCCATTTTTCGTTGCACAGGTACCACCAATCGACGCTGATCAAGGAGAGCAGCAGGCATCGGATGAGCATCACCAAGGACACACAGGTGTACTACCTGGCGAGCCTGCATGTGAGTGACGTCACAGCGGCAGACGGTGGCCAGTATACCTGTGTGGCCAGCAACGCGGCTGGCGAGAACTCGGCCAAGATGTCCCTCAACATCGCCGGACCACCCGAACCGGAGGAGGCCAAGTAAGTGGACAGATCGAGATTGGTAGGAAGGATAAGCTTTCTGTGTTGGGACGGGTCTCCGGTGTGATTTCTTGACTTCCATCAAAGGGATAACTTTGGAAAGGTAGGCTGCATATTTCAACAAAGGAACCTAGAGGGAAATGTTGCATCACCATAGTTGGGGTTTTAGGGCGTGGTGACTTCCGTGTAATCTTGCACCCATGTCTCTGAACGGGTTAGTTTACGTAAAAACTCAAACGGGTCAAGGGGTATAACGGGGTAAATTTAAGCAGTCGCAGTTGATATACGAATGTCTTCTATACACGGATTTGCGTTGACGGGTCAATCTTATCATTATGGTTACTAGTCTGCTGTCCAATAGATATTACTTGTCTGGAGTGACTAGATCACATCGAATTAAAAACTTTTCAAAAACGATAAAAACAATAGCGAGTACATTTACGGTTAACCGCTCTCCAATAGCGATTCCGGTGAGGTGACCCAAGTGGTCATCATTCCCTCCCGATTTCATACTCTCGACAATCTCATACTCGAATATCTGCCAACATATGTGTCATGACCAGTAAAATAGCACGTGGTATGAAAAGGACATGTTTCGGCGCACGCTTGACTCTGAGTTTGGTAAGAAAATAATGCAAACCACTTGGCCTTTGCCCAGGCACCTGACCAACTCCTCTTGAGTATTTGAGTTTTCATCGCTTTCCGAGCTGGTCCTTTCATATTTTGCCTTAGCTTTATGCATGGGCACACCTAATAATCCCTATTTCTGTTCAATCGTAGCTTAAGATTGCACGAGATGCTTCTTCCCTGCCCGGCAGAATCTTTGCTAGAGTAGCACACTCAAACTTTTAAATTCATTGATTTCACGGAATGAGGTCGCTTTGGTGGCAAATGGAAGTGATATAAAAATTGGGGGTTGAGTTTCTCTTTATGTATGCCAGCGATGTAATAGCACCTCGTAATATGCTTCATTACTTGCCAAGTGGTCGCTTAACTTTTTGTTTCTTTTCAGTGACTGACCCACCCCGCTGCGCATTGCATCAACTTGGGGACCAAGGGGTCTTCATGAACTCGGAGCCGAAAAAATTAGACTTTAGCTTTCTAAGGATTTACTGACTTTAAGAAGGATTGAAGTGCCTGAATTGGCAAGGTCCATTACCCCTCCCCTCCCCTTAGCCTCCGCGGTCACCAGCATTTCCCCTAAGCAAGAATGTCCATCTCCTCCCTCTCTCCTCCCCCGCTCACCAAAATCTAAGACCAGTTGCACCGCTGCAACTGGAGCTCTGGATCGGTGAGTGACTGTGCTTCCTGTGCAGGAAAATGGCGGGCGGTGCGCCGCGCTTCCCGAAGAAGCCGACCATCCAGCAGCACGGCGACGACCTGGTGATGTCGTGCGTGCTGGAGGCCGACCCGCTGCCGACGGTGACCTGGTACCACGGCCAGAGCGTGGTCTCCGCCTCCGCGCGCCACGTGATGGCCATCAAGGAGACGGGCAAGCACACGTATCTGCTGACGCTGACGGTATCGTCGCCCACCCAGGAGGACGGCGGCAGCTACCGCTGCCACGTCGCCAACAAGCACGGCGAGAGCAACGCCAATATCGCGCTCAACTTTGGTGAGGAGTTTGGCAGGGGCGTAAATTGTGAAAGTGTGAAGGACAGACGGTCGGTGGGAGAAACTGGGAAGGAAAGTCCTTTCAGTTCGGACTCATATCGACGGCTGGTTGGGTTTACTATCGTTCATTGTATTAGATAATGGTAATTTTCTGCTTTGAATTCAATATCGAAACTAGCATCAACTCAGAGATTTCTTATTTGTTTATTTGATTATTCATTCATTTATATTACAACACGTATGAACCCATTTAAAGGTGAAGTAAATATAATATATAAATCTAAGATTGCGCACCTAAGAACAATCACCGTTCTTAGGCCACCTAAAATAAGACACAGTGAAGCTCAGCTACAGTTGAGATGTACATTTAATCCATTACTTCTCACCCTTGGCGCAGCGAGTGAGGAGCCGGAGCAGCCCAAGACCCCGGCAGGACGACCACCTTCCTTCACCGGCAAGCCTCAGATAATCCCCAGCAACGGAGGTGCACTCATCACCATGAAGGTGGGCTTCATCTCCGCCGCCACTCCGTCCATCTCCTGGTTCAAGGGGACCGAGACCGTGATGTCCTCCTCCCGCATCAGCATGCGGCTGAACACGGTGAAGAAGGAGGAGTACGAGGCGGTGATGGAGCTGCGGGTGAGTGTGCCGGCTGGAGTATACGTCTGATGTCGATAGAACCCGTGACTACTGTCCTCCTGAGATCCGTAGCCAAGTGTGACCAAGTCGATACTAGTACAAGTGCCACTGATCGGCACGTAGTTTTCTAATGTGGTTTGTGACTGGCATTGATAGATGGGTCTGGATCCAGTACCCTCTAGACATTTTTATCCTGTTCGGCGGAAGCACACTCGCTTACATGTGCGTTCACTGTGTCGGTTTTGCGGTTCTTGTACTCATGTGACGTCCACACTTATTACAGTTTAACATCCGCCCGAGTGGGCCTATGATCTACCTTCGCCCAGTGGGGGGCTGTTAACACCCCGCCCCATTTGATCTCGGTTTCTATTTGAGATAACGAAAAATTGCGAATGGTGGTAAATAGCTCGGGAGAAAGGATTACGCAACCTTTGTTTTCATTTTTGTTGCAGGTCAATATTGAGGTCATAGTAGGGCATAGAATGTATTGAAACCCCCTTTTTAGCTCTTTCTCCTGACGGGGTTGCGTTAGTGCAAAATTTTGTCGTGATTTGATTTTCTTGCGGTTAGTAGAATGACGTTTAACGTGCCAATACAGGGAAAACATAAAAATAGTCTGACCAAAGGTCAGCTCACGGTACTATCTGACCCATACGGTGACTATGTATGCACCTCAATCGGGGGAGAATGACATTACGGACACGACGGTATTCAAATAAAAACATCATCACCATATATTACAACGTTATTAAGCCGGATCTAAAAACTTGCTGAAGTAGCTCCAATTGAGCTCTCAGAAATCACAAAAACGTGTTCACATGTTAAAACCTTTAACTTGGCTTACAAGATTGACCTGAAATTTTAAAGGCTACGATTTGAACAAAAAAGAATACATTCCAAGTTCTTTCTACATAAACAACACAATTTCTGTGCATTTCGTCTATTTCCCAAACATTTGTAATGGAGAGGTCATGGCCCATTCCCTGGTGTTATCTATAACGTGATGTCAATCTCAGATAGATAGATTAAACTTACTCTCACTGGCACCACGTGACATATTTTTGGAGGTGATATCGCTTGATGTGACCCGGTGACCTAACCTAAGCTGAACAAGACCTAACATTTTTAGAAAAGCTACACAAATTATCAAACAAAAGGTGTGTCAAGTACGGCGGCGCTCCGCTCCACGGTTTTGCTTTTGATCGTCTCGACAAAAACGTGGGCGCTCAAACACTTACCACCCCAACCCCCGCCCCTCCCACTGGGTGATGGTACAAGCTGATGGTTCGGAAACTTTTGACCTGTATTACACAATGCCTAGGAACACAGACACAGAAGTGACACCTTGTACCCGAGTCACTAGCTCGTTCCGTCTGCATGTCGATAGTGTGCGTGACTGATTTTCCGAGTGCGTATCTGTACCGCCGTTCTGGCCCGCTAACACAGACGACGCCCGCCTAGGACCCGGAGGTCTCCGATGGAGGCAAGTACCGCTGCTCCGTCAAAAACGAGCACGGTGAGACCAGTGCCACCCTGGCGCTGAACCTGCAGCCGGAGCAGGAGCCCCCGAAGCCGGCCGGCCGGCCCCCTTCCTTCGTCGGCTCCCCATCCATCAAGATGGAGTCAGACGGCGGCGTGCTGATGGAGGTGCGGGTGCAGTCGTCGTCGGCGGTGGTGATGCGGTGGTACCACGTCGAGAGACAGCTGACCGCCTCCCGCATCGTCCAGCTGCTGCAGACGGAGAAGAGCGGCGTGCACACGCTCCAGCTGCGGCTGCGGGTAGGAGGCGGTTGGACTGCTGCTGCTTCTGATGCTGGATGGCGCTCCGATGGCAGGCTGCGCCAGCCTGCCGCAATCTTATCATGATGCCTTCTGCTTGTCTATTGTGATGATTGGAACGCGCTGGTTGCTTAGGGCAATGCTTAAGGATCATGGCTCAGCCCAGTCAGCCGCACTAACGCTCTGGAATACGGATATTACGAAAGCAGCTTCTGCTCGAGATCACAAATTGGCTACCTTTGTTGTAAAGCAGCTGTTTTTGCGAGTAATCAGCGGGCAGGGTCGTGTCATTGTTTGGGGCACCGCCTGTTCTCTGCATGTAGTAACTTTGGGTGCAGAAGTCCTGTATCGGGAGGAAGGCAGGGCTTCTTGAAGCCGGGGTAGCCTCCAAGTTCATGATAGGTGCACTCAAGATGTAAATGGGGCAATCGGTAACTAGAGGTACCGTCTCTGGAAGCTTAGCTTATCAGCCTAAGCCGCGAGCGGCTAGTGCTGCAGGTAGGTACTGCACGCCAACTTGCGAATGACGCTGAGTGGAGTGCCGTTCTTCGTTAGTGCCTTTAGACCATTTTTGGGTCCGTCCGACATATATTACAATTTACTGGTGGCACTCCATAAAACTTGATGTCGTATCACTGCTATCCATACGCGTCGGAATACGGAGGGGGAGGCCTGAGTTCCGTGCCTCCCCCAATTTTTTGGGAGACAAATTACCGATTTCGGCCAGAATAAAATATAATCGGAAAAATGCTGCTCTTTTCCAAAAAAAGCCGGCTGCTTTCCACAAGCTGACATTGGCGCGTCTACCACAGGAGCCCGGGCCCAACGACGGAGGCATCTACCGGTGCAACATAAAAAACGACGCTGGTGATGTCAATGCTAATCTCACGCTGAATATCGAAGGTGAGAAACTGCCTCGGCTCATGGGGGCTCCAGGGGACAATAGGTAAGCTTTGGTTTCGACGGCATTAAATGTGAACATAGGCGGATCCAGGATTTTGCATGAGAGGGGCGCTTCAGTCAGGGGGTTCAATCTAGGTCTAGAAGGGGAGGTGCCATTTGGAGCTAGGTGCGCCAAATCCCATCGTGGGCGCCCATATACTTGCATCCTGGGGGTGTGTTGGGAGCGACGTTTTAGGGGGGGCGGCGGATGGGCTGATTGGGGAAGGGTACTTGCCCCTCTTAATCCCTGGATCCGCCTATTAATTTAAAAGAAATTATGCCTTAAACCCGCAGCCGCATAAGAACAAATAAGTGCCTTAGATAATTGCTTTGTAAACAACACATATTCTACCTCTCAATGTTTGTTTTACCCTTGTTTACCCTTTCTCTGTATCGTGTATGGACCCATTGGTTGAAGACAAGGATGTCTGTTTATCTCCCTTATTCATTTCAAATATCCAGCCCTGCTGCAGTGCAGTTTTCAATAAGACATTGATTTTTCACTACAGACGGCGTGGTGTGAGATAGAAGCCTTGTAGTTATGGGTTCGAGTCAACATTTTTGGCGGGCTATGTTGGCCGGCCTGTATCCGATGGGGCAGACTGACGGTCGGCGGGCTCGGCTGACACGATCGGCGGACCGGGCTGACGGTCGGTGGGCTGGACTGACGGTCGGTGGGCTTGACTGACGGTCAGTGGGCCGGGCTGACGGTCAGTGGGCCGGACTGACGGTCAGTGGGCCGGGCTGACGGTCGGTGGGCTGACTGACGGTCGCTGGGCCGGGCTGACGGTCGGTGGGCCGGGCTGACGGTCAGTGGGCCGGACTGACGTTCAGTGGCCCGGGCTGACGGTCGGTGGGCCGGGCTGACGGTCAGTGGGCCGGACTGACGTTCAGTGGCCCGGGCTGACGGTCGGTGGGCTGGACTGACGTTCAGTGGGCCGGGCTGACGGTCAGTGGGCTGGGCTGACGTTCGGTGGGCCGGGCCGGCAGTGATCCCGGAGGTGCGGCAGCAGCCGCGCGTGGTGATGAACCGCCAGCGTCGCGTCATCATTATCGAGACGCGCATCACCTGCGTCAACCAGCCCAACGTAGTCTGGATGCACCAGTCGCGGCAGCTGGTCCAGGACGGACGCCGCTCCGTACACATCGAGCAGGTCTCCCAGGTCAGTGATCTCACCGCCGCAGGTCTCTCAAATCGGTAATGACCTCTTCACTGGCCTGACCTCAAAATGGATGGTAGCACGCCTATTTTTCTTTCTAAAGGCTAGTAGATTTAATGTTATGTTTAGGAACCTGATCTACCTTCTCTAGAGGAGCCGAGCGACGTCCTGGTTTTATGGGTCTCACTTGGAAGATCAAAACCGCCTTAAATGGGTTTAGAAATTACTTCATAAATCGTAGACCTGACTTGACTTTGTACTGATTTTCCCATAAGTTGTAAATTGATCATCTGAGAGGTATGCAAAGCCACGCTTTTCTTATTTAAATCGGCTCGGAAGCAGTCTCGTAAACCTGAAGGGGTATCCACCCCAAGACCCCAAGACGATGAAGGGTTAAATCATTACACTAAGATATTTTGGCATCGCAATACGCACACACACACATAAATAAATAAATAAATATATATATATATATATATATATATATATATATATATATAAATACTCAACACGCAGCTACAACCCCTCAGGGCAGCCCCAGCACCGTTGGCCAATATTATATGTCAACCCTGGGCTACAGGGAATACAGTAAATACAGTGTCTACAGTGAATACTAAAACAAAAGGAGAAGAGGAAAACCTGAGTGAAATGGCAAGCGTGAAAACAAAAGGGAAATGAGCTCCATGATGTACCTAATTCGGAAATCAGAACGAAAGATCAGCCTCATATATTAATTAGTTGCAGTGTCTCGTGGCAGTAACATTTTTACAATACGCTCGCAATTCCAAACATGCAATTTCGAACATGCGGAGACGATAAGCTAGGCTGCTACATCACCCCTTCAAATAGTTGTACACTAAGGCGCTGGTGGAAAAGGGACAATGCACGAAGAAAAGAAACAGTTGTAACGCAATGCAAAGCTTAGTTTCTGACACACTCTTATCGCTCAGATGTTCGTATTTCTCCCTAAAACACCCTCCGTGACCTCACCCCACCACCGCTTTCAGGGCGAGTACGCGGTGCGCATGGAGATCGCTAACGCTACCCTCGAGGATCGCGGGGAGTACTACCTGGTGGCCAAGAACGAGAAGGGTCAGGCGCGCTCCCAGTCGGTTACCGTCACAGAGGTGTTCGAAGAGGAGAAGCCCAAGCCGAAGGGCACGCGGCCAGAGTTCGCCTCTCATCTGTCTCCGGTCACTGTGGAGGAGGGAGCGTCGGCAGACTTCGCCTGTCGCCTCACCAAGTCTGACATGTCTGTCGAGATCATCTGGTACAAGTAAGTGTCCTGCTTCCTTATTTCAGCTTGATGAAATTACCCCGATTAAGTGTTTTGTAAAAATTCACATGTATTAAACACCTTTATGCTCACACGAACCCACAGCCACACGATGCTCGGAACATACACCCGAAGGAAACGTTGTGCTTTATATTCCTTATAAAACGTGACGAACAACTCTCTCTCTCTCCCTCTCTCTCTCTCTCTCTCTCTCTCTCTCTCTCTCTCTCTCTCTCACGCGCTGCCTGTCGCCGGCAGGAACGGCCGCGTGCTGCGCGAGACCCCCGACGTGTTCACCAGCTTCGATGGCCAGAACGTGCGCATGTCACTCTCTGGAGTAACGAAGGCGGCCGTCGGCACCTACAAGGTGGTGGCCCGCAACGAGTTCGGATCGTCCGAGACCGCCTGCTCCCTCACCGTCAATGGTCTGTATTGCTGTGTGTCTGGGGGTGGTAAATGGATATTTCATATAGAAGGCTGGGAAAGACTGCCACGGCAAAGCCAGATAATGCAGTTCTTGGAGTTTGAGGTTATGGATTTGAATGTCGCTAGCTGAAAATATCTTCGTTCGAAGGTTTTTTTATTTGAGGCTGGTTTAATGCATTAGGTTATCATAACCATAGGCACCATGCGCAGATCCAGGGGGACATGGGGCACTTGTCCCTGCCCCGCTCCCTGACAGTGGCTGATCTATCCGTTGGGTTTGGGGGGCAAGCTAAAGTCCATAAGCAAAAAAAAAGCATCACGCGGTGAGAGTGTCCCTCTATTTTAGAAGACGGTAGATTTTGGGGGCAAGCCCATGAGTCGATGAGCAAAAAAAACGTCGCGGTTTGAGACATGTCGCCACAATATGTTTGTTTTGCTATCCAAGCACCAATATTTACACTGAGGTTGACTGGTTCTGTTTGAAGTTAAGAGTTGAAGCACCAAACCCCGTGCTTATAAACCAAAAAAGTAGTCTGGGCAAAATGGAGGCCGACAGCTTTGGTGGGGGCAAAACATAGCTTTCTCGCGCTTTTCCGTTTGGGGGCAAATGCATTCCCCCTGGATCCGCCACTGCTACCCGGATGGACCCTCGGTGGCCCTCTAAACCGAATACAGCGTCTCCCTGAAAGGTCAATGGCGCCCTCCTAAAATATTGTTTCCCATCCCCTCCCCAGGATGCGAGTATCCACGCCCCCGGGACAAGACTTGGCGCACACCTGACAGGTTTTCCGCCCAAAAACGGTGGCCCCTGGTCCGGATGGCACCCCGGCCATGTGCCCCCTCCCGCATCTGAAAGTCTGGAGCCGCCTATGATAGGCAACCGGTCATTTTTCTGGGAATTTGCTTAGCATGCCCTAGAAATGTAATATACGAATCGGTACTTGCGTTGGATAACGATGTTCTCTTTCTCTGTTTGCAGAGAAGAAGCAAGAAAAGCTGGTGAGTAAGACTGTGTGCTAAGCACCCTCTTTCGATAAAAACGTTTGGTAGAGTATGCCATGAATTTATGCATGTGTTTTGAAATTTATTGAGGTGCAAGATAGTCTATTAAGACTATCTTGCTGTCAGATTTACAAATGTGAATCTTGTCTATACAATTTGACGCCTATATAGTTTATATTTATTGCACTGTGAAATAACACCCTTTTCGAACTATGAACAATTACACACAATTATGGAAGACACTACAGTTTTTATTTCACATTTGCTTTTAAACTCTGGCTGTACGTGGGTAAGGTGCGGAGAATAAAGCTCCACAGCCAAACATTAAAGCAGCAGAGCCACGGCGAAGTAATGCAAATGGCATATGGATGCCGATTGTGGAATTCAGCATTTGGTGCTCTTCCTCCAGAGTAGAAGGTTTGGTTGATTGACAACAGATTTGGCGTGGATATGGTGCTTATAGTACCGCGTGACAGTGTTCTGATCAGTCTAATTGTATAATTGATATTTTATCTTACTTAGGAGCTGGATGAAGAAAAGCTCAAGCCAAAGAAAAAGGTGGAAAAGAAGGAAGAAAAGGTTCCTGAAGAGGTGAGAACTAATTCTGCCCCAAGTGACCTATCATGAGCCCTAATGGTACGCTCTGTTCTTGTGTTGCCCATTATGACTTAGTAGCCTGCATAGTCTGTGAGAGGCTCACGTATGGAGGTGGCGGATATAAGGATGCATTATTTCACTTCATTTCATATACACCAGTTGCGCCGAGATATTAGAAAAGTTGTCCACTCAACAATACAATTCACCTATGCTCTGTTAATAACCCAGCAAGTGACGCGAGCCATGCCCGGTTTTTTCAGAACAACACGTGACATTGATCTCATTTTTCTCAGGCGCCCGTTGAAGAAAAACCAAAGCCAAAGAAAACTGTGGAGAAGAAGGCAGAAAAGGCACCTGAAGAGGTGAGCGGGATTTTTCCCGGTTCTGAAACCTAATGTTACGTCCTGTCATCACACCTGATCCATTGTGGAATATAACAACGATGTGTTATGAGAGGAAAATTTATATTAACTTATTTTTGACGTAGGTCTAGTGCCTGCAGTAACTTATTATGGCAGAGAGTTAACACGTGCAGTGAAGGGGGGTCCTAAAGTGCCCCCTCTGAGATCTCAAACTCAAAGAGGATAGGAAAACACCCGTTTGGGGGGGGGGGGTGGAGGCGATGCTGATCTAAATTATAGCTAATTTTCATTGACCTGGGTTCAAGGTCAAGGTCAAGATCAAGGTTCAATATTCAATGTCAAACGAGGTCGTAGAAGGTCAAATCTGGGACGTGCTGGAGACTTCAACTTTTAGTTTTTTTCGTGATTTAGTTTCTGGTAATGTATAAAAAGGTATTTATCGGATATTTCGAATCTATTTGACGATTCTTTATTAACGGTGAGATATGGTATCAACGGATATTCATGTCATTACCAGAAACTAAATCCAGAAAAACCTAAAAGTTGATATAATATTACCTCTGGAAAAAATGAGGTTATGTGCTGGAGACTTATTCTGAAATGTCGTAATTATGCGGAAAAGCCAGGAGTACACCAAAAGCGGACAAAAGGTTATAAAGGGAAAGTCCCACGCAATCTTCGTTGAAACTCTTAGGTCAAGGTCATTCAATTTCACTGACCTATGACGTAACAATATGTCTTATTTCTATCAATGTACAATGTAGGTGGCACTAAGCAGCTTTTAGGCGGGTAATGAGGGTTTGACATTGAAAAAAGACCTTTGATCTTGACCTCGACAGTGAGTAGATTTAGCTATTTGGTCATAGCATAGCCATAGGTCCTGCTGAATCATTTCATCTGACCGGCATCCTGGGGTCAACGACCTTGAACTGTGACCTTTGACCTTTACCTTAATTTGGGGTGACTTTGACATATAGCCAGATTGTATAAATTAATTACGCCACCACTCACTTTACAGTGCAGGCGAATAGATGTTTTGATGCGACTGTGCGATTGTGACTGTCTCAAAATATGGGTCTGACTTTAAAAGCCCATAAGTAAAAATATGGTTGACCTTTTCAAAATTATTTCACCAATCGACCCGATCATGAGTTCTCTCAATTGTAGATAAGTAGCGTTTTTGGCGGCGAACGGTTCTCCGGTCACCTCGGAAATATAGGTGTGGTGGCTACTTTAGAACCGCCGCCCCCCTCACTGCGCGTGTTAAGGCTATAGGTATGTTTCAATCACCCTTAGTGTCTGTGGACACACTAGTTATGTCCTCTCATTAAAATATTCCAGGTCCTCACTAATACCTCGTCTAGTTCCATTCAGCTGTGAAAGATATCGCTTATTTGCAAATTTCATACGGTGCCGCACATAGATTGATCGTTTGAGCATAAGTTTACCTCTGACAAGATTACTCTCTCATTTTAAATATTTATTGTCCCTGGGCTCCAAAATCATGTGGCGTTTATTCTCCATGATCTATTTGGTCATTTATTCTACAAAGCTGGTGTTTTGTTTCACAAAATGACTCATTCTATTAGTTATCAATGGCAAACACTGTGCAGTCCTATGAATTTACTCAAATGTAGTGTGCTGTCTCTACCTGCATGTATCATCTATCATCTCAAGTTTGCGTACATTTCTCGCCCTTACCTTTCGCATGTAATCGTTCCCAAAGAAACCCAAGACTACCGTGCCTGAGCCGGTGGACAACAACGAAGACGAGGCAGGGATCGCACAGAACGGACTTATGCCAAAGATCACGAAAACGAGACGAAAGAAATCGAAAACACCAGAGACTGGCTCTATGAAGGAAGAAACAGTGCGTCCAGGAGAAGAGAAAGTGCCAGAGATTAAAAAGGATGATACACCTGACTCTTCACCGGGGAAGAAGAAAAGTATTTCTGAACCAGTTGAGGACAAAACAGCGGAACCAAAGTTGGGAAAGAAAGTAAAGAAGGACAAAACACCCGAACCTTTGTCAAAGAAGAAAGAAAAGACCCCAGAACCAGCTGAAGAAAAAGAGCCCGAGACGAGATGGGGGAGAAGGCGGGTAAGAAAGGATAAATCGCCCGAACCTGTGCCTAGCAAGAAAGACAAGACCCCAGAACCAGCTGAAGAGAAAGAGCCCGAGACGAGATGGGGGAGAAGGCGGGTAAGAAAGGATAAATCGCCCGAACCTGCGCCTAGCAAGAAAGACAAGACCCCAGAACCAGCTGAAGAGAAAGAGCCCGAGACGAGATGGGGGAGAAGGCGGGTAAGAAAAGATAAATCACCTGAATCTGAGCCTAGCAAGAAAGACAAGACCCCAGAAGCAGCTGAAGAAAAAGAGCCCGAGACGAGATGGGGGAGAAGACGGGTAAGAAAAGATAAATCACCTGAATCTGAGCCTAGCAAGAAAGACAAGACCCCAGAACCAGCTGAAGAGAAAGAGCCCGAGACGAGATGGGGGAGAAGGCGGGTAAGAAAAGATAAATCACCTGAATCTGAGCCTAGCAAGAAAGACAAGACCCCGGAACCAGCTGAGGAGAAAGAGCCCGAGACGAGATGGGGGAGAAGGCGGGTAAAAAAGGATAAATCGCCCGAACCTGTGCCTAGCAAGAAAGATAAGACCCCGGAACCGACCGAAGATGAGACAGTAGAAACAAAGTGGGGGCGGAAGATCAAGAAAGACAGAAAACTCGAACCTCTCTCGCGCAAGGACGATAAGACACCCGAACCAACCGAAGGCAAGCCAGCGGAAACAAAGTGGGGAAAGAAAATACAGACCAAAGTGCCAGAGATTACAAAAGATAAAAGCCCCGAGCCTTCAAGCCAACCGTGGCTCCGTCCGACGCCCAGAAAGGCCACCGACGAGCCAATGGATGACTCAGCTGACAGTGGCGGTCAGCGACGGGTGCCGACCGTGCAGGCGCCGGACTCGGCCCCGGGGGAGCAGAGACCGGTGAGGGTCGGCGCTGGGGGGTGGCTGAGTGCGGCCTAACCGGACTGCAGATGCTGCAACAGCGCTGCTGCCAGGCCGCGCTCACTAACGGCACGGCTGGAAGGTGCTGGGGCGGCCCAGGCCTGCGGAAGCTATGCTGACTGTTAAATGCCATGACCGCCTGAATTTCAGCTCTCGTTCGCCTGCTCTCCTCTTGAATACCTTGCTTCAATGTGTATGCTGTTTTTTTCTCCGCTGGTATGCTGCATTTTTTGTCTCGCATGAGAAGACCTGTTTAGGTTTTACCTTTTTATGCTGCTAGTGAGAAATGATTTATTATTTGCGTGCCTTACGTCTCGGGTAAAAACTTTTTATTTGAGGTGTTACAATTTTTAAGACATTTGGGGCTCCTAAATTACCTACAACTTTTTATCTTGTTAAGAACTAACCAGATTGCGTTCCTTCCATTTGTGCGTGCATTTAGAAGAAAAAGACAATTTAGGCTTATCATTTCTGAAACAACAATTCTACGGCCAACCACATATCGTACGGTAATACGCGCCCAAGCCATTGTAGGCTTAGGGCACGCGCCAACAAAGCTTCAGTATCATTTTTAGTTGTCATGGCTATACCTGAACACCCATACAGCAACTAAATGACACAGCCATACATGAACAGAATGGTATGTACTAGCTCATATCCCGCAGTTGGTGACCTCTCTCGCCCAGTAGCTTTCACTGTTCCCCTCTCCCCCGTCACACGTTAAAGTCTTACCCAGCTTCTGTGTCCCTGCATGCAGTCAGCGAAAAAGCCGACCGACAAACCTCAGCCCCTGCCTGAGACCAACGACGTCCAGGACAAGCTGGGAAAACCGGCACAGCCGAACAAACCCGGAGAGGCGGACAAGCCCGGGAAGCCTGGGAAGCACCGGACAGCCGGACAAGCCTGGACAGCCGGACAAGCCCGGACAGCCGGACAAGCCCGGACAGCCGGACAAGCCCGGACAGCCGGAGAAACCCGGACAGCTGAACAAGCCCGGACAGCCGGATAAGCCCGGGAAGGCGGATAAGCCCGGACAGCCGGACAAGCCAGGACAGCAGGACAAGCCTGGACAGCCAAAGGTAGGCGCCTCTGGTCACTTAGGTAGCAGTCAGTATAACATGCCTATCTCTGAGTTTATCAGAAGAACACGAGAGTAGACTTGGCTTGATGACACTCCCGTCGAGGAGACAGGTACAGGGCGCTCGGAGGAAGAACATCAACGCCACGGAACGCGAAGGAAAGCTTGTGTATTTGCATAACAGCCGCTCCACCTTGCTCGCCCCCTCCCCCTCACGTGTAAGGGCTGCTCGTGCTACCGCCAGTCCGGAGAAGAGAATATTTTTGTGCTGCGTTATCCGATGCACCCAGATGTCGACCGTTTTTGTTTTGTAGACATATGTTTTATAGATAGACTGCTTATAAATAGATAGAATGCTTAAAATTGAGCTAACTTCCCTGTGCAAGTGATTTTTTCATTCTGAATGCGCTTGGTAATGAATTGGCTGTAGCATTTTGTCCGTTATGCTGACCTTGTATTTTGCCGCCGCGTTAGAAAATCCTACCCACGCCCAAAATTGAGGAGCCGGAAGATGTTGACTATGAAGAAGAAGTTTCCGAAACCACTTTGTCGCAGGTACCAGTCGAGTCCAGCTTTGTGAATCTTCTACTTCTTTATCTCTTATGTGTTGGTCCGATTTTATAATACCCACGCGTTATGCATATACAGTAACATATGTTTATACATGACCCGTGGGGTACAAAAGGGCGACATTTCCGGTTCCCTTCTCTTCTGTCTGTCTGAAAATGGCCCTGGCTGAGGCATGCTGCTGTCTGGATAGCTGACGTCACCGCTCCTTCCTTCCAGTGGCCTGTCCGCACAGTGTTTGCCTCTGTGAGAGCTGTCCTGTTTAAGCTGGCACGCAGCTAACACGGCGGCTTTCTTTAGGTGGCTGCTGCCTGGTCTTGTTCAGGTCTCAGTCGATTACCACAGCTGGCAGCGCGCCAACTCACACCAGCGGAAGGCTCTCTTCTGCAGACGCCAAACACTTTAACGTAGACTAAACCGTGTTTGGATCACGGATTCATGTGGAAAATCAACATTAAAATTAATAAGTTTCTTTGATGGGTAGCCTCAGGGCTTGTGAGGCAGCCTCAGGTCAGAAGCTGTTGATTTGAGTTGATAGCCTGACGGCGTGTGAGTTGGCGCGCTGCCGCCGTCGCGAGTCTCGGTGCGGGTCCCCTCTCACGCGCTGTTGTATGCCCGCCCAGCCTCGCGCTGTCGACCTCCTGGCCGGTTCCAGCAGTGCTGCGTCTGACCGGTACAAGCCGGGCGCCGCTCCCTGGCGGCGGCGGGGCCGGGCCGCCACTGAGGAACACAGCCCTGACCGTCTGCTGGGCGGCGGCCCGCCCGGCCTCACCAACGGCGGCGCCGGCAAGCGCCAGGTACTCCCTCAAAGCTGACCGCGCCTTCCCCAGCCGCGAGGTGGCGGTGTCAAACAGGCGCGCCGGCGCAGCATGCCGTTGGGCCAGCAGGTGGCGCCCCCTACAGAGACGGGCTCCCGACACCTCCTGTTTCAGTGTTCTCGCTTCTTGTTTGACTATCTTTTCTTCGCATGCTGCAGTTGGCGCTGTTGCTCTCAGGCACTAGAACGCTTACTGACTGTACAGCTCTGTACATAATCACCTGTTAAAATCAGGGCGTGCTTTTGTACATATCGTCACCGAGATCTGCTGCTTGAAGTGTACACTGGTAATGTGTCTTGGTGGATCCTTATTTCAACTCGGCCACGCGTGTTCTGTGTTTTTTACTGAGTTAGCAGGCTGGCAGCAGAGGCGGTCATCACTTCAGTACCCCTGTAGGTTTAGATCGGGTCTTGCCTATTTCACACGCCGGCATTTTTCTAGCTTAGCAAACGGTACAGCTTTTAATATGTTACAGCGTCCTGAATGGAAGGCTTGTGCTCTACATTTCTTCTTAATAGCTGCATAACTAGATAGAGCCGGGTCAAAAGTAAATAGTTCAGTGCTCTTTAAACCGTTAACAAAGCACAAACACATTCCTAGTAGCTGTTACCACATTATATTTCGTTAATTGAAAATACCGGTGCTGGATTTGCTACAGATATAATTGGCTTGAATAATTCAGTATACAACTTAGTTTGGCAGTGCAGCCGACGCAACGCTCTAAGTATTTTGCAGACTGTTTTTTATTCACAACTTCATGGAGTCTTGAAAAATGCTGGAAAAGGCTCAATCTTACTTTTCCGTGAGCCCTACACGACATTATGCGAGGCTAGAAAACCCTGATACCTTCTTGAGCTCGTCAGGATCAGACGATTGTTGTTATTGCTGTGATTTTGTCCCAGGTTGAGAATTGTAAAGTGATAGAAAATGTCACTGCTTGTATATAGTTACAGGGAAATACACCTACCACATCTAATGCAGGTAAAGCATGTTAAGTGTGCTGGCGTAAACCGAAACATTCAGGGGTGTAGCCAGGATTTTGGTCAGGAGGGAGGGGCGGCACTGGAAGGGGCCCCTGCGATAGTGCTAAAAGGTCCTCTCTGGAACCCACCAATTAGCGGCGAGCAAAAACAAAGAAAAAAATGAAAAGCGGCAAAGGTGGTGACTGGCAACATTAACCTAGTTCAATAAATAAATTCTTCACATCAGCTAATCCCAAAAGTCCCTTTAAACAGGAGAGCCTCTAAAATAACTCAACTGCGCCCTTCAAACTATAGAGGTCTGTGATGGATCTAGACGGCCTGCAGGGCCTTCAGACACGCCTATAGAGGGCCCTCCTGATGATAGAGGGCCCTTCGGAGAACACTCAGTGCTATTGGTTTAAACGTGCTTCTGTTCACGAGGGTCTTGATAGAGTGGGTCCTGTAAGCTGAAAACGTCTATGCTTACCACAGTGGCCTCACTTAAGCACTAGACCGGCAGTACTCGTTACGTGGGGGCTCCATTCGGTGGTGGTAGCTAAATAATTCATACGTCGCAATGTTACTTTATGCAGTGCCAAAATCAAGAACGGAAAGCATTGGGAAGGGGGGGATGATCGGGCCAACCCGATGGGTGCCCACTTGTCTTTCTTCAAATTAAATTTGCTCTAAACCAGCCTAGGGCAGCCACACAAAATACAGGACGCTTTTGCAGTGATAGCTATCAAGGACGAGGTAAATCCTTGTCGAATACACCTTTGTTGGCCTAGGACTATCATCTAGGGCCCTTCTCAGAGCTGTGAGATGATACTTCAATATTGTTAGGTGCCAACTCGTTCTTTTTTGTTTAAGGTTTTTAATGTTCATGCTTTGAGAGTGGGATTAAAGGAAGACACGCCTCTCACGGATGACCGGCGGAAATCTAGCGATCCTCTGTACTGATACCCCGGCAGTGCAGTGTCTCTGTGTCCTCTCTGTGTCTCATATCTACAATAAAATGGGACACCTGGGACACGGCAGTCCCGCCCGGGTATGTCTGTCCATCTCTGTGTGACTCTGTGTGGGTGTTGGAGAGGGCGCGGGATACCGCTCACACTCAGTTGTTGTTGTTGTGCTCAGTCGGAGGCGGATAAGCCGAGTCAGCCGGAGAAGAAGGAACCTAAGGTGAAACGCCCCAAGGTGAGGACATCTACCTTTTCCCCAGACGCAGACACAGTAGCTTACATACCCTTTATACATGTTACTCATAATATTTTGTCCTCCTAAAAACGGCCATTCTCCACATCATGAGCCGTTTAATGATCTGCGGCGCCATACCCGGAGACGCACAGGGGTCCAAAGTTGGGTATATAAGCACGATTTAGCGATTCAGTTCTATCAGGCAATTCCTTGATTGATGCCAGACACTACTCAGTGGTAAATGGTGAAATGAATTCATGGCTAGCATGATGGCTCAAGCACAATCCCACGAGCGCTGACAGTAACTATATTTCAGACGAAAAGTATGCTGATTTTATTTTGAACAGTCAAAAGCAGTACTTCTCACATCACTGTGTTTTTAAAAGATCAGATAGGAAAATATTAAATAAAAAAGATATCTAAAATTTCTGTTTGCAGATGTGCTTGGATCACGAAGGACGGCGGGATTGAGCTGTCATGAAAGTTGGAAAGGTGCTTATACGAAAGCTTACCAGATAAAACTGCCAGAGCTGTGTTAAAGTGAATGTGGTACATTCATAAAGGGATATGAACTGAGCTAGCCATGTGATATGACATGGCGAGAAACCAGTTGATCGATATGTCATTGTCCCAGAAGTCACCGTTCGTGGAGAAAAGAGGTCAAAATTCACCCTCTATTATCTTTGGTAACCACTGTCTGGTACTGAGGTTGTTGCAACGATCTGTGTTTTGAAAGTAAAATGTTTTGGTACCGGAAAAATAGATTTGGTAATCATTACAATGCGATGCAATATCAACAGCACGCTGAGTAGACAAACCTTGCAACCTCAGACATCTCAAAACCTGTGGCATGGTGCAAAAGAGACGAAAATGCTGTTGCTATGTTTCTCAGGTGCACATCTTCCGTGTTGTTTCTTCCTCATCATTTCAATAATTCACATAAGTAGTGAGGGTGATTAAAGACTATAACAGTGAATTATTTTCCTACACAGCTTATCAATGTAACGGCCATCTACATAAAACAATAAAAGAGAGCAAAACCCGAAGATTGCTACAAAGCGTATTCATTCATGGCGTAATATAAAGACTAAGCAAGAAAGAGTTGTTGTAGCAAGTAGGCGAAATTGAAACTTTAAAGGCCACCTCAATTGAATGGTAATGTTTGTAATATATGAATGAATGAAAGGCATACACCTACAAGCATGTGTTGCGTCCCCACGACAGCAAAGCCTATAAGTGGTAGGAAGAAATGGCAGATCTTATGACGTCACGCGTGGGGGGAGCTTTTTTACGTTTCGAATAAAAATGAGACAGTTAAAAATCATTAGCTTATTATCGATTTTGTCGATGGAAGGACGGCTTTCTTCATGATTTTCATTAAATATGCACCTATAATTCTAGAATTCTATCAAGGTACCAAATTCCCTTTAAGATTGTTCAGGTTTTGCTAGATTTGGTTTCAAGGCTTCACTTCAACTGGATGGGGCTGAAGGCGGGCGATTTCATTACGCTTAAGAACTTGGCCGCTAAAGCTGTGCTTACTTGGTCACCTTTGGACCTCTTTCGTGCTGTTTCCTTTACTTTAAAGATTGTTCTTTTCTGTAAACTGTCCTTAGGACTGCACCTGTATTCACCTGACTTCACATATTCCAAGCCACTTTTCTTCGCCATGTCACCAGGTTGTGAACCTACTCGACGAAAACTTGTTTTAAATATGAAGTACACTTTTAGATTTGTGTTAAACCTCGGCGTTTCTGGTATCTAAAATTCACATTACTGTTAAGGATAGGTATAATTATTGTTTCGTTCTCTTTCAACGATTTTCCAGCATTCCTGGGGCTTTTCAGCGCGGAATATGACATATCCCTGCTACAAAATTACGCTCGACGAATCAAGGGAAGCAAACGTAAATTTACAGTGATTTCTATGCCCTTTTATGCTGTAGCATTTTGTGCCGACTACGGAAAAATTGGAGTTTGGGACGGAAAAATCCCGCTTTTTTGACTCACTATCTGCGTTTGCGTAATCATATCTCGTAAAATTGACATGCTTCATCCCGATATGAATACTTAAGTTAATATTTAGAGTGGATGGCAAACACAATTTCATGAGGGGTTCATACCAAGACAAAGATTGGTGCTGCATGCTGTGTTTTCACATATTTCCATTTCTGGACACTTCTTTCTGTTTAACCCACCATACCCGTGCAGTATCAAGCAGTATTACTGAGTGTTACATTCTTTCTGGTACTATTAATATAGACTACACAGTAAATACAACAACATTAATATATGTCTAGGTTCTCTTTATGTTTCTGTCCTGTGTACACATACGCCTCGTATATATTTCATGTGAAAGTGTGAGCCTCTCTGTACATACAGTAACATTGATTCGATGATACATATCAACACTTCCTCGTAGTTCTTACCTCTGGAATAGGAGTACTGGCCTCAATTTCATCACCAAAACGCTGCTCCCATTCAAAATTACATGGAAGATGCTTGTGATCAGCGCCTACGTATCTAGCGTATAAGGTCACATGAAAATACAATGAAATGCTAAATATAATAAGATATGTGGGTACTTTGGTAGGGAATGTCCCTTCACCAACGGAACTAAACACTGTTTTATAGGTACAAGACCCAGAAATATATTATGGTCTTAGAATTTGAGACTTGACGCAGTTTTGGTGATGAATAAGGTCATTGCCCGCTTATTCGCCCCCTCTTTACACTTACATTTGTCACACTCTTTTTAGCCAATACCTGTAGAAACGAAAACACCTCAGCAGATCCTAGCTGAGCAGAAGGCAGCGCTTCTCTCGCACAGAAAGGCGAAGGTAAACCTAACCTACATGTTACAGTTTTAATTTGACACAACTAATTGCTGGCATGGTGCATGCATATAAACCCAGGAGCACGCCGTGATTCCGCGGCGTACGGAGGAAAAAGTCAGAGAATGCTGCTCCTGGCGCAAGCTTAAAGTTTTCGTCCAAGCTTTTCATGTGAATAAGAATAGTGGATTTTTTTGATTTTGTGATTGTTCCGTGGCTGACTGTTGCAATATGTGCCGACACACGCGTCGGAATCGTGTCTGCAGCAGGTTGAAGATTGACTGCCCCCTCCCCCTCGCCTTTTCTGCCGATGGTGGCGCTTGTGTCTGTCCACGCAAATAGAGTTGAATAATCATGTGTGTGGCTGCTACAAATTCGTGAGAACATGTGGCTTAAGGAACTGAACGTGTGATTGGATTGTTTTGTGAAAATCACGATCTCATGATATTTTTCAACAACATAGTACGTGAATTTTTATTTGCCTGTTGAGACACTTATATAATTAATCCCATTAAAGCTAATGTTGTTCATAGTTTGTGTTGCAGGCTCCAAGCTGAGCTTTTTCATTGTTGGCCTCATTCGAGACAGTAACCAGGGGGACCAACCAGGGGGCTTTGTCATCGAATGCGCTCGTCAGCCTTTCGCCTTACGTTGTCCTTGCAGCCGGCGGATGGGCATAACAATTAAATCCGCGTAGCCTGCAAACGTTTCTTTGGTCAAATACTATCATGTTTGGATGACAGCATTGCAAACATATGGTTTCATCTTTCATCTGACTTGTCCACTCTATAAGATAGAGGTACAGGTACTGGTCCACGTCTTGATATGCTGAGCCCATACAGTAATGCAATGTGATTTGGGAAAAATATCGCCCCGAAATTAGATATTAAAATTGTAAGACTTGATTTGTGAACATGTATCACAAGCTCGCTTTTATGAACAGCCTTGTGGTAGTTTTGAAATGGCTTCAACCATTCATGGGAGGCTCCCAGTGGGCTGTGAGAAGCGCATCGGGTGAGGCTCTCATCCGTGTGACCTTGTGGTGACCTGTTCCCCTGGGTCGTGCAGAAAGAGGCGGCTGAGAAGCAGGACGCTCCGCAGGTGGAACTGAAGCACGTGCCAGAGGTAGGTGGCATGGCAATACCAGCGGTTTGGCACTGCCGAGGAGGCTTGCCTCATTTCTGGTTGTAGTAGATATACTGGATATGTTTCACTTCCGACCTGTAGCTAGATTTTCCTGTGAGTAGGCGTGCACGTGTGTTATTGTTAGCTTAGAACTGCAGTCTTGCCAAGTTCAAGTGACTAGAATATTTTCCCTAAAGCAGTTTGCTTCACTGCTTTATTAAGCTATATCCATCCTTTTCACCTATTTTGCAGCGTGAGCGGTGGTATGAATGAGGATAAAAGTTGTTTTTAAGCGGTTGCATTACGAACGCGCAACCCAGACATCTACACACAGTCCTCTGTCATTGAACCGTAAAAGCAAAGGCTGAAACACACCATGGATGGTGGTGTTCGATATTGATGCCGAATCTGGTGCGGCCTGGCTTGGATGTGGAAATTACCTCTGCAGACTCACAGCGTGGGGCTATACCTGTTTTTGGTGTATCGCCGTACCAATTTAAGCCTTATCCTTCTACGATTTTAAGGTAATTGAGTTCGGCTGTTATATGCTGCGATTTTTCATATTTGTGTTGCCGTGATCAGATTCGAACATCCTTTGTAGGTCAATACTATTTTGCATTCATCTCATTATTATTAGTCACTGAATCATTTCAAGCTCCAAATTTTCTGGCATACACGTATGTAGACGGTAATTTGGGTGGATCATCCTCCAGTTGTCAGTCCATTTGGGCTTGTTTCGTGTTAAGTTTTAGCTTCGCCCTCGTGGAATTTCTCATTGATTAACCTTTGTTTATGTACCGTTTCTTGCATGTGATCAACCTGTATTTAACAAGGTGAAAAGAATGTTTCTGTTTTTCTCAAATCTACATGGGTGTCTGCGTCATGCAGTTTTTGTAAGGAAAGGAAGAAAGAAAGCACTGCAGCTTGCTAACATCGGTGGCCCACGTGTCTAAAAAGGCCACGCAGACACCCACGTAGCCCTGTGTACTTTTCATGTCAGATCGTACCTTTGTCTCCGTAGTTAGAGGACCTTCCTGTAGTTGATCGTGAGCATGGTTTGCTTTGCAGTAGGTTGCCAGCATCTGAAAACTGGAAAAGCGAAGCAGCATCAACTATATTAAGCATCCAAAATACTCATCGGTGCCTTTTCTATAGTGGAGGTTTTTCAATATAATCTGCTTTGAATCGCATCTGTGTACAAAACTTATTTAACTTCCTGATCTGTGAGTTTCTTTCTCGTAGAAATTCTGCTTCTGGAACTTTTCCAGCTTTCAGAATCGGTGCCTCTGCAGAACATATTTGTGTCCTAATTTGACCTACGTGTTTGTCCAGAAATCTAAAATGCAGAAAGGCAGATGGAATCCACCCAAGATTCAGGAGCCGGAGATGACTGACCTATCCGTGAGTATTGGAGAAAATACTCCCTCTTAATGTGTCAAGCCTTGACGTGGTGACGAGACGATACATAAGCATCCTATGGCAAACAGTATACAGCTCAGGCTTATTGCGATCTTCAAATTCTGCTCTATCGGTTTTGTATTATGTGAAATCGGGACCCTTATGGACTTGATAAACTTTATATTATTTGTTTTCTTGATAAAATTTATGTATTAAAAAATACTTCTATTATAAAATCGGAGTTTTCAACGCAATTAAAACCTACAGCTCAGTAAGCGGTAGCCAGGGTTTGTGAATCATCATATTACTTGCTTCTTGAGAGGCGAGAACCTCAATGCAAGGAACGCTTAAATTCCTTATACATTGACGTTATTTCCTAACAATTGGTTTAAAGTGTGTTGAAAATTTTCGACAAAAGCAGGCAGCATCTAAATAGGAGTACTATCGAGCAATAACTAATATGTAGTTGTATGCCTTTATCTTAGGCTTCAGTGGAGTGCGTACTTTACCATAAAACATGATCAAAGTTAATAAGTTCAATATACCAGATCCAGTCCGTTTCCATAAGCTTTTGTCCAGTATGTATTTCAAATCAAGAGATAATATTTTCCCAATGTGCCTTTTGAATTTGTCGCAGCATCTTATCCTGTTAGCATATGCATATTTGCACCAATATAGATATCGAGTTTGAAGATTTGAAAACATTTAATTACACTTTCATTCCAGATATCGCTTCTGCGGATAGTTTCCGTAAATTTTCTGTCTATTCATACATAACATAACATAAACATAAAATAACGGGTGCGTTAAGTGATTTTGATTTCCATTCCGAGATGGGCACGCATGGGCGCGTCTTCCAGTCCCAAGGGTGCCAGTCCTCAATTGTTTTCTAAGATCTTGTTTAATCATACAACTTTTTTATTCCACCACTGGCTCAGAGTTCTCACTAGCGTTTCCACCAATTTTCCCTTTGACCATTCGTTCAGTTATCGACAGTTGTCTTTAGACAGAAATTCTTGGAATCGAAAAGTGTGTCAGAACCGGTTAACCGTTAACCGAACCATAAGATTGCTGGTGAATTGAAATGTCGGGAGGGGGTTTGTACCTGATTTGTACTGTACACTAGATCAAACCCCCGACTTTTGAAATTAGCTAGCGGCCCCCCAATTTTTGCCTGACCTAGTGAGTCCAAATATGAAATATTTAAATTCGAAAGGGGCTAGGGGCCACCTAGCGGCCAAAGTTTTAATTTTGACCATTTTTAGATATACTTTGGATTGGCCGCAGAAGTCGTCTCATTTCATTAGTGGACTGTTTTGACCAAACACTGTTGCACTGGCCTAAAAGCACAGCATGCCCAATTCATGGATTTTAGACATCTTTAGGGCCTCCTAGCGGTGAAAAACAATTTGACAGTTGTTTTACAATTTGTTTCATTAAATGTGGGGACAGAATCATTGTGTATTTTGGTCCAGCTGAAACGAGATTTTGCGAATCGACCCAAGGTACTCAGACGGATCATGCATTTTTATTTCTTTATATGGCACTACCCGGCCGAAGTTAAAAATTACATTGGCTATGTTCATCCATTTTATTTATTGAGGACACTGGTCCTGCTTGCAGCTAATTTTTGGGTGATAAACTACCGTTTTACTGAATTTACCTTCTCGTACACACAAGGCTAAGAACGAAGATACGAAACAGCTGTAGGACCGGACAGAAACTAATTACGCTTACACCGTGGTAGAGTAAGACAACGAATGAAAAACGGCCCCCATATCAAATTTGACGGTTGAGCTTCGAACGGCAGGGTGTTCAGACGCAGTGGAACATGGTGTGCCACAACAGAGTCGAACACAGGTCATCGATCAGCCGCCTGCATCCAAATCCAAAACCGGCTGAACAAGGCTTCTCGGTCGCGGACGGCACTAAGTCGGAAAAGTCCACGTCAGTGCTTCAACAGACTCGATATTGAAAATTCTGCTTGCCTAACCAATAATCTAACAAAACCACTTACGTTCATTAAACACTGAAAAAAACGGGCCAAAAAAACAATATTTCTAAATTGATTATTTATCAAGAAAGCAAATAAAAACGGTGAGTTTATCTTCAAATAAACTCAACTTCACCAGAAAGTCGCCCGTTCCTGATGGAACTCAAGAGAACCTCCTTCCAACTGTCTGTCCGAATCAAAGCGTGATGACCACGAGGAGTTCAGAGAATTAGAATACTCCTTGGCTCAAATAATCCAGATGTATATTTTGAGCAATGCGTAGAGCTAGATGGATGAGCAACTGCCTTATGCGATGAAGATATGCACGTTCGAGCACCACATTCCCAACGTTCAGGACAAAAACCCAACGCAGGAACTAATGTCAAAGCTTGGCGGTTCGGGACCTTCACACCTCCGTCTAGGCTGTAAGCAGATATGCCAGGACGCAGTGGGTCCCCATGGCATGATCTGAATCTTAATTACCACTTATCCTGTTATGGGGACTGGGTGAACGAAGTGTTGGCACCGGGCACTGCTGGCTTTCAGCCATCAGCGGTACTTCACCTAGAGATGGTCCCTGCTCTTTCAGCAACGACATCTCAGCCTGTGCGAAGTCAGCTGCAAAACGTTTCTGGTGGTGAAGCCAAGATCATACCCGAGGCACCTCTCAGTTGAAAAGTGGGTCCGGGAAACCGTGTTTTTATTTTATTTATTTATTTTTTATTAGGCCACTCCCAACATGCACACTTGCCCAATTACAGGGAGTATTGGCGTGGGTGTTCAAGATCCTCTCCACCGGGTCAAATCGGACACGGAAGTGGTTTCCCGCCGTGGGAATGAACCCACGTTAATCCATGCTATCCGATCCGAAGACGGCAACAAAGCCACCAGGCCACCCCGGCCCCAGAGTTCGCAGAGGGAGCAGAAATAAGTTGGTAGACCTGGCTGAACCGAATCGTGGTCTAAATTCAGACTCCTGAAGCTAGACACCGGGTTCCTAGAGCTGGATGTCAGTGACGGGCCTGACCATCCACCTACCAGGCAGCAAGGGTAAAGCCCAGGGCCACACATGTTCCCAAGATCCGCCGAAAGGAGAAAGATGGCCTCGGACTTTCAAACGACAGCGTAGTCTAAGCGACACTTGCAGAACATTCTGCAAGCGGTTGGAAAAAACGAAAGGCAACCTGATCTACGCTCAAGGAAACCGAAACACGAGTAATCTGTGCTCAAGAAAGTGGGGTTGGTGAATAGTAGAAATAAAACAGCAAGTGGACTATCGTGGTCAAATCTAGCGAAACGAACAGACGTCTTGTCGAGGCCATGAGTTGTGAGCGCGGCGTGGAGTGGTTAGCGCAGTTGGCTTCCACGCGCCGACCCGGCTCAAGGCCCGGTGACTTACGAACGAGGAGGAAGCTGGCCCCCAGAAACCCCTCCAAAGGGTAAGAGCCGGCGACGCCGTAGACCCTGCAGTTGGTCATCGATAAGCCCCAAAAATCAATCAAACAGGCCGTGAGCTGCAGAATATCTCTTACAAATCTCGTATTTGTAATCGAAAGATCGGTGAAGTTAATTACAATAATAACATAAGCAATAACCTAAAGTAACATGATTACAATAGTCTAAGACATTTCGCGTTAATTTGGAAACACGGCTCTGGCGTTAATCATCGTACATGAGCTTAGCTCCCACAACGGTGCTTTCATGCAAGGTACTTACGCTGGAACCTTCAAGCATTTCATATATTGATGAATCAAGATGTTTTGGTCTCAGCATTGTATAACTGGCCTTGTATTGTAATAGAATAATACCTCAAATCGATGAACGATTGGGTTCTTTCCCGAAAATCCCAACTTAGCCGCCCACTGTGCCCGGTGAATTTCTAAAATAAGAGGAGGTCGTGAGAACTACCAAAAACCAAAACGGTGGGAAAAAATGGATGATTTGATGAAAAAACGGAAAAGGAAGATTAAATATTGGTCCGGAAATTTTGAAGGTGATATCTGACACTTGAGAGGAATTGCAACACAAATTATCGTTGGAACCAACCAAAACTTCACTCATTTTGTCATAGTCATAATTTCTTAATAACTTAGAAATTAATTTCGGCCACCAGATGTCACTCATTGCCAAAAATTGAAATGCCTTTACCAGATACTTGACCTACAGGAGTAGTTCATAATACAACAAAGTTCTAATCCAGGATGGTCAACAATTATTTTCGATAAAACTCACCAAAACGCAAAACGTTGCAAACTTCTACCGTCAGGTGGCACCCCTAGCTGGCGTCCAAAATGCCAAAGTGACTGCACAGGTGATTTGGAGCTTGAAAACAGTATTTGACCACGCTGGGTCCTATTTTATGATAATACAATTTCCACGGGAGACCCAATGAATATTAAAAATTGCAAAATTGAAACTTTGACCGCTAGGTGGCACCCTAGCCCAATATATATTTTCCCAAAAATTGGGATTGAGGTTTTCATGTCTGAAACAACAAAATGTGACGGGCCGCTAAGCTAATTTATCCAAAATAAAACATGGGGCGTTTGATGCACCCTACTGTACACCCCCTCCCTTCCCTGCTCTTACTCATGATCTGCAGCACGATCATTTTGGCGAGATAATTTGATTTCCTGAAAAATGTGTACGGTACGTGGCCTAAATGTTTACTTTTTAAGGGATTGTGGTGTGAAACTGAGCCATGGTCTTAACCTCACTCTGACGCCCCGCCTGTTGACTTTCAGATGGAGCAGCTTCCGGAAGGACGCAGACCGGTACGTGCCTTTTTGTGTTGCGCCTTTTTTCATGTTTGGCTCTCGCTGTCTTATCTTTGCCCTATATTCGGCGGCAGAATCTTGCAGTAGATTTTGCCGTTTACGCCGCGTGCCTGCGTCAAAGTACCCGTGACCTCCGCAGCTGTGAAACCCGTAGTGCTGTCCACATCTGTGATTTGGATTTTTCCCGCACCTGTTTATGCGAACAGTCAATCGCAATACCCTCTGGGGATCAAAGCGTAAACATTTTTGCTTCCCTTAAATCATTGCAAGATATCCATAAACTTTGCAATAAACCATGATTTCGGCCGAGTTAGCTGAACGTTTTGCTTAACTATAGCTGTCTTTAGGGCACTTACATCTCAATAGCCATTGCCGCCCCAGCCTCGTCTTGTCCTTGCTGTGTCACCAGAAGTGGTCGTAGCTGTTGCTCCACGCTACCCAGTACTTCAGCTCCCCCCCCACTCTTTACCTGTGCCCGTCACGTGATCGTTTGTTCACCCTGTAGCCGTGAGGTCGGTATGTGTTGCCCTGGTGTATGTGCGCGCGCCATGTGCGGCTCACCCCTGCCGGAGCCGAGCAAGTGACGCCTGTGTGCCTCTTAAGTCGTGGGACCGGAGAGCGTCCCAGGGCCGGATCGAGATTCCGAAGGAGGAGGAGGACTTCAGTCACATGCACCTCCGACACGTGGAGGTGCCCAAGCACTCCTCGCGGCGTTCGTCGGTTACTGAGGACCTGGCCCACTGCTGGGTAGGCTAGCTATGCCCGCTGCGGCGTCGCACGTGCCCGCACGCGCCCTTGTCTCCCGCTCGAACTGGTGCTCTCCCGTCCGCCCTGCTCTCTTCTCTCTGTCTTTTCGCTTTTCTCTTCCTTATCTCTCACATACTTGCTTTTTGCTCTGATATCTACAGAATTATCTGCATCTGCTTTCTTGCCACTGTTCTTTATACATCTGACTCTGTGTCCGCTCTGGGTGTGCCAGCAGCGAGCTCCCTCTTGCTTGCACTGCCCCCACGTTTGACACAGTCACCTACGGCCGGTGCACGTGCACTCTGCGATACGCGGCGTACCTGAGACGCGTGGCTCTGTCAACAGCCGCTGGCCACGGCGGCCTGCACTGTCGGCCCCGGCCTGGCACTCATCGGCCGTGCAGACACGCACACGCACACTACACCCACGCGCACGCCTCTAACCCGCATCCTCCCAACAGGAGCCCGCTCAGAAGGATGAGAAGCGCGGTTCAGTCTCCTCTCTCCGGCGAGGCAGTCAGGATCAGGTAAACGCCGTAGTTATCGACGAAGTCGTTGTAGTTGCAGTATCAGGCATGCGGCTGCGTAGTACTGGTAATGTCTGGTTGGTAGGCAGGGCGCCTGGACGCGTCCTGTTTTTGTCCAGCGTCCTGGTACCCTCGTCTCGGTAGTGGATTTGGCTGGTCCCGGTAGTTAGAGTGATGTCCAGCAGCTAAGGGTAGCTAGATGTTTCGACCCAGAGCTGTGGTCTGTAGTCGCTGGCGTGGCTGTAAAGAGCTTCAAGAGCTGGCTGCGAGGGCCTGAATCGCCCAGTAGCTTGGCGGCGGCCTCAGCTACGAGATGAAGACTTTCGCTTCCTCACTTCTCTGGGCTCATAAATACTCCAACAAGGCTTTCGTCGCGTAAGTTTTACGATAACGAAACTCTGTGTTCCTTCGTCCGTCACATTTCACCACCCTAACTCTTCAGACTGAAACACAGGTGAAACATCTACAGTGTGACTGAAACACTTCACGAAGACAGCAAAAGGCTTGCTTAATGCTTAGTCCAGTTGGCTGTTTTTATTGGTTTGGTAGCCATAACAAGTCACAAATATGTTGATGAATGCAAGCAAAAGTAGTTTTAATACAGTAGCCTACAAATGGCATATCTTCACAACACTTAGAAACATTTTTTGTGATGTCCTTACGATCATTTCTTTAAACCTTTCATAATAAATATATTGGCTTTGGCACACAACAAATAAAGCATAACACAAAGTTCTAAGGTGAATAACCAAATGCTTGGAATTTGCTGCTTTCTAAATTGAAGTCCGAATGGAAAGTCATGGTGTTGACTTTGGGATCTGGACATTGAATCAAAACTATAGGATGTGAGTCGGAGATTTAAAAACACCAAATGGAAACAAATAATTTCAGAGCTAGCTTGTTAATTCAGAATCATTTCTTTCACTGCGGAGTAATGCACATTTGTAGTTTCAAATATTCCGTGTCTTTTTAAACCCATTCCTTTCTCAATACCCCGATTGACGTCTAGAAACCCGAAACATCATTTGGCCCCAGTTTCCTCTTCGTATCACATATAGTCCCTCCAACAGTTCGGAATCCTCAGAGACTGTTTTCAAGCGTGGTATCTGCTGCTTGCCAGCCTGACAGATCTGTTGGAATCGCGTTGGAGGTACCAGAAGTCCCCGAAGAAGACTCCTATGCCAGCGACCGCTCCATGTCTGAAAGCTCAGATCGTCGAAGGTCTGTAATCGTGGCCGACTGGGACACTCCCGTCAACATAGAGCCGTTGGAAGAGCTGATGAAGGAGCACCGTAGACCTCAGAACTTCCAGTGGCTGAGTTATGAAGAGCCCGATGAGGAGGAGCCCTGGTGGATGGCTGGAAGCAATGAGGAGCCAGAGCCGAAGAAAAAGCCGAAAACGGACTCAAAAGGGCGTCGACGCAAGAAGGTAAAGTGGTGGTTGGCGAGCTGGCGTCCTTCGCACACCGATGCATAAATAACCATCTGCCGACACAGTGGGTAAAGCGACGACAGGAGGTCTGCACGTGGTTGGTGCGGTTCGACTGGCCGCCTCGCGTTCGGGTAGTTTTCTCATGCGCTCTGGGTCTGGCTTCGGTTTCGTGTTGTAGCTGTTGTGTTGTCCAGTGGTGAGTTAGTCGCCAGTAGTGTAGCGCTCAGGTGAAGTGGAACGCACCGTGAGTGAATCATTGTTTGCCACGTTATCGCTTGTGTTGTTTGCTTGGTTGTCTTTTTTTGTCAGCCATATCAATAATGGTCCGACTCCGGTTGGCTTGAACCAATCCCTGAGTTGGGGAAACATGCAGGTTTCTATTGATTTACATACAAAGAACACCCGTTCTGTGCTCTGTTTTTGTTTTATTATTGGGGGCTTCTTAAAGTGGTGTCCAATTCTACGTTTCTGTGTTTATATTTTCTTTTTATAGGGCTTCGGATGCGCTTTTTTGTTCCTTAGTTGCGGTAATCCTAAAGCGTTCTTATTATCATCATTATACCATGATGAAACTAAAGCTGATATTGTGCAGCAGATGTTTAATTATTCTAAAAGCACTTGTTTTGCTAACCCCTACCGTTCTTTTTTGCGTCAACAGTCTGGGAGAGCGTCAATTGACGAGGTAAGAGCTCGACAAAGCAAGCAGTATGTCCACTCAGAGCTGAGTACACGTTTAGACTGGAAACTGGTCGTTATATGTTCGATATCACTTTTGATAGGTCGCACGTTTTACAATATTTTTTCTGAAGCCTGTCGGTTACACATGTATCTTTTTTACCACGTCTTCCTGTTTTTTTGCATGTTATTCGCGAGTTTTCTTAGGGGTTTCCATGTAGCGCCAGGGAATTTGCGTGGGAAAAATATCAGCTCACTCTTCCCGCCTTCAAACACTACAAACATGTAGGAGAAGGGAAGTATGCACACCTACGCAGGTATCGAAGCAAGTTATATACACAGAAGAACTTATGGAGCCGGCTGGTTGGGTGGGGCCCGCGATTGGGTAGATTTATCGCGGGTTGTACTGGACAGGGCACAAGGTAATCAGGCCAAAGGTAATCAGGCCAGCATGCTTTTTATCGGCTCTTCATTGATGAGTAAGTACACCGAGCGCATGATTTTGGAACTTACCGGTTAAATCGTAATATTGCCTTGCGCATGCGTGGTACCTAAATTCAACACATCAAATAAGAACAATTGCATCTGATACTCGTTCCGAAACTAATTATTAAGACCATGTGTTTACCAATCTTACTCTCGGCATTGTATATATTTTCAAAATATTTATTCCAAAAAATCATGCATCGAGAAATGAGTACCTATCATTCTACAATACATAGGTCAAACAGTCATCAAGAAAATGAGCCATAATATTGAACTTAAACAAATAGTTGTATAATTCCTTCGCAACACAGCTCTGCAAGTGGGAAAATGAATGGGGTTTCGTGCCATATTTTACATCTAAATGATGTTCTCCTGAGGCCGACACATGACTAGCCCGGAAATGGTATTGTGAAATGCTTGTGATATTTTGCCCATCCTGAACCGTTTACAGCCTAGTGCGAAGTGCTGAGCATGGCCAGGATTTGAAAGAAAACCTTTATTGGCTGGGCAAGCCGCGTGAAGCTTTAATAATACGCTTCAACATTCTTATTGTGCATCTTCATTGTGCTTCTGATAACGCTCTTCTTGCACATAGTGTTACGCGCGCCTCGAAGGCCTTTCACCTTTCGGATGAACTGCGAGACTCAACCTGCCAACGCTATTTCAGTATCCACGACCGCCTAAATAGGGTCTTTTCTGACTCGCCTTCCCCTCTACTAGCTCAGATTCCCATGGTGATGCGGGACAAGCTGGAAAGACACTGAACCTGACCTACCGTTTTCTAACGTTGTATTAAGCTTTTGTTTTCTAAATTTTACCATATCCATTAAGCTGTGACGTCATAAGAGACTTAAATCATCGTCCCCAACTGGTTTTGAGCCAGGGTGCTGAGTGTAAAATTAAAATTGGAAGTCTTTTGGTGACTGAAAAATTCAAAAGTTGCAACATTGTCAGAGCCAATCAAAACCTTACTAAGCAGTTTTTTTAAAGGAGCTCAATAACTTTTTTCATAAACATATAATTAATATGACTTCAAGATGGTTGACCTCACGGCAATTTTCCTTCCATGACATTTTGAATGATGTTCAGAAACCTTATTTAGTCTCCGAGGTGCCGAGTTTCACATTGGTTTAGTCTGTCCCATTTTAGGAAATCAAAATTGCTCGATAGCGGCCTATAAATGACGTCATAACACGTTTACGCAACCTGACATCAATTTTGTGGCTAAAGGCTTTCAAATCGATAATCTTACGAGCTGCGCTTCGGATTAAAACTGACTCGAAATAATGCGTAAAAAACCAGGAGGGGGTCAGAGATGAACCTTAAGGAGATGGTGGATTAACCAGCACTCGCCCGTAATCACTCTGAGTTATTCAATTTCTTAGAGCATAGGCATGGCAATCGGTAGAAACTTTTTCTTCTTAAACGTCTGAACCATAAAGACAAACTTTATAAGGGGTTTCACTATTTCAGGTATTCAACATTGGACTGTTCCATGTACGGCTGCTAACGCGTCGGTGTACACGATAGAAATAGCGAAAACTCTATTCTACACTTTTGAAAGACATCGCTTATTCCACGATCTGTTCTTTGTGGTCTGTAGGTGTATTGCGGGATGTGCGTCAGATTTTGGCACGCCCACCTTTTGTCTGCCTGTTATCATATTTGTGCTACCCTGATTTCACCTAGCTGTCACACACCTGTGGTAACCGTGACCTCACGAGTAGTCACACTTGTGACTAGGGCACGTCGCCGGGCGTGCGCTAGAACACCTCTAGAGGTTGTACTTCTGACACCGTATTTTCTCTAGCGTTTAGACACTCACGGTTGGCCCTGTTTCCCCCTGTGCCGCGCTCGTGCCGGCTGTGACGCTGCAGGGAGGTGCGCCCACCATCGAGGTCGGGCCCTTCGACCAGTCCAACCTGCGCAAGACCAGTCTGGCGCCGGGCGGGCCGGGCAGTCGGCGCGGCTCGCTGGTGCCGCCCGACGAGCAGCCGCGCCGCGCATCCATCATCATCGCTGACGACGTGAGTAGACTGACCTCTCCCCTCTTCGGCAGCACCTTGAACGGCGGCAGCACACTAACCGGCGCCGAGCAGCACACGCTGACCTGACGTGCCTCTGCTGCTTTGTTGGAATTCCGCAACCCTCCCCTGCGGGTTCTGTGTCTTCCCGATGTCTGCCCTCCGCCGTCGGCAGCTCCATTCGTTTTGACTCTAATCAGAGTCGTCTGACGACTCAGAGTCTGACGACTATGAGAGTTGAAACACATTCTTCTTTAGTCCGTCTTCTGTCCTCCCTCCTTTGGCGCCGGCACCTCCTTCCCCAGTGTCGCCCCGGGGTCGGTAGCGGTGTAACATGAGCTCCGGCAGTTGGATGCGTCAGTGAAGAAGTCGCCCGCCAGCAGCTCGCTGCCTGCCACAGGACGGAGGTCTGCGCCTCTCGCAGCGCAGCGTAATCGCTTCCCTGACCTGTAGCTCGGTAGCCTGCTCCCGTACTGCATGGTGCTCCCGTGTGTTTGGTAGTCGGAGTTTGTCGCAACGTGTCCTAATCTAGTGTCGTCGGGAGTAGCTAGCGCTGTGATGACGATTCTAGTAGAAGAGTGGTCACGGTCTGCCCCAGATCAGCTCAGTTTGACATGTTTTATTTTATTATTTGGTTCGATACTGTAATCAAGAACAAAAATCTGATGCAGACCATCCATAATTTCTGTTCAAGGGAAAGTATTGTTGCGAGATGCCGTTTTTATGCTGAAAAACTTGGAGCGTACATTTTTGTTAGATATTTAAGTACCTGTTTATATCTGTCTTTCTCCGTCCTCAGATACCCATTCAGCTTGAGGTAAACGTGGAAACCCTCTTGGAAATTTGTTGGCATTTGCATATGATAATTGTACACAACATCTATTTGTTTTCGATATTTTTTCCTATAACTGTCATTCTTTTCCTGAAAGGTCAAAAAATGCAGATCAAAGGTCACAAAAGTTGTTTCAGAAGCCCTATTTTCATTTTTGCGAATTCGGCCTGCAAACGCCTTAAAATTGCCTCAAAGGCAAGATTTCAGACGACTACCGGTACACCCATATCGGTGTATATGACGTACACATAGCTAAGGCTATCAATTTCTCAAGAATTAGGTCATATCTATCCGAAACAGTGATGAGAACTGGACTACTACAGAAAAAACTTTACAAAAATAACACCCGAAACCTTTGAAACAGAAAATAGGGCTAAAAGAAATCACAATTAACCAATCAGAAGCCAAGGAATTTTCAAACCGGGGTCACGTGACCTATCTGACGCAAAAGTTTGTCATCCTGGGGCTGAAGCGAAAATGACTCAAGACCCGAGGTACGAAACCCGAAGACTGAGTAATTATGTTTTTTCGTTTCTAGGGCAAACTAATTCATTTTGAAGTTTTTAAAGGCTTTTAAAATTAATTCAAATACAAATACAGGAGAACAGACATTGTATTACAAAAACATTGCTTTCAATTTTAAATAGTTTTCGAAAAGTAAGTGATGGGTGAAGGTTTCAGCATTTACCGGATCTGTTAACCTATTTCGGTAATAAGTGAGTGGCCTCCCACAATTTTGCCGAGGATACAAAAATAATTGATAGTTTCGTAATCAGGATTTTTCAAATAGCAAGAAACCACAATAATAATTTTCGCATATCTCCCTTTAAGAAATTTTGCCGTGTATATTGTCCTGGTACTAGGATACTTAATTTTGCATTTTTAAACACGCGGATTGACGAAGGTCGGGTACCGCCCCCTCGGATTCTTCGGAGCTAGAATAACGTAGCGCCGTCGTACTTGGCATACCTCTTCTCTGATCATTTTTGCAACTTAGGGTCAACATTTTAAGGTTGGTTCATCTTAGACTAGGTCAACAGAGCAAGTCAAGTGACCTGAGCTCCAAAAAAGTTCAAGATAGCATACGTAAGAACAGGGTGAATCTATCCAATTCAAACTCATATCATATAATGGGCCCACCGAGTGCTACAAATTATTTTCTGGGATCTTTATATCGATGACTTAAAGGCTTCAAACATGATTATTTAGGAGATGCCAAGTTGTAAAGCAAGTAAAACCCGGTGCCCAATATATTGTCTGAACGATATTTGCCAGAAAAAGCAAAACCACCACACCAGCCCCTCATCAGCCCCCACCGACGGCCAGTGGAGCGCGGTGGACGAAAAGCACGTCACGATGAGCATCAGCCAATCAAGCCCAAGCGTTCAAGTAGGTAGTGGTTGCCAGATCGTGACACACCAAGGCGATATTTATTTCTTTTCTAGACGAGTATTTCAAAATCAAAATATTGAATTTATGTACATTTTCAGAGAAATCAGAGTGGTTTCATTATTTTCGGTTAAAAGTACGCCTAATTGCACTAAATTCCAGGATTCGACCGAGGTGCCACATTCCCTTTAAGGTCAGGTACAAACCATTCACTATCCATCGAAGATATTTACATGGGACAAATGGCTTAAACTGAATAATTTAGTAATAGACGGCGGTACAGCGTTTATTTTAACGGCATTGGGGTCTCCGTATCCTTGCAGTTCTAATGATATGCGGCAAATGCGGGATTCCAAAGAAATTATTTGAATTTGGGTCCCTTTAGAATAGGGTGTCTGTGATGTAGAATTTCCAAAGTAGAAAACGCCCTATATTGCCTGAGCCCCTTGCATCAGATTGAAATGTGGCTGCAGCATTTAGTTTCCTCAGCTGGATCCAGATGGCAGTGTGGCAGGTGTTACGTTTTCGGAATTGAATGCAGTAGCGGCTGGTCTATTTCCGTTGGGGTTTGTACGTAGCAGTGCAGCACGTATCACACTATCACGAGTAGAACACTCGAGCTCGCATGTACTGTGAAAACTATTCGCCTAGGATTCTGAGACTGATCACCTTGTTCTACAGACAACTGTGATTTACCGTGGTTTTCCACTTCGCTGACTCGAATGCCTTTATCTATGTATACATGCACATATGAACCGATCTAGTCACGTAAGAAAAGTTTACGAGGCTTCATTGACTTTTCACATCCTGCATTATTAGCTCTCTTTTTCCAAGATATATAGTTAAAATTGGTGGTTGCGTCGAAGTCAATTTATGATAAAAGTTGAAAGCAATAAAACAAAAATGATAATTTAGTATTGCAGAATGCAGTTCCTGGCAACGCAAACAACGAATAAAAATTGACCTCTTTACCTTTATCATGTTTGGAGTTTGATTCATTCAGGATTGAAAAAGTAGAGGGACACTAGAGGTGATTTCATTATCTGAAATATATTAGTATCCTACGGCCAGTAGAGGTTACTTGATGAATCAATATTTTGTCATACACAAGATGTTCGGGTACGGATATTTTTTTGTTGGATTTCTATAATACAAATAATTAATGCATAATCATACAAGCACAACCATACAATTAACTATATTTACATAATACTATAATATGATGTATAATATACTTTAATACCATGGAATCCCATGATGATATTGTTATGTTGTAATACACTATATATTATTTTATATAAACATACAAACATGCTATAAAACTATAGTGACGTAGCTCACTGACTGCTCCTGACGCTCAGCCTCGTTCAAGTTGCTTGTCAACATGAAACAATGACGTCAGCTTGTCAACGCCGAATGCATTTTAAACCTAGAGCTTATGAGGTGTTGGGTGAATTTAAGCGTACGTGGAACGAAAATTATCAAATAGATTTCATTGAAAGTGATTTTGTTTAAAAGCTCGTTAAATGTCCTCAAATTTGTGTTCAGAAAAACATTAAAAAGCTCCAAAACTTGAAGCAGCCAGGTATTCCTGGGCCTTGACTGGCACTCGTCTAAAGAAGACGGGCTGTGTGTTATGGGCCGAAGGCGGCCCGAATTATTGTTGGTTATATATACGCCGCCTCAAGAAGGAGCTTTCTATCCCTGCGCTTTATTGACCATATGATAATAAGCTTGAGGATGAAAACATCCTTCAACATTTGAATTTGTTCGTACATAAGTTTCCCAATCTTTGTTTTTATGTTTGCCATTTTGTATGTTCATTATCTTGCTCAGCTTCTGGTCTCCACAAATCTGAAGACTGTCAAAAGAAATGTTTCGGCCCAAAGTTATCTCTGATCTCTGAAAGTCTCATCTGGAAATGTGCTTTATTTCGCCTTTTCTAAGCAGAGAATGCATTTTTGTTTGTTTTAACTTTTATTGGTTTTATTCATACGCGTCGGAAAAGGGGGAGGGGGCAGGCCCCCACTTTTGGCCAAAAATTTTCTGATCTCAGTCAAAATAAGAGAAAGCCGGACATTCTTATATCCAGCCGCTGCGGAAGGCAAAGAGGAGCCCAAATTCGAACAGTTTTTGGTACTGATGTTGAAAATTTTTGGTCAGCATCAGGTTGAAGTTTGGCTGGCCCCCCCACTTTTTGCCGGTGGCGACACTTATGGTTTTATTGTTCACCATCAAATACTACCGCTTTAAGTACTTACAATGTCTTTCGGGATTTTAAAACGCCTGTGGCAGGCTAAAGGATATAGCTATCATCATTTTTCGTACCTTTTCAGACCTTTACAACTGAATTTGGTATGTGCTAGTGAGCAGTTAATTTTTTTAATATTTATATATATATATATATATATATATATATATATATATATATATATATATAGCCTGGTCCGGATTTAGGTTTTTTCTTCGGAAAGTAACGGATCGTTGTTCATTAGATGCGTTTTTGGTGCTGATTACGATGCACTCATCAGAAATGCAATTTCGAAAAACTTTGTGGCCCACTCGAGTTGAAGATTTTTCATTTTGCCCAATTATCCACTTTTTGGCTCACCATCAACCCTTACTACCAACGAGGTGCAAAAATTGCACTGGGTTGGTAGTTTGGTTCATTGGTGTTCCATTCGCTTGTTTTTGTTTTTATAACTTGCACACATAACGGTTATTTTTGCTTATTATCTCCGCTTTTAGTTGAGTTTGCACTGGCTCTCCATAGATGGCGCTAGCGGCGACATGGTAAGTGAATACTGATTTCCTCGGGGACCGGGAATGTGAACAGCAACGAAAGGTGAGAAACAATTACGAATTGGATTGTATAAACGCACTTAAAGAGCTGTTTCAAGCAGCACTGAAGTTGTTAACACTGTTTCTCAGGTATTTTAAGCATGCAATGTCCAAATATGCTGCTGCTGCTGAAGTCCCGACCATAACCTTTTATCAATAGACGCAGGAACCGTGGGGGCTGTGGTGGTGGCTGTTGCACCCAACTTTCAGAGTGTGGCAGCAGCTCCAACCCCTCCCCCAGTTTCTCTATTAACATTTAAGTGATATGCCTAATCACCCCCGGCCATACCAACGCGGAAGTCCCTTCCTCCAACTTACACCTTTCCTCCGAGTAAAATAGTCTCTCCGCCTGTGCCTTCACCGACTGAATTCTTCCGTATTTGCGCCAAAAAGACTCTGCAGTAACCCTACTTTGACTGAAGAGAGAGGGCATCAGTTTTCAGGCTAGTGACGTCAGCCCAGTCTCCTCTGACATATTTAGAGGTCGTTGTGGCCCAGAGGAGAATTATATGTCTTACGTATACGGATAGGATTGATAATTTTTAACGTTGTGGTCCAGCAGAAAAAATCTACCGGTTTGGCATTATGCAAACATTTTATTACAAACATGACATTGGTCACCATGTTTTAAGGACCGAAGAAAATATGTTGTATGAAATCCTAAAATTTCCAACGACTTCCAACGACTAGACATCTTGCACTAGTTGCATTGAATAATTCACATACCGGCATAATCCAACTTCACGTTATGTTCTCCTTGCAGTCTTATGTTTCCTCTGAACAAAATTCAACATGGACGGACGGTAATATTTGCAAAAACAAAGAGCCTGACCGTGAGTTGGTATGTCATAGGGCACCTTGTTATGACAAGAATTAGACTCATGGAGGAGCGGAGCAAAATGGTGACATATTCTTATGAAAGTATCAATAACAGGGTAACGGCTGAGATTATGGATGTATGGCAAGCGTATCACTCACACGCAAAACAGGCCGTGCTGAAGGAACTAAGAGGGCTTTAAAAAAAAGAACAAAAGAAGCATGTAAACAGGTTTGCAGCGAGCTGCAATCAACTGCTGCGATGGATTCGCTGATTGATATCAGCAGCCGAGAACGTGAGCCTGAACAGTAGAAGACAGTGTATCGGCCGACCAGCCAGTGCCAGACGTATTCAGACAGGCAGCCTCGATCGAAACCACAGCGCGATGGCAGAGGAGAGCCAGCGAACGGGTCGAGCAGTCAAAGTGGAGCAGCCGTCACCTCCCCGAGTCAACAGGCGACGGCCGAGACAGCAAAACGCCTGAAACTGGTGTTTCAGGTAGCCTATCATCGCTAAGCTATAATGACTTGGTAATCCTGATCAAAGGGATATTATCTGTGTATGAACAATGTTATTATCAGAAACCAGTCTGCTCATAAATCCTATCAGAACACCCACAAGCTATATGTATATATATTTTTAAACACTGCCCAAGTCGTCACAGTTCATAACTCACAAACCACAAGGAAGGATAGGCCGTAGAAGAACGACAAGTACTGCCTACCATTTTTATGTTTTATGAGTTATGGAACCGTAAGGAAGGATAAGAGAAGGACAAGCAATACGTACCATGTCTTATGGTTTATGAGCTATTGACAGGAACGACTTGGACAGTGTTTTGAAAAATATATATACATATAGCTTGTGGGTGTTTTGTTAGAATTGATGAGCAGACTGGTTTTGAAAATAGCATTGCTCATACACAGATAATATCCCTTTGATCGGGATAACCGAGTCATTATAGCTAGCAGATGATAGCGTTACCTGAAACACCAGTTTCCACAGGCGTGTTTGCTGTCCGGCCGTCGCCTGTTGACTCGGGGAGGTCCGGCTGCTCCTCTCATACTGCTCGACCCGCTCGCTGAGCCTCCTCGCCATCGTGCTGTGGTTTCCGATCGAGGCTGTCTGTCTGAAGACGTCTGGCACTTAGCTGGTCGGCCTGAAACACTGTCTTCTGCAGTCCAGGCTCAAGTTCTCGGCTGCTGGTATCAAACAGCGAATCCATCGCAGCAGTTGGTATAGCAGCTCGCTTGCCAAACTTGTTTGCATGCTTCTTTTGTACTCTTCTTTCCAAAGCCCTTTAGTTCCTTCAGTATGGCCTGATTTGCACGTGTATGGAGTGATACGCTGGCACACACATCCATAACCCCTGCTGTTACCCTGTTCTTCCATTCTTCCATAGGAATATGACACTCATCTTCTCCGCTCCTCCATGAGTTAAATTCTTGTCATAAGAAGGCGCCCTATGATATACAAAACTCACGGTAAGACTCCTTTATTTCTTGCAGATATAACCGTCCCTCCATTTTCAATTTCGATCAGAGAACTGAAAGGAAAAGATAACGTAAGCACTTAGATTATGCCGATGATTATCGATTATCATATGATTATAGATTATTATCCAATGCAGCTAGTGCAAGGTGCGGAAGCGTTGGAAAGCTTATTTTGTGATTTCATACAACATGTTTCCTTCAGTTCTTAAAACCTGGTGACCAATGCTGATACCCTCGCACTTCAGTGAAAGTAGGGTTGCTGCAGAGTCTTTTGGCGCAAATACGGAAGAATTCAGTCGGTGAAGGCATAGGTGGAGAGACTATTTTAGTCGGAGGAAAGGTGTAAGTTGGAGGAAGGGCTTCCACGTTGGTATGGCCGGGGTGATTAGGCATATCACTTAAATGTTAATAGAGAAGTTCCAGAATCGGCTCAAACTGGGGGGCGGGGTTAGAGCTGCTGCCACACTCTGAAAGTTGGGTGCAACAGCCACCACCACAGCCCCCGCGGTTCCTGCGTCTATTGGTAAAGGGTTATGGTCGGGACTTTAGCAGCAGCAGCATATTTGGACATGGCATGCTTAAAATACCTGAAAACAGTGTTAACAACTTCCGTGCTGCTGAAAACAGCTCTTTAAGTGCGTTTATACAATCCAATTCGCAACTGTTTCTCACCTTTTATGTTGCTGTTCACATTCCCGGTCCCTGAGAAATCAGTGTTCACTTATCATGTCACGCCGCTAGCGCCATCTATGGAGAGCCAGTCAAGCTCAGCTAAAAGCGGATATGATAAGCAAAAAATAACCGTTATGTGCAATTTATAACAACAAAAACAAAGCGAATGGACACAATGAACCAAACTACCAACCCAGTGCAATTTTGCACCTCGTTGGTAATAGGGTTGATGGTGAGACAAAAAGTGGAAAATTGGGCAAAATGAAAAAACTCAACTCGAGGGGCCACCAAAAATTTTTCGAAAATTGCATTTCGATGAGCGCATCGTTATCAGCATCAAAAATGCATCTAATGAACAACGATCCGTTACTTTCAAAAAAAACCTAAATCCGACCAGGCTAATATATATATATATATATATATATATATATATATATATATATATACATTAATTAAGGTGATAAAGCCAGATGTGCCAAGCGCTGTTGCTGAACTGGTTTTGCGGTAAATGTTCTATCTTCTTGTTCTTTAGTTCTTCACTTTCTGGTAAATTAAATCAAAATGTTCTCCAGTTTTTAAAGAGAGCTCAGATGTACCAAGAGACAGAAAACTACTTCACACAGGTCGTCGACATTGCATGTACGATATAAACAAAACAAATGTGCCCTCTGTGTATCCCCGATACATGCCACACCACCCAGCACCGGAATGTGTGTATGTGCACTTGCGCCTGTACTCGTTGTCAGCACTTGGCGTTCACCTGGACTGTGCGCACCCCACACCGTGTCTCAGTAGCGTTCAGCATGATCTGTTCTCTCCCCAGGAGCACAGAAAAATGCGGCCCGGAGAGATCGAGGGCGGCCCCAGAGCTCAGGTACTGTATCTCCGGCGACGGCGCCGTCTCCCGCTGCCGGTCCCACGCCGGCTAGCGCAGTCACTAACGCCGCTGGGCCTCTTAACGATCGCTGACGTCGTGCTGGCGTCGGCAGTGTGTTGACCAATGAGACGACTGCTTGGCTCTGGTTTGCAGCTGAAGACCAATCAGCTGGTGCCATGGGGCTGGGGCACCTCCCCGCTGCCGAGTGTAACACGGAGTTACAGGTTAACACCGATTGCGAGTGGGTGATATTACAATATCTGCCGATCTGACACTTGCTGGACGCTGAATCACCATTGTTGGTGGGAATATTTAGGCACGTTGTTGTTCGACAGCTCAAGTGACAGCTGATAGATTTCACTCTTACGGGAAGCGTCATTATTTCCGCTTTGAACATTGAAAGAGTGCAGCAAAGGCGTTTGGTCCAGCAAGAGTCATGGTGATTTATACAGACGCTGCAGTTGGCTGGTATCAAAACTTTTGATTTTACCTAAAAATGAAGGGGCGCCAAGAAACTTCATGGTGATGATTGCTTCCCTCTATATGTTTCTCCAACTGACCAGTCAGCCGCAGCAGTCTAATAAACACTTAAAGAAACCGATGACATGTATAAAATGCAACTGTAACGCTGTTCCGAATGTATTCTGAGTTTCGGTGCTAGTGCTTGGTTTCGGTTCGTGCGGAGTTGCCGTTGTAGCTGCGACATTAGGTTGCAACGGTGGCCCCCTCCTTGGTGTCCAATGTGGGCCAGCGCTGATTGGGTTTTCAAATGTTCTGGGGTTCTCGTTGCTTGATTAAAGGCTTCGATCAAGGGTCTCGCCAGTTCAATCTTCTGGCAGGCGCGGTCGGTGTCCACTGTTTTGTCAGCCAGGTTTGCCCATATTGGACACCACGGTTTATTCTTAGCACACCATTTGGTTCCATTGCGTTGAAGTGCGCTGAGTGATCCCTGAGTTGAGTGCATTTGCGCATATCTGATGCTTCACAACCGGTGGCTTTGGTGGCGGCGGCGAACTCCTCCCATAATGTAAAAGACCCTGGGTCTGCCCTCCCCCCCCTCTGCGCTGCCGCCACAGTGGCTACCCCTCCCTCCCCCAACCGGTGTGACCGCCGACCCCCAGCGCCCAGCGGGCTCTGACACGCGCCCCTTTCCTGACTAGGCTGGCAAACTGCGACCTGGCGAAACGCTCGCAAAAGAGGTAATCAACGCATGTGCCTGGTCCCAACCCTGGCTGCCTATGCGCTGTTCTAGTCTGTTCTGTTCTGTTCTGTTCTGTTAACTCGCATGCCGCGCACTGGCCAGGAGTCAGTGTGCTAAAACATTCAGGTTGGTCTACTATGTCATTCCAGGCATTAACCAGATAAAATCTTGTAATGTGAGCTCAACTCGACCCCAATATATCTTAGTGCTCGATTCATGTTCAGACGTTTCTTCTGTCGGACCACATAAGACTTAGGATCACAGTTTTCGAAATTCCTTCCGGATTTGCTTCCCTCACAAGGGGTGCTTTTCCAACCTCTTTGACTGCTAAACATTTATTTGTTTCGGTTGCTCCCAGTCAACCTTGTGCTGTTTCATCTGCTCGTCTTTTGAACTTTTTTTCTATTCTGTATGTGATTTCCGTGTTTATTGCTCAATGAGCAATATTATAGAGTATCGTCCACATGGCCATTTGAGGTCCTGTCAGTGGTTTTCCATCACTTTCTTGTGTCAGCTCTGATAGAACGTCCGTTTTCTATCGCTAGAAACCTTTTCTGACGTCGAACCACTCCTCACACAGCTGAAAATATTTCAAGAAGTAAATTCTGTTTCCAATATTAAATGTCGGGTTGTTCTTGTGCTGAAATATTGTCGCAAGGCAGCAAGCTTCTTCGTCGCATGCTTTGAAAATCATAACTACCAATTGACTAGATTTCACGCGAGTCTCTTTCAAAACTCATCTGTGTCTATTGTCCTAGTTTTCATCGTCCACTGTCCTTGAAAATATGCTAAAATATAAATGGCTGGCTTTTCACTTCCAAATATTCATCGGAACTTGGCTTAACAATCTTTATGTAAAATGTTTATTTCTTCGCCTCAAGGTATGCAAAATCAGGCAAAGTTGTATGAATTGGGTTTGCAGCAGCCTCAGAGCTCTGTCTGATGCCTGAGCACTGCAGCCGTTAAATACAGTACTCTGCGCGGAAGTCAGCTAGACCCAGCTCTGTGCGGGGCGCCTTGGCACCGGCGGAAGAGAGCCAGAGTTAACTTCCCATGGGGCATAGAACGTGTCCGGCAGGCAGTTGTACTTCACGTTTTCTATTCATACGTGCTATTATTGACCGACGTAGAAATCATTTGTGAGGCATTTAAGGCAAGGCAAGGTATTTGATCTGATTTGCGGCCGCAAAGTGATAGGTGCACGATGACACGGCCCCCTCTGAGTGTGTGGTGGTGTGACGCCTGTTGCCCGGGTGACACTGACCGACGCCGGCGCGTGCAGCGGAGGAGGCCTTCGGCAGACGTCCGTCGGCCCTCCGTCTCTGAACTGGAGGACCTCATCAACAAGCCGTCCACGCCGCTGCGGCCCGTCGGAAAGCCGGGCCCTCCCTCCATCGTCGACATTGAGGAGAACTACACTGTCATTGAGGGTGAGAGGCTGGCAACAGGGTTGGGCAAACAACTATACTCACTCATACACTCACTAAAATATTCTCCGTCAAGACTGGATTTCTATATGTCAAGGCTTCCACACAACTTGTTTCTGGTACTCCAAAATTTGTTATCTACAGGGCCCAAGCTAAGCGTCCTATAGAAACGAACACCTTAGCTGTTATCTCCCTTACGGTCGTAAGGGGAATGTGGTGCCCTTTATTATCGGTTTGAGCCTGAGATAGCAGCGTAGGATAGCATGATAGAACAACTAACTGTGCCATACTTTATTTGTCCGAAAACTCAGCGTTTGCGGAGAGATAAGCTTGCTTTCGGAGCGGAATCCGACCCCGTTGGCCCTGCTTACCCACGCGGCCACTGAGCTGTCTTCACCGCTCAGTTGTTCAGCTGGCAAACACTGCGGCAAGGAGCTTGTTGGCGCAGGTATTAGTGCACTCAGGAATCAGTACGCTCAAGTATTCATCAAAGAAAAATTTTTGGTTAAAAAAACGTTTTTTTTTCGACCTTATTTGTCACGACTGTTGTCTTATTTTACTTCCCACGAAGGTGCCACATTCCCTTAAATATTTGTTTAGCTATCTTATTAAAAGTTTCGGCACGTTTACCCCTGTTGTCCCTCTACCTGAATTTCTGAGTTTTAGTTTTCTTGTACCTGACCCCAAATGCATAACTCTGGTTCTACATTGCATTCCCCACGCAAAAATCCTCACACGCGAGACAGGCGGAGATGCGTAGGTATTTTCCATGTTTGCTGACGAACACTTACTTGTGCTTCAGATGCCAACGCTTACTGCATTTTGACCGTGGAGGGAAACCCAGCCCCGACCTTCAAGTTCTACAAGGTGAGTGCTCATTTGTTTATTTTATTCCTCACGTGCTAAAAATATTCACTGGTTGTATTGGACGCGTGGACCTGGGGTCTAGCATCAAAAGCATATCGTGCAAAGACATATTCACTAATAATGCAACCGCAAGCCTCCACAGCTCACGTACGGAGCAGTGCACCTCTCAGCAGCCGCCTGTGGTCCAGCTCTGACTTGTCCGGTTATCTGCGCTCAGGGCATTCAAGAGATCCTGGAGGGCGGCCGGTACAAGTTCATCACGGGCGGAGACATGAGCACTATCATGCTCTGTATCCGTAAGGCCAACCCTCGCGACGAGGGCCAGTACAAGGTGGTGGTAGCCAACAAACACGGCGAAGACTCGGCCGAGTTCACCGTCTTCGTATCCGGTGAGTCGCCTCGGCAGCCGGCCTCGTCTGCGGGCGAGGATGTACCAGGGGCTCGATCGGCTCTCTCGTGTCGCTGCTTACGAGATGATGGCTCTGGTCGCGTTGAGCATGTCAAGCACAGACACGAGCACGCTTTTCTGGTTACTTCTTATCATGGCTCTCTCTTGTGATAGAAGGTTTTATACTTCTGTAGTCAAACAAATTCTATCTCACTTCTCCCGAATAGAAAAATAAACTAGTAGCATTCCAGCGAACCTCGGGGATCAACGTTAGGGTATGGGTATTAGTGTTTTTCATGATAAAACCCTTGTCCATTGCTTATAAAGGGTCAAATTTAATTATATATAAATTACAGTTCAAAAGATAGAGGAGCAAAAGCAAGGCAAGGACGAATGGACGTATAGCAACTTGGCTTGAAGCAATCATTTTAAGCCTTTTGTTTGCTTCAATTTTACCTCCCATGGGATACTCAATTTACCGACAACGTCAAGTGCAACGAAACACAAAACATAGATTAAAAGCAAAGTAAAGCAGCTCCAACACATTATACCACCGCACATCTTGAACCTCTACAATTTTCATGCAATGATGACAATTTAATTATAGCAGTTGTGGAAATGGTAGAGTTAGGTCTGCTCCCGGTTATTGGCGAGAAAAAAACTTTCACTGTCCGTGGAGACCTCACGAACGATCCTTCTTTCATAGTATTTACACGCGCGTGTGGGGTGTGCAGAAATGTTTCCTGTCTTAAAGATCGCACAGGAATGAACAGATTAAATGACTGCAGCAAAAAATGAAAGTTTAATTTACCGCTAAAAATATTGTGGATAAATACAAGGCCCTTATTGTGTCCTCCACACTTGAAGTGAAACGTGCTCTTGCAGGTCTGAAAACATTTCATGGCGCATATGGCATGGTTCTTTGCGTTGCCTTATTGCTTTTAACTGCCTTGAAATGACTACTCCAATTCACACTGGAGACGGATTGTTGAGGTAAATATCATTAAATACTTGCCTGCTAGATGTGAAGAGATGACATCTCTGGTGGACCAGTCGCGTCGCGAATACGTATATGTAAATTACCAAGTTAACGTTATCATTGCCAACCTGTCGCAGCATGCCCTCCTCCAGCATTGAACCCAGGCATTGAAGTCAAAGTGCTCAAAGCTGCTTCCCTTTTATATCTTACATCTATTGCATTGCCTGGCGATAGTGTTAATGATGTAGTGCGAACTAACGGCCGGTATTTCGGATTTTAAGATGCATCTGGAATGGACTTCCGTGCTCTGCTGAAGAAGCGCCGCTACAAGGCCTGGGACAAGGACAAGGGTGATCCGGACTGGGGCGATCTCAAGGAGGTGGAGAAGCCGCAGCTGCCGCAGCTCAAGAAGGTCGAGAAGGTGAGTGGGAACAGGTTGATGGTGGTGGTGATTGTGCTGCCTGACGATAACTGGGTAAGGAGTCAGATGTTGACTCAAAATGGAAGTTTCAAACAGGTTGTGAGGCACAAGTGGAAAGTATTGTTACCAGCCATCGTTAACTGCAAGTAAATGTATCCACTGCTGCATTTGTTGGAGTTTGGAACATCATTCCCTGTGCATTATGGCAGTAAATATATATATATCTCCCCGAAGTATGCATCGAGCAAATTTCTCGACGAGCTCTCCGCCTGATGATGTGCGCCCCCGACAGAAAGTGGAGACCTTCATGAAGCCGCTAGTGGACGTCAGGGTGAAGGAGGGCAAGGACCGTACCGCAAAGTTCGAGTGCGTCTTCTCCAAGTCCAAGATGAGGCCCAAGTGGATGCTTAAGAGAGACGTGAGTCGCTATTACTTCTAAAACAAAGCACACAAGGTAACGTTGGAATCCTTAGCCGGATTACGATCCTAGAAAAATTAAGACATGTCACTCAGATTATAATCATGCTGCATCGTTTGCCTGCTTACCTAGACCTTCTCTTTGGCCCTCTCAGGAACTGTTCCCGGGCAACAAGTACAACTTTAAATCAGAGGGCGACACGTATACTCTGATCATCGACCGCCCGCGCGTGGAGGATTCTGGAAAGTACACCATTGAGATGGGTGGCGTCCAGTCCAGCGCCTTCCTCACCGTCGAGCGTGAGTCAGCTGTTCAGAGAGACCGTATTGTAGCTGGTGACACTTCAGTGAATGGTGCCGCTGTACTCATCCGAAGCTCTTGTTCGACATTGGTCCACCAAGGACGCTTAGCTCATGTCTTTTTGTAGTTACACTGTCAGTTTATTCACCTGTACTCTGTACACGATTTGGCGCAGAGAGCTTTTAGTGCTGACATGTGCGCTATGTTTGCACAGCGGCCGACCCGAATTTCAAGTTCGTGCGCGACCTCCAGAAGTACATTGACGGCTACCTGAAGGAGGTCGTGACCTTGGAGTGTCAGGTCAACTCGCACAAGGCCATCGTGCACTGGTACCACGGCGACACTCAGGTGGAGGTGAGCAAGGATGATGGCTTCTGCAGCTGTGGAATGGAGAGGCCGGGCTAAAGAAACTGCAGCTGGGGAATGGTGAGGGGCTGCAGCTGGAGAATGGAGAGGCCGGAATAAAGAAACTGTAGCTGCAAAAATGAGAAGGGCTGCAGCTGGGGAAATGGAAAGGGGCTGCAGTTGGGGAATGGAGGGAGCTGTAGCTGGGGAATGGAGGGGGCTGTAGCTGGGGAATGGAGAGACCGGGATAAGGGAACTGCAGCTGAGGAATGGAGAGGCCGGGGTAAAGAGCTATATTTTGCTTGTCCGGTGTACTTTATACTTTCTCACCTTTCTTCTTGTGCGTTAAGACATGATACACCCGCTACATGGTGTGTGGTGGGGGCCCGTCAGGTATCTGGAATCGCGTGGATCGCAAAGATGTTAAACACTTAGCGTTCGTCCAGTCGTCCCTGTTGACGCAAAAAAATATATTTGCGTCATACAGATATCGACGTAACTTTTAGTTATTTTTTATTTGCAGCACATAATATTTCCGCGAAGTCGGTTTTGTGCTGTTTGTTCACTTGAGTCCTAGAATACAAATTAAGTTATATATATATATATATATATATATATATATATATATATATATATATATATATATGTATATACATATACTCATAAAAAAACGGGGAGGCAGATCCAATGGGGTCTACCTCGTCGGTGAGAAATGCTATTGATGACCATTTTATTGCAAATTTTGAAGCAATAATCACCTTCAAAACTAACGTACTTCGGCTTTAGTAAACATCAACACACATTTACTCCTAGAGATACGTGCTTACTTCCCTATTCGTGCGGACAGATGACGCCTAAAGAAACATGCTTAGCAGAGCCCATGTTTTGGCTTTTTGGTCTCCTTTGTTTTAGATTATGCCAGGAGTAAAAGACACTATATATATGTATATATATGTATATTTATTTATTTATTTATATGTATATATATATATATATATATATACATTTAACACACATTTACCTTTTAACATTTCACAGTCAGGTCACAGTGTACTTCCAGAGATATATAAGTTATACACTGTTGTAATTTGCAGCTTTGGAAAATTGCTCCTAAGCTAGGACCTGACTGGCAGGAACCCCAGTAAAAAACCCGATAAATTAAGAAAAACCAAGCTGGAAATTGGCTCCTTTAGTGGTTAGTGCCGGGGAAAGACCTTCACTTAACCAACAAAAACTATATATATATATAAAATTTATTTATATATTTATTTATATTTATATTTATATATATATATATATATATATATATGTATTTCTATTTATTTACATGTATGAGAATATATAATTATATATATATATATATATATAGTGCCTTTTAATCCTGGCATAATCTAAAACAAAGGAGACCAAAAAAGCCAAAACATGGGTTCTTCTAAGCATCTTTCTATAGGCGTCATCTGTCCCTACGAATAGGGGAGTAAGCACTTATCTCTAGGAGTAAATGTGCGCTTATGTTTACTGAAGCCGAAGTACGTTAGTTTTGAAAGTGACGATTGCTTCAAAATTTGCAATAAAATGGCCATCAATAACATTTCCCACCGACGAGGTAGACCCCATTGGATCTTCCCCCCTTTTGAACGAAAACGTTCCACCACCAGTGGATCCAGGAGGAAGTATGAATAACACCCATTGCACATTGAAACTTGGAGTGCAGTAGCGGTGGGGCATAGGTGTCGGAAAGGGGGAGCATTGGGGCCTGCCCCTCCCCCCACTTTTGGTAAAAGATTTCCTGATTTCGGTCAAAATGGGAGAAAACCCGACATTTTTCATTATGAGCCGATGCGGAAGGCAAGGAGGAGCCCAAATTTGAACACTTTGGTCTTATCATGGAAAGTTTTTGACAGCATCAGGTTGAAGTTTGGCTGCCCCCCCGCACTTTTTTCCATTGGCGATGCTTATGCGGTGGGGAGTCCAGAGTTAAGGGACACCATGGGCACCATTTCTTTTCAGTCAACGTCATTTGGTCAGAGTTAAAATGTCCTATTTAGAGGATGCACGGTTCTTCAGTGCCTCCTTCCTCCCCCGCACCGCTCCGCCGCCTATTTTGGAGTGTGATTTTCTCTTTCGGGTCCGCAGCAAGAGGGTGAGAAGTACACCATCGGTAAGGACATGATGGGCACGTGCAAGCTGATCATCCGGAACGCCTCTGCGGCGGACATCGGACCCTGGAGCTGTAGGCTCTTCAGGCAGAAGGACCGTACCGACTGCACCGTCGCCCTCACCGGTCAGTCTGCCAGAGCCGGAGCCGAACAGGTGTACGCCTTACTGCCCGGCGGCTGCAATGGGCTTTTTCATAATGGCCATCTAAGCCTGAGGTGTGATAGTATTTCACGTCTGAATTAAGCAAGAGAAAAAGGTTGTATCGGTCTGAAAGCTAAATAGTTTTACGTAAGTGTGTTCTACTATCAATATTGCGATGCACTACTCTACAATACAGCCGCGGTATCCGGTTGTACTCTCTAACACGCACTAGTACGGGGCTGGAGGCCAACTTCACCGGTACGGAAGCAGCTACCTCCCCGCATACGATCTCAGCAACTATTCTAGGGAGAGAAAAACAGAAGGTGGCGCAAATTGCCTTACCAAACACGATAACGTAAAAATTAACACTGAATCACCATTTGTGGGATTTTTTTAAATTTAAACCTATTGTCCTATCATTTCCAAAGAAGAAGTCATGACCTGACCTGAGCATTCGGAGAGTCAAGAGCATTTGGGCTTGATGGTGCTCCACCCTCTGCTGTCCTACAGCGCTCACCAATCCTTACATAGGATTCGACCAGTGTTAGAAAAGAATCTAGCAATGTTTCCAATAGGTGTGTGAGCAGATAGGCCGTGTTTGAGCATTTTTGTAACAGTAACTGTGACGATGCAGAGCGGCCAGTGCGGTTCAAGAAGAAGCTGCGTCCGATGAACCACACTGAGAAGGACAAGATCATCATGGAGGTGGAAACCGACTACCCGGACGCAGCCGTCAAGTGGTTCAAGGGCGGCGAGGAGGTCAAACCCGACGGCAAACAGTGAGTGACATCCAGACCACAGAGACAAACATATGTGTGAGTGGGAGCTGGGTGGAGGGTCGGTTTCTTACTCATCTCCAACTCGAACATTTTTGGGGTCCGTTAGGATGATTTTCTGAACCTAACTTACCGAAACCGTGGGATTCGGTGGAAGAAGAAGCCTTGGGGTTTTGCTACGCACTAACTGCTAAGGTCATATGTCATCGCCAACTCTCACCCTGTTGGAGGGTTAGGCTGGGGTTCAGAAAGTCTTTATTCCGTACTCCCGCCGGAGATTTGAACCCGGGTCAGCAGCGTGTAAGTCCAACGCTATACCATTGTGCCATCGCATCCCTTGGGGATTCGATGAACAGATGCTCTCAGGTTAAAAATAGAAGGAAAGGCAATTGCGTTCGGCTCGGCCAGTTTGCTAAGGGAGCCAGAGTTTAATCGAATTCAGAATTATTCAACCTTGACTTTCACACAGATCTGGTACTGGAACAGCTCTGGCACCAGAAAAGCTCTGGAACTGGAACAGCTCCGGTGCTGTAAAGGCTCTTGTCCCGGAATAGCTCTGGTACCGGAACAGTTCTGGCACTGTAAAAGCTCTGGTACCGGAATAGCTATGATAGTAGAACAGCTATGGTACTAGAACAGCTCTGGTACTGGAAAGACACTGATGCTGGAACAGCTCCAGTACTGGAACAGTTCTGGTATTGTAAAAGCTGTGGTATCGAAACAGCTGTGGTACTGGAACAGCTCTAGTTCTGGAACAGCTCTGGCACTGGAACAGCTCAGATAATGATACAGCTGGGGTACTGTAACAACTGTGGTACTGGAGCAGATGTGGTATTGGAGCAGATGTGGTCATTGGAGCAGATGTGGTACTGGAGCAGATGTGGTACTGGAGCACGTGGTACTGAAGCAGATCGCAGAACTCTGATGAAAATCGCTGTCTCTTGGTCTCAGTAGGCTAGACTCTTGTGTGCCTGCAATATTTGTACCTGGCCTCACATACGAAGAAGTTTCATCTTTCAAGCATGCTATCGTGGTTTCGAACCCAGCACCGGTACGTCATCAGGTGAAACACAAAAGTAAAAGTCACAAGTTTGAGCGACACCAACTTCCTAAAATTTATAACCAGCTTGGAAAAACGCATATTTCCCGGGGACATGACCACGACTCATGCGAGCATCGACTGTGTTTTGATAATGCTAAGAAAGATATCAAAACAATAAGTATATGACTTCATTGGTTCTGCGCTGGGTTGTACGGGTGTTAACACGCGCATTGAAGGGGTATCCGCCCCCTCGAGTTTTTCGGAGACAGCATAAAAACAGAGGCGCGTAGCGCCACCGTACTTGGCATACCTTTTTCTCACAATCTTTACAACTTTTGTCAAAATATTAAGGTTATGTCATCTCAGGTCAGGTCACCAGTACAGGTCAAGTGACCTGACCTTAAAAAAGTTTAAGATAGCATAAGTCAGAACAGAGCGAACTTATCGGATTGAAACTCATATCACATAATGGGCCCACCGAGTTCTCTAAAATTTTTACGGTATTTTTGTTATCGCTGACTTAAGGTCAGGTACGAGTCATGACCTCTCCATTGGAAATACATTGTATTTTTTTAATTGAATAACTTAATAACATATGGTGATAGAACGTTTATTCTAACTGAATTAGATTCACATTGTCTTTACGGTTCTAATGATATACATTTTATCTAATATGACTTTGGCCTGACCTCAGGTCAGGTCAAATCCTTGGTTTGACCTAGCAAGGCCATATTATATATCATTGGATTCGGCTTGCTGCGAGGATTCATATAGTTAAAATTGTTTTTCTTTGTCTTTTCTTGTTCAGATGGAATGACCGAAAACCTTAATTTACATGTTGTCCCTATGACGGCATGTTTTGACCTCTAGTGACCTTAAATGACCTGACAAAAAAATGTTTCAAATATTTTCGATGGAGAGTGGATGGGCTACCCAACGCCATTTACTGTTTTTCGCTACCTAGCGTGGTTCTTGAGATTTTAAGGGGGCGGGTACCCCCCGTCAAAGCGAAGGTGGCCCGGACCCCCGTCAATGCGCGTATTAAACGTGAGGGTTTCTGTGTTTGGCCAGTCTATGGTGTGTTCTTCAGTGGCCTCGATTTTTCGTCCGGGACACCAAAAACGAACAGTAATCCATGCTCTGACTCAACGGTCACTTGCAATATGTGAAGATGTGGATGATTGTTAGGATGAGCTGAGAAAAGATCGGTTATATGCTGAAACAGAACAAATAACCGTATGTAATCGATAGCGAGATGGATAAGGCGAAGGCCAACTTCATGGCAAAAAGACATGGCTCTTCCTTACATTGATGTACTTACATAATCAAGCCGTAAAGCGTGTTAACAGCAGTTTCACATTAAATTAAACTCCAACTAACTATGAAACAAATAATCGTCCGTTCTAAGGATCCCATACCAAAAGAAGACAAACCAGGAGCCATGTACAGGATGGAATGCCCTGATTGTACGGAGTATATATGGCGCCACCAACTCTTTCCCCGACGAAAGGGTTTCTCGGGAGCCAGCTTTCTTCGTGTTCAGGGAAGCCGCTGGGTCTTGACCCCAGGTTGACTGAGTGGATTCGGCTGCGCTGACCACTCCCCTACCGCGCCCCCGATACCCATCTAACCCACATTCATTGTTACAACTTTCCCAGATATATGAACCACTTAATATGCTCTATTTACGTACCGACTGCGGAAACGAACCTACTGACTCGTGTAACCAGAAGTACCAAAGGCGGACTCCCAGTAACAGGAGTCGATAAGTCTGTTCCCGTGTTTGGTACGTAAATAGAGCGTACTGATGCTGCTCGTGTATCCGGGGTAATTGTGGAGTCGTTCTGTTCGCAAACTACTGGAGTCCTGACGCCTTGCTCCTTCATCAGCGTGAAGATCATGTCGGAGGGCCGGAAGCACCAGCTGGTCATCAAGTCGGCCAAACTGGTGGATGCCGGCGAGTTCACGGCCAAGACCAACTCTGACGTCACCTCGGCACCTCTCAACGTCTCCTGTGAGTACTTGCCCAGCGCCGTCGCCATTCACTTGAGTGTGAAGCTTTCGGAGAGATGCGGAGGACGTTTAGTCTAACCAGCGTGAACGTTACTCTCGTGTTAGCATCAGAGGGGCCCGGGGACGTGAGTTCTGGCCCGTGTGTGTTTTCCTCTCGTGCCAGTATAAGATGGACGCGGGAGACGTGCGTTTAGGCCTTCCAAAGTCTGATAGTTGATGTGAATGTTCTGCACAGACTTGAACAAGTTCGTAAAGGGTCTCACCGACATTGATGGTGTGGAGAGGACCAAAATCGTGATGGAGGTGGAGCTGGCGGACCACACGGCGCCCTGCGAGTGGTTCTTCGGAGACAAGCTCATCGAACCCAGTGAACGGTAAGCTGGTGGGCACGTAGCCCAGGGCCTGGCAGGCCCGTCCCGCAACGAATACGTATCTCAGTGGCGTTCAGAAACACTGGGAATGGTATCGTATTTGGATTCCTTGACTCAGGGTGGGTGTATTTACAGTAAAAACATTCCAAGCAGTTGAAGTCTCAGATTCGTTGCATACAATATGCACAGGTGTAAGATGTAATCACACTCACTCTTGCAATACGTTTACCCTTGTAAGGTGCAGTACATTCGTGACATTTACATCTCTGAAAACGTTAGGATCGAGATCAAGAACCTGGGCGGTGGGAAGCACCAGTTGATCATCAACTCGGCGACGCTGGAGGACGAGGGCGACTACATCTGCAAGTCGGGCCGACTCGAGTCACTGGGCCACCTCAACGTGGCGCGGGGCGAGTCCAAACCAAAGATCAAGTTCGAAGGTCCGGTCGTCGGTGAGTGCTGAGTGATCTTTGGCTCTCTGTATTGGGCTGTATACATAGTGGAGTAATAGAGTGCCTAGGGTGTTTAGTGGTCTCGTGTAGCGGGCAATGGAAGCGAGGTGTGGCATGCTGCACGAACGTCACACAGCAATGTCGCTGTTCCAGGTCCCGTCTCCAAACCTCTGGCCTTCGATGTGCCCTACAAGGGTAAGCACGCGCACATGTCTCTACTTAAGTCATTCAAAGTACAGCCACATTTGACACATATTATCCTCTGTTATAGACAGTCAGAGTTCATCGACTATTTTGAAAACAAGCATCAGAAACACAAAACTGTGGACTGGAAATAGGTTGATACAACCACGTAGCAAAACAAAACGAAGCATTATCTTCTCTCATTTTGTTTGTCGTGATTTATGTACATCTATGGTCCCTACAATTTAAACCAATTAGCTCCTGTGTGTAGATCTTCTCGAATTCAACCACAGCATGTCGTCCCCCTTAGCTTCAGCCTTGGAACCCCGCTCCTCCGTGTAGTGCAGACATTGACTCGATGCGCTTGCAGTCCATGGCAAGAAGCAAACGGAGCTTGTGGCCAAGCTGTTCCACAACGGAAAGCCGCTCTCCTCCAAAGACGTGGAAATCAACATCAAGGAAAAGGTGGTGCAGTTCAAGTTCAAGAAACCCTCCAGAGACCAGGCTGGCGACTATGAGATCAAACTGTCTAACGGGCAGGGCGAGGATTCTAAGGCTGTGTATATCAACATGCAAGGTGAAGGGGATTTCCAGCTCGGTTTGACTGCTGCAAGCCGCCTTTGAAGTCCAGCTTGCTTCGCATGATGTGTGCTGTCTCTTCATAACAGGAACGGAGGCTTACCAGCGGTACGGGTGGTGAAGCTCTCAAAACTTCTTCCGGCGCATACTAGAACATATGCGACTTCTCTGCTTGTGTGCCGTACTGAGTCGTGGCGTTTATTTTCCTTATATTTTGGGAGCAAACTAATTAAAAGAAGTGGTGTTCTGTATTTGATAGCTTTCTTTTCTTTCTTATCGGTGTTTTGTTTTTTCAGTAGTCATTTTGGTTTTATGGAACGTTATGAGGCCTTTGAAAATTTGTTTTCGTTTGAAAGATAAGTATTTTGCATTTTTATTTCATATTTATTTTGTTCCAGTATTTTTATCTGACATCTGTTTCGCCCAAATATTGTTTTATCTTTGTTCCGTCCTCTTTTTCGATTATAAAAGCATGCCTTTCTTCAAGCTTTGGGTGGTTACTACAATTCTAATGGCCCGAAGGTCGGACTACAAAGCTTATATTCAGACTGTATTCTGTCCACCACTTCTCTGGCTATCATGTTCCACAACGTTTTTTGTCAGTTATCTCGAACATTAACTGACGAATTGAAACACGGTAGTGGAGTGGTCAGCAGGGCTGATTTCCAGGCCGCCGACCCGGGTTCAATGCCCGACGGCGTCCCTGAAGTTGAACAAGGAGCAAGCTGGCTCCCGAGAAACCCTTCCAACAGGGAAAGACTCGGCGACGCCATATGACTCTGGCTGTTAGCGTGCCAATAAGCCCCAAGAATTGATTGTATGCCGATCATTTAGTATATTTAAATAATTGTACATTTCACATTACTTAAAATTTCCCTAAGAATTCAACATCTTTTGGGATTTTCTCGATTGGTATCACTTGAAATAAAAATAGTATCCGAAGCCGTGAATTGTTATCATTTTTCTTCCAGCAGCAGCTTTGGGAAAAGCCAGTAAAGCCAATAAGATTTTTGATCATATTTTTAAAGAAGCATACTGTCATGGGTACGAGGAAGGTAAATCGTTTCTTATGGATACACATTTCCTCTAAAGCGACAGCCTTTCGACCCGATGAACATGGAAAGTTCAAATTGGACAACTTGTGACTTCACAAATGCGTCGTTCAGCCATTTTTGTAAGGATATAACAGCAAGTTATTGTTCTATAGACCTCTGCGAAAATGTCACCCCAAATTCAGAAGTTACATTTCTTAATAATGCTTTTCAGGGTGATTTGCTTGTCCCAATATTGTTTTCTTGCTGGTTTCTCGTGCCGTTTTTTCCGCCACGCTCCCCTATCAGGGAGGAGCTCTGACCGTCACCTGCACATGCGCAGATGTGCCGAGGGCGCCCGAGGACGTGAACGTCACAGACGTGTTCGCCAAAAACTGCATGGTTCACTGGAAGAAGCCGAAGGAGGATGGCGGCTCCGAGATTCAGCGCTACATCATTGAGAAGCAGGACCTCTCCAAGAAAAGTACGTTAATAGCGTACTTTTTGTGGAAAAAGTATTCCAAAATGACGTCTTATTTGCCAAAGCATTGGGTTGTAATGTTAGTTTATCGTGCTATTTGCTAAATGTGAATCCTTTTCTGGCGGTGTCATCTGCATGTTTAGTTGATGCACTAAATTTAGGTTTTTATCGGCTTCAGTTGTTATTTTGTTCTAAGGTCAAGAACAGAAATGAACTTATTGCTAATGTTTTGACTACAGAAATTTCATTGTTTTTGCAATTTCTCATTATACAAACGAGCTGTCTCTCTTTTTATTTCAGATGTGCATACATTGGGTTTGGGCTTCTAAAGTTGCTGGTGTATCTACAGTGCACATTTTCTTACATATTTACTATGGACCAGATAAGGAAAAGGCAACTCCTAAGACATCCAATGAGTATATTTTGACAGTTGAAAGTAGTCCTTTTGGGCTGAAAGGACATGGAATACCACTGGAGGAATATTTGATGGATTGGGAACTGATGATTGGGCATAGACGGATCCAGGATTGTCCGTTGGGAGGGGCACCTTCCCGGGGGGTGCCATCTGGATCATGGGGGCGCCACTATTGACCGGCAAAACCTATCAGATGGGCGCAAAATCCTATCGGTGGGCGCCGATTTTCACACCCTGGGGTGAGGGTGGGAAGCGACACTTCAGGGGGGCGCCATCGACCTTTCAGGGGAGGGGGGCACCGATGGTCGATCAGGGGTGACGTGCCCCCCCCTTTGCCCCTTCCCTAGATCTGCCTATGTGATTGGGGATGTGTTTCAAAACAGATGCCCAGTTTGCACGTAAAGGATGCCGTTGACTTATCACTGACCTTCTCTACAGGCGGATGGGACTTGTGCGGAGAGGCACCGGCCAATGCCACCTCCTTCAAAGCCGAAGATCTGGTGCTCAAGAAAAAGTACAAGTTCCGTGTCAAGGCCGTCAACAAGATCGGAGACTCGGAACCGGGGATGATCAAGGGCGAGATCATCGCCAAAGACCCTTGGGGTAAATTGCTAGCGCTAGGCAACGTGCTGAAGTGAAAACTAAAACTAATTCTCCTCCCCCAGCCCGTGAGTTGTTATATTGTCCCATACATAACTACTGGTCATTTTTGTTCAAAATTGATTTTGTCTTGCGTGCCTTGGATTTCGAGAGACCGATAAATCTGCAATTGGCATGTGAACAGCATGGCTGCACTTGTATCGTAAAATTTACCTGATTGCGCTGGCATTAACCTGTACTGATCATGCGTGCACTCACCAGCATTCTCTAACGTGCTGTGCATCATTTTGGAAGGTTTTAGGCGCGTATGCTCCTTTTCGTGTGACCGTTTTTGTGTGCGTGTGCTGTTTTTTCAACGATTGTATTGGTCGTCCTAACGACAGGTTTGTTCACATGTTCGGCTGAAATGTGTCCCATGATGTGAAACTGACACCTGGAACTTTGTTCTACCAGTGCTCGAGACGATTGGAGCTACATATTGTAGCAGGTTAGTTCTGTTCTTGGCGTGCTTATAGCACGCTGATGGTAGCAAACATATTAGAATATATATATATATATATATATATATATATATATATATATATATATATATAAAATATATAAGCATATCAGGTGAGGCTATCGAATGTGATGTGCCCAGTGATTGATGCCAAATATTTTGGATGCGCTCTAAGCTGCCAAGATTACACTGGGTGAATGCTGAAAAATGAGTGATTAATGGGCTGTAGAAAATAAACGGAATGGTCGTTTTCATACCATTGCATGCATAATGTTTTCTGCAAGGCTTAGACTTTATTTCAACGTGTTCAATGATACGGTTCCGCAGGAAACTACCCCCATATATATATATATATATATATATATATATATATATATATATCCAACCATAGGCGTCGTTCATTTTCACAACTGTTTTCACTTGCCCATTTGATTCCCCAGCTGTAAGCTAAGTGTCTCCAATTTGGTTATAACAGCGATACTCACTTGTTTTTGTCCCCCAATTACGCTGGCGTCTAGTTCTCTGCTGTCCTTCGCTATCCGTCGCGCAATGGGCCGACGGGGTTTCTGTAACGGCCCGATCACGACCACAGACGAGCCTGGGAAGCCAGGAAATGTGGAGCTGACCGACTGGGACAGGGACCACGCCGACCTCAAGTGGACCAAGCCGGAGAACGACGGTGGCGCCCCCATCACCGGCTACTACATCGAGTTTAAGGTCAGCTCTTCAGGAGTGCGACTCTGCTGGATCAGGCTTTTGTAGATGATGTATTGATGAAGGGTTCAGCGACGGTCTGGTTGTAGCTGAAATATCATAGGCCAGCTGAAAGCTTGGGTTAGGATAACTGCGCTTCACATTTTTCCAGTGCGTTTTTACCATAACGCATTGCATCGAATCTTACACCTTGTTTTGTGTATCCCACTGAATTTTGTTATTTCAACAGGAGAGCTTTGGCAAGCCCAGTAAGGCAAGTACACTTTTTGACCGAGTTCCCTATGATCCTACCCAGCCAGTGCTTCGGCGTTTCACGCGGGGCTGCTGGTTGTACATATATCCGCCGGCGACTCACCCTGGGCTTGCTGTGCAGTGTTGACGGTATTTAACACGGCAGTTCACGACACGTGTGTGCCCTTCGGTTTGACACAGCTGCAGGCGTCCGCCGAGAAGGCGGAGGTCACACCATCGCTGTGTGGAGTGCTCTTGTTTCCGTGGTGTTTTCGGACTGTGTGAAAGACGAACAAGACGACAGAGCTTCCATTTGTGTGAAAGATGAACAATATGGTATCGTTTGCTATTGCGTGAAAGATGAACAAGACGGCATAGCTTCCGTTTGTGTGGAAGATGATCAAGACGACATCGCGTTTGGTTGCGTGAAAGGTGAAGAGTGTTGGTGTTGATGCTGTGGAGGGTAAACCAGGTGACGATGGTGTCACAGCTCCGACGCGGCCGACGGCCGTGTGGCTTTTCAGAGAAGAATGCCGACGGTTTGCTTCTGACGTCAGTTGCTGTGATTTACGTCTGGTCTGCACTTATTAGGCTTATAGATGGTATGTGATAGGGTCATATCCCAATGATACGAGAGAAGAAGCGCCTTATTAGGAACAGGTAGGGCCCAGTAGTGAATGCCGTTGCAGTCAGGCAGGAAGGACCACCGATACCCAATTTGGTAGAGCCAGTCCTTGTTTGGGTCAACCCCTTAGCACGACAAAATCATACACTGATGCGCGCTAAAATGAATATGTTATCCCTCCTTTCTCTGCTTATCCTGCAATGCATCTAAACTCCTCCAGAATGACCAATGGAAGCTAGAACCACCCGGATAAAAGTGCCGAGTCCACCCTGGTGTACTGAGTGCCGTTCTAGTCTCGCTGACATACGTCCTGCACCCACTCGTAGGAGAAATTCGGAAATGAATGGCAAGAAGGAAAGTACATCGACGGCGACGTCACTTCGGGTACCATCGACGGCCTCACCGAGGGCAAGACGTACGAGTTCCGCGTGCGAGCTGTCAACAAGGGCGGCAAGGGCACGCCCTCCGACCCCACCAAACCCATCGTCGCCAAATGCCGCTTTGGTGAGTCTGGCGGCTGTCAGGGCGGCGTTGTTTATAACAATGATGTAGAAGTTTATCACATCAAGCTGTTCTTCAGTTATTTCGTCCTCTCAGAAGTTCTGAAATCCTGCTAGATTTGATCCGGGTTTTAGATGGTGCGCAACATATGGATAAACCGTCTCCCCAAAAGAAATTGGTTTCATCGTTTTGTTCAGACAGTTGGCTTCGAAGTGCGGCCTGCGGCTGACTTGTTCTGACTCCACTGTCTCCACCCTGCCCACAGTGAAGCCGTACATCATCAACAAGGACGACTTCCGCGCTGTTTGTATCAAGAAGAACCAGGTGATCACCTTCGACATCAAGTACGGTGGCGAGCCCGATCCAGAAGTGCACTGGTACCGAAACGACAAGGAAATCTTCGAAGATGTCGAAAAGTGAGTTGGTAGCAGCTTAGGGCAATGCCTTTTCTGCGTTCAAATTGCTCTGATGAATCACATGATATATGATTGTGCTGAAATTTTTGACACATATCAAAGAGCAACTTCGATCGCGTGTTCTTCATAGATTCCCTATCAATGACAACATTGGGGAAAATGACACCCATCTACATAGCTGACAAGATTTTTACCAGCCTGCCTCTTCTAATCCTGGTTGCAAAATGGATCTGATACACTAGGATTATATATTCAGGCACAGACTCTTCATCAGAATCAACATAATATCACACAAATCCTGGTAAAATCACACGTTCTTGGTCATATTCTAGCAGGACCTCTCGAGGTTTTGCTCATCTTTCGAGTTCTTTTAAACATTTTGTCAACTTATTATCATGCTCCTCGCCTCAGCACTCCAAAACCTATCACTACATAGCGGGTTTGATGTGGCTGTAAGAGGTCGAACCACGACTTATCGGCCGCCTTAGCCTCGACACTGGGTGTCAGAGGCCACAGGACGCTTCGGCGCCACATTGCCAAACACCATCTACAGGATCAGATGGTGAAACTGCGTCCCAAGTGTGACCTGCGATACATATGAATACCTGAAAAGAACTCTAGGTGAACAAAATTAATGCGACCTTTGCCAAACATGTTTTCAATCTGAACGTTTTCCCTGACGCAAAAAGTAGAATTTTACGTATGGGAAAATTTATTTCACGCCAACCTCTGGTCAAAGGAGGCGTTTGTTCGCGGCTGTTTCGTTTTCATCACATGCTTGCTCTTTTTCAGAATGCCTGATGCTGATGTCGGAAGGTGATGATCGATGTATCTTCTCCGTAGCTTTTGTGGTATACTCTTAATTAACATGGATAGCTGTGCAGACCCATATGTCTTTCTCGTTTTTTCAGCTCTACTTTCAGCTGGCTAATAGTGCAGCATACCCCGTGTGAACACTTAGATGCCTTTTTTATAACGCGGGATAAGTCTTCACTTAACCATTAAAAGGTTCCAGTATATAACAAAAAGTATTGCATAATGCGGATGAAAATAAAGCGAGCAGCATCCATACACGTTTCTTAATATTGTTACTGACGCGTTCGCTTCTGCTTATGCCAGAAAAAACTGTTAAAAGGGCTTCTCACAAGAAGTATGCCCCATTTTTTCTTTAACCTCCGTGGGAACTTTGCCCATTTTTGGAGCATGCTATACCTTCTTTCAACGTTTACCTTTCATTTTGGGCAAAATATTTTTGGCGAAGAATTTTCCGAATAAATCGTGTTTTTGTAGGCCAGCAGGTTTATAATGGCCAGAAAATCATCCAAATTAGATACAAACCGTAATTAATATCTAACCAAAAGAATACTGACAAGTGAGCATTCATCAATTAATCAATATGCTTATGTATAATGAATGGTGACCCCATCTTTTCCAGCTCTGCTTCCTGCTTGTAAACTTTTATTCTGTCGTGATTTGAAGATCTATTGTACCGGCACGCAGTATTTTTCAGTCTTATTCAGTGTCAGTTACGACGCCGGTCATTTTTGTTTGTTGGTGTGTAATACCGACTTTGAACTTCTTGGTAAATATTTTATTCTTTTGATTTTTGTATATATTTTGACCCTTGAATATTATGGTGGTGCAGATATGCTGCCGTCAAACTGAAAAAAGCGTATGTCACATTCAGAATTTTTACAGGAGATGACTTATTCCATTTTACTTAACATTAACGGAGCCCTGGGACTAATTTAAAAAGACGATATAACTAAATGTTGTTGAGCCAATTTTGTCAAATATTTTAATAAGTAGATGCGGCTTGTTTTTTCTGCATCCGATGATACCAACACCCCAAAATTGACAAAAAAGTGTGACTTACCCTTTTCATCCGTGGGATGGCAGTATAGCTCAAGTGAAGTTTCTCCTGAGCGTGCTGCGTGTGCATGCTACCTAAGACGCACATAGAGTGAGAAACGCATGTCTCTTTTTCGTTTCTGTACCAATTGGTTCGAGCGTGCATTATGTCAAAGGCTCCGTTTCGTTCTGAGACACGTTCAAAGTACCACACATGTAAATACGTCTTCCGTTTCAACACTGTTCTCGTAAATATCACGCAAGCCATTCCGTTGCAGTTTCGTTTTGTTTCGTCTCCCCCATCAGTCCTCGACTTCTGCACTCTGCACGCTTCTCCCTCTGATTGTTCACCTTGGCGCCAACCTAACCGGACATGGTTGTTTCAGGACTACCATCGACAAGTACGACCGCAACACCGTACTGACGGTCCGCAAGTGCGAGCGGGGCGACTCCGGCAAGTACAAGCTGGTACTGACCAACTCTTCCGGCTCGTGCGAGGGAGTCGCCGACGTCATCGTGCTCGGTAAGCCGGCTCAGCTCAGGCTGCTGGCCTTCCCTCAAACCCCTGCACCGCGGCACAGCCAATCTCCACAGAAAGTATAGCGGAACAGTCTACCCCCACAGGGAGACATGACGGCGTTGTTTAGTATGTATGTAGCGGCACAGCCTACCCTCCCGGCAAGGCTTGGCGGGATAGTATAAGTCCACAGGAAGATGGTAAGGGACAATGTGATCAGTGCGCCGGCACAGCCTGCCTTCATGGCAGTGGCGGATCCAGGACTTCATTTGGGGGAGAGGGCTAGAGGGTTCAAACCTCCCAACCATTGTCTCAGAACAGCCTCCGGCTATGCAATAACTATATGCACCCTGACATTTCGGGGAGGGGGGGCTTAAACCCCTAGCCCCCTTGTATCCGCCACTGTTTCATGGTGAAGTGTACTAGGCAGAATATTTCCAGGGCAGCTTCTGAGAGACGGAAGGTTAGCGTATATACAGTTGCCGCTGACTGCTCGCTAAATATATTTCCGCCATGGACATCCACTTTTGATTTAATTCAGCCCGAACACTTGCTTCACTTTTGTGTGAAACAATAAGAATAAACCAGGCACAATGAGGAGAGAGAGAGAGGGAAGGGGGACGGCGGGTAAATGGCTGAGTGGGCGTTTTCAGACGGGCGCGGTGTGTTTTGCAGGTAAGCCGTCACGGCCTGAGGGCCCGCTGAAGGTGGAGGAGGTGCGCGAGACGCACGCCCTCTGCAAGTGGAACAAGCCCAAGGACGACGGCGGCACCGAGCTCAAGGGCTATGTGCTGGAGAAGATGGACGCAGATACGGGACGCTGGGTGCCTGCCGGAGAGGTGGGTGCCACAGAGGAGGCAGTCAGTCGCAGTTGGGACTCGCCACGGTAGGGGAGCAGAACTTGACATTGTTTTTATAGCCGAAATCCGATATAACTGAAAAAATAATATCGTGGACATGGGCGGAATGGTGCGAGGACCTCAAATTTGAAGTTTTTTGTAACATAGATAGGATCGTTTTGTCTCAGTGAGGAGTTGGTTTCACAATTAACTCAGCCCCCCCCCGAGAAAGGTATAACTGGCGACGTTCTTCGGTCAGCAGGTTGCGTGATTGTATTGTCAGAGCCTCTGAATGCCTAGAGGATACCCCCCATGGCTACTCGTATGTAAATGCACCCCGCCAATGAATGGGATCAGGGGAACTATTAGAACGCGTTTTATGTAATCGTTTGCAACGAATTCGCTCAGAGCGCTGGCGCTTCGCTGCGCCGATTTCCAGTCCAAAGTATTGAGTGACTCTTGCTGCGTTTCTGAGCGATCGTGGTCTGTGTGTTTGTCGTCGTGTTCTTAGTGCTTTTGAGTTACTGATCGTGTTTTGAGTGACCCTCATCGTGTTCTGGAAGTTTCTAAGTGACCATTGTCGTGTCATGTTCTTAGTGCTTCTGAGTAACTCGTGTGGTACTAAGGATACCCTTAAGTTACTCATCGTGTTCTGAATCCTTCTAAATTATCTCGTCGTGTTCTGAGTGCCTCTGAGTGGCTCAGTGGTGTTGAAAATTGATTTTGGGTGAGCCTTATTGTGTTCGGAGTGCCTCTGGGTGACTGGTTGTGTTTCGAGTGTTTCTAAATGACCCTCATTGTGTTATCAGTGCCTCGAAGTGACCGGTGGTATTCAGAGTGCCTTTGAGAGACCGGCCAGATTTAAAGTGCCCCTGAGTGACCCTCGGCTCCAATTGATTCACTGCAGGTGGGGCCAGACAAGACTGAGTTTAAGGTGGAGGGTCTGACGCCTCGCAAGAAGTACAAGTTCCGCGTGCGCGCTGTCAACAAGGAGGGCGAGTCGGAGCCGCTGGAGACGGACGAGGCCATCGAGGCCCGCAACCCATACGGTGAGGGATGGCGGACTTCACTGGTCGAGTGTGTGACAGAGAGCGTGGCACGAGTGCGCGGCTTAAAGTGTGTGGCAAAGTGCGTGCAGAGTGCGTAGCCCTATAGTGTGTGACTGGTAAGAAAGGGGTTGAAAAGTTAATAGTGCCCCACTTTAATTCAGACTTTCCGCCGTCACTGACAGAGTGTGTGGCAGAGTGTGTGGCAGACTGTGTGGCAACGCCTGCGAAGGGGCGGGGCGAGTCCGATCGTTGCTGGCTTTATCACGGAACACCACCCCAACTCGAGCGTCCTTCAAGTTCTAGTCTACAATATCCGGCTGATCTCGACCACACGGAGTCGAGTCAAAATGCACCACACGCCCCATCTGCAATAAAATCAGCGTAATTTATATTTAGACATAATCTGCAAACCCAATTAATAAACCACACAATTAATTTTCATTTACTTGTTATCCCACAACGACGAGGGAACTAAGAGGTAAGGGCCTTTAGCTGTCCACGTGGAGCACTGACCCAAATGGGTGCATGACGAGGACGGGGAAGGGTCACCTTTATGGTGCTAAGGAGGGAAGGGACGACAGCTCCTTTCGAGTCTCCTCCTGGATTCGTCCCTGACGTGAACACAGTTTCAACGCCCCTGACACTGTATGTGTTCTAGACTGTCCCCGTTATCAAAAAGCATGCTTTTCTGATTTCTCGGGTGCTCCCACCGAATAGATTCCTTTACAAACGGACCTGTTTCAGTTCTGACGTCAGAATTTCCTGTCTCAGCTCACCTAGTGTACTGTTCTGACCTCCTTCCTATCGGTTTTAGACGAGCCGGGCAAGCCCGGCAAGCCGGAAGATCGTCGACTACGACAACACGATGGTGGAGCTGAAGTGGGAGAAGCCGTCCTCCGATGGAGGCCGTCCCATCCTGCACTACGTCATCGAGCAGAAGGACAAGTTTACCGACTGGACCGAGGTGCGACACAGACACTGCACTGCAAATCGAGCCTTCTTCTTTGCCATTCGCACACAACAATGACGATTGATGATTTTTTGTTGATTGGTTGATTGATTTATGAGTTATAATTGGGATTATTGTTGCCGAGGGACCAGAGACATAATATAAGTGGAAAAGGCAACATATAGTGTTAACTTTTAGACAGCGCTTTTAATGTTATTTATCACTCCGCGGACACTGATACTAATGTTTGTTACTTAATTTGCATCTGTTTCCCTCATCTAATGATTTGTTTGGACTTTATTTTGTGATATGTTTTTTTGTTATCTGAGATGATAGGCGGCAGAACCAGGGGGGGGGGCACCAGGGTTTCGTGTCGCTCCGACACGCTGTCCTGACACGAGCACAGGCTAGAGGGGAATGCCACTGAAGTACACCCCTTCCCCTTCCTCCTTAAATTGATCAGCTTGAGGGATGCAGTTTAGGAAGCGCATTAGGCTTTCACGTTTCCAACTCGGGCTCAAATCCCGGGCGGGAATACTGGAGAGGGATTGATTTCCTGATACCCAATATACTCTTCCAACAGGGTAAGAGTTAACGGCTCCGTATAATATCAGTATTTTGTGTGTCGTTGAATCCCAACTGCATTTTCCTAGCCTTTAGTCAGACTCTTTAAATTTGATTACTTTTCCACAGACCCATAATGCATGAAAGGGGACCCATTATGCTGGTTTTCTAAAGATAAAACTTATTTTTACCTGTGCCAGGCAAATCACTCGCCCCTTTCGCGGCCGTTGAATTGAACCCCACTGAGGGTGCGCCCTTCGTCCTTAACAAAAACGTCCCACCGCCTAGGTGTACAATAAGAATTCCCATGCATAGTTGGTCTGGTGTTTTGATCTTAGCGTTTCTCTAATTTTTATGTAAGTGTTTCTTATGTTTCGATGTAGAAAAATATTATATTTCAACGTAGATAACTACATCTTTCGGTGTAAACGCAAATATCCAGCACCGGATCAAGGACCTGATTTTGGGGGCCATAGGACTCAAGCCTCACCCACCATTACCTCGAATATCTTCTAGACTTACTTACTTACTTATGGCTTTTATTAGGCGTTCTGTGCATAGCACCTTTGCCCGCCTCTAAAGGAGTGTGTGGGAGAATTTTAGAATTTAGTGTGAGGGCAAGCTACGTTAGTCTGTTAAAGCAATGGGAGTTATTTCAAGTAATGGGCTGCAAGATGTTTTAGCTTGCAAATGGACGTCGTGGCAATGGCATAGCCATGCCAAGGGAGGTCTTTTAATAAGTTTAGACCCGCAGAGTGCGAAGGTTATTTCTGTGGTTGAAGACCTTATAAATTTAGAGTTTGAAATTTAGAATTTGAAATTTAGAATTTGGAATTTAGAGTTTGGAATTTAGAATTTAGAATTTTGTGTGTCAGCTATTGATGTCCGCTTGTATACGTTACTCGAAAACCTCCGTTAACTCAATAATTTCGTATTTTAGAAAGTGCGCTAAACACCTGGCCAGGGTGCCGCGAATTTACCCTGCAACCCGGAGGTGAAGTTGCAGCTCCCCTCTTCGGCTGGGCAGCCGCCGCACGAAAAGAAGTGGAGAGGATAGTTAGATTGTTAGTAAGAGTATAGGTGTGGTTAGTATAGACCCGCAGTGAAAGGTATCACTGCGGTGAAGAAACTTAACCTATCTAACCTAACCTGATTTCAAAGTTAGCCTAACATAACCTACCCTTAGCCTACAATGAACCATTTAAAGGTTACAAAACTATTGCTTAAATTTCGCAGTGGATCATCTATGATTGGAAAATAGGCAAGTCCTACTTTGGGGTGCACCATGCACCCTCCATCATATATACTGGGAGGGTGATTTATAGAAACTTCTCTAGCCCAGAGTCCTTTAGGAATGTAAAGACTTTTCGAGTAGCTCAGGATGGTCGTTCCCGAGCAGAGTTTTTAGGTCTACAGGGATGTTTTCGGCAGTAATCTAGCATGGGTTGCCGATGGGTATTGTGCTGGGGACAATCGATGAGAATGTGATAGGGATTCTCCATTGCGTCGCCAGGTACCACAGGTACCCGCGTTCCAATAGGCATTTAATTTTGTGTGTCCATTTCTGAGTCTGGTTAGAATAACCTCGCGCCGGCGACTCTTTTGGTTTGAACTGGGCCAGTAGCCGATGTTAGGCTTGATATAGAATAGGTGGGCGCTGTGGTTTGTAGTCCAGTCATTTTGAATTTGCTTCCGGATGGTGTCCTGGAGGAGAGCTTTGCTATCGTCTCCAGACCACGTTAAGGGTGCGATCTCTCTAAGTTCTAGGGACTTTTTGCCTGCTCATCGGCCTTTTCATTTCCTTGAATTTTGCAGTGGCCCGGGATCCAAAGAAAGAGACATCAGGGTATCATCGATACCTTTCTGAATATCTGCTATAACGTGGTGGCTGGGGTTGACTACGTTACTGATGGCCTGCAGGACAGATTTAGAGTCTGAACAGATGACGGCTGAGTTGATATTTTGGGTTCTGATTATGGCTAATGCATTTAGGATGGCAACAGCCTCGGCTGTGAAGATGGAGCAGTTGTCCGGAAGTCTTTTCTGAAGGCAAATATTTTGTCCCCAGATGCCAAGGCCTACTTTTTCGCCTATTTTGGAGCCGTCTGTAAATATAAAGGTCTTGTCCGCGTTACAAGATCGGAATTCTAGGAATTTTTGGGAGACTTCTTCCTCTGAGAAGTCCGTTTTACGGGAGGTGAAAAGAAATTCCACTTTGGGCTCTTTTCGAGTCCAGAAGCGGGAGAGTGGGGGTTTGCCTATTGTCGCTGGCAGTGCAAGATTTAGGCTTTCCAGGGTTTTCGCTACTCTGTGCTTAAATGGGGGCCACTTCTGTAGAGTGGCTTTATTTGCTCGTCTGGGATGGGCAAAACATTGTTTTGCCGGGTGATTTTCGGTGGATTGAACCTTGATGTAGTAAGAAATAAGCTGGGCGTCGCGTCTTGTCTGTAGTGGGCACAGCCCGCTATCAGTTAGCAGGCTGGTGATGGGGGATTCTCTGAGCGCGCCTGTGGCTGCCCGGATACTGGCGTTTTGGACTCGCTCTAGCTTTAATTTATTGGTCTTGTTCGTCGAGTCAAAAACGAACGAATTATATTCGAGAATGGACCGAATCAGGGACTTGTAGAGCATAAGCAGGGTCTTTCGATCCCCGCCATACTCTGTGCCGCCGAGCATGCGGAGAATGTTGACTCGCTTTTGACAGCTAGAGACGACTTTGGTGATGTGCTCATTGAAACTCAATCGGGAATCTAGGGTGACGCCCAAGAATTTGAAGCTATTGGTGCATTCAATAGGTTTACCCGAGATTTGGAGCCGTGGGGGGTCGTGTCTGGAATGCGCTCTGGCAAAGACAACGACTGATGATTTTTCCGCCGAGAGTGATAGACCCATTAAGCTACACCAATTATCGATGTCGTTTAAGCTGTATATCTTCTAGATATGCAGTAATTAGAGAGCACTTTGAAGTTTGTAGGGGCTTGATCTTTACCCCACCTTGTGTCCTCCAGTGCGAGCCGCCGTTGAAGAGCCTAACGCCTCGTTGCGGTGACCCCTTAGGTAAAGAAGACTGACGACGATAAGCCGGAGGTGAGGGTAGGAGGCCTGAAGGAGCAGCAGACCTACCAGTTCCGCGTGCGTGCCGTGAACAAGGCCGGCAAGTCAGAGCCCTCTGAGCCCACCGGCAACCACCTCTGCAAACACAGGAACCGTACGTACCCCCAGCGTGCCACTTTTTCTTATTTTTCATAAAACGTGGTACTTGACAACTCAGGATTCAAATGGTATTTTACCTTGAGTTAGATGCTCTTTGATTTGCCTTTCATGGCGTCATATTTTGTGATTATTGTCGGTTTTGATCAGCCAATATCCGTTCAAAACTTCTTACCCATAGCGCTGCAGCGTTTAGCACCGACCCGCGCGCTAACCCACTCCGCTGTATCCCTACAGTGAAGCCGAAGATCGACCGAAAGAACATGGTGAAGGTGGTGATCAAAGTGAGCCGCTCGCACAAGTTTTCGGTGGACGTTCGCGGCGAGCCGGCGCCGGAGCTGGTGTGGTTCAACAGCGCCGGAGACCAGCTGCAGACCTCCGAGCGAATCTCCGTGAGTCGAGCCCTCCCGCCCAGCTCAGCTACCGCGCTTGGTTGCCACTCTGTAGACTCGGTTGTTCTGCTTCATCTGGTGTTGTCGTCAAAGGCCGCCCTGGCAACGAGTAACAGAGCAGCCGAAGAGCAGTGCTGGCGCTGGATGATGATGATTCAAGGAGTGGTCGTAATGAAGAGTGCGCCGTGACAGACGCACGGTGTTTTCATTCTACCTTGACCGAGAACAGCGCGGCTTTAAGCCTTCCGACTTTGAATATATTGCTAAATGCAACAGTCATTTGACAGAATATAATTGTGATCAAACGCGCCCAGTACTACCTGGTCAACAGGTATGTAAGCATTTCCGCGAATTGGTCACAGATCACTGTTCAGGTTTTTTCTGGGCATTCACTTTGTCACAGCCAGACATACTGGCCTACATTTTGACGCGGTTCCCTGCGTACTAACGCCATTTGTCTATTTCAGATCGAAAACGTCGACTATCACACCGACTTCTCAGTCGAGAAAGCCACCAGGAAGGACTCGGGACTGTACACGCTCAAGGCCTCCAACCGAAACGGCCAGGACGAGGCGCAGTGTGAACTGCTGGTCCTGGGTGAGGAATACCGCCGGCCAGCGTGCTGGAGTGTGTCAGAGTACAGACTTTTCAGTAGAACAGCCTCTTGCAGTTTTCCCACCGGGTTCGTTTTCGATTAGAAATGTCAGTGTTGGGCGTTATTTGACTGTCTTCATACACGACCAGTTAGAACAGTGTCATTGCACAGTCGTGCCGATACATATAAGATACGTGTTCCTCCGCGTTGAGCACTGTCCTGAAACGTTTCGGTGTTCGCAGGTAAGCCGTCCAAGCCGAAGGGTCCGCTGAAGGTGGAGAAGGTGTATGACAAGGGCGCCACCCTCAAATGGGAGAAGCCGGAGGATGATGGAGGCGTGCCCATTAAGGAGTACGTCGTCGAGAAGCAGGACACTTCCACCGGTAAGTTCGCGTACAAGTCGTAGAAGCGAAGGCAACATTGGTGAATGAATGCTTGTCTCATTGAAGAGATGCGTTTTTGCGGAGTGATGTCATTGATGATGGAAGTAGAATGGTAATTAGGTTTCCACTTAGTTTTCCGATGGCTTCGAGGAACAATTCTACCAATGCTCACTTTATTGCCGGTTTTAATAAAGTGAAAACTTCTGATGCTATTTTCTTCCGTTCACCACCTTGTTCTGTATACCTCCCGTTGCATTTACAATGCGTTCAGGAGATGAGACTGACTTCAGCTGTCTGTGAAGCTGTTGGCGTGATGGTGAACCGTGTGGTTGACTCTCGCCGTGGCGTGCAGGCCGGTGGGTGCGATGCGGGAAGGCCCCCGGCGGCCCCACCCACCCCGAGTTCCAGATACAGGACCTGATTCCCGGCCAGGACTACAAGTTCCGTGTCTCTGCCGTCAACGACGAGGGAGAGTCGGAGCCACTGGAGACCGAGAAGGCCACCAAAGCCAAAAATCCCTACGGTAGGTGGCAGCAGCTATCACCAGCAGGCGAGGTAAAAACCTGTGACGCCTGATTCTCGGCAGAAGCCGAAGGAAGAATTTGACAATTATTTACATTGTTGAAGATAGTAAGATAGTGCCGTCCAGGAGTCTCATAAAATGATGATGCCAAAAATGTTCCGTAAAAAGTAAAAAGTCAAGTTTATGCTTACATCATCTGGATTTCCAAAAGTAATGTGAGCTTAAGCATAAACCTTAAGCACGAGCGTTTATAACGCTGTACTTGCATCCGTGCCGCAGATCCGCCAGACTCCCCGGGCAAGCCTGAGATTGAGGACTACGACAACAAGTCAGTGACCCTCAAGTGGGAGAAGCCCAAGAGCGACAACGGGGCTCCCATCACCAAGTACATCCTGGAGAAGAAGAACAAGAAGAGCGGCGAGTGGGAGAAAGCGTGCGAGGTAGGAATAGGAGCTTAACCCAATTACTGAATGTGGTTTCACTACATAAGTGCATAGGGTGCATGGCTGAGATTTTTACAAACTGTCCTTACTGATATTTCAATATTTTAATTGTTATCTTCAAAAAAAATTCGAAACTATTTCAATTCCTCTGCTTCTAGGCTTGGTGGGGTCCATATTCCATAATTATCGCTATACCTGTATTTGTGTTACTTCTCGCTGACGTCACTATCCACCAGCACTAGCGTACAAACCAATGCATTGGTTAACCATTGCAATGGTCCGTCCCTTGTTAAGACCATTAGTCCCCTACAGCCTTTGGCAGTGGATCATTCTGCGCAATGGATTGTTGGGGGCTACTCGGATCTAACCATCACAGCGTTCATAATCGGACTTAAAACTGTGGATGAATGAGACAGCCGTGTATGTCATTACATACCTAGTTGATAGATGTGTTTTCTTGGGGATTATTTAATTTGCTTCCAGGTGCCTGGTGATGGTTGTGCTTACTGTTAGGCCATGGTGATGGTTGTGTTTGCCTTCCAATGTCTGGTGATGGTTATTTTTACCTTCAGGTGTCTGATGATGTGTTTGCCGTCAGGTGTCTGATGATGTGTTTGCCGTCAGGTGTCTGATGATGTGTTTGCCTTCAGGTCCCTGCTGATGGTTATGCTTGCCTTCAGGTCCCTGCTGATGGTTATGTTTGCCTGGTGATGTATTTTTGTCCCCAGCCCCTCACCGCCTGCGGGGTCCGATCAGCCCCCCCTCGGTTTTTTTGCAAATAGTTTTGAGCCGATTTAAATGTGACACGGGTCGCTTTGCAGGTCTATAGGGTAATTAGTTTGATAACTCATGACAAAAAGTTGATCAGGTCACGTCAGCTAGTTATGACATCATATCTAAACCCGTGGGAGGCGAATCTGTTCTTTTAAAATTAGGCTGACAAAACCAGGGCGTAATTCGGTTTCTAGAAGAGCTAGATGAAGTTTCTAAGTATCACTCGAAAGCTCTTGATTCTTTTTTTTTGCTGTTTTTAATTTTGAGGTCAACTCAGTACTAAGGTCGCAAAAGGTCACCAAATGTCACAGTTTCCAAACTGTATGTATCTATAACTTTTGAACGGAACAAGATATAGTCATAAATTTGAAATCAGTGTAATGAGCATGAGTCAAGGATTCGATTCAATACCAACGATTTGATGTATTTTGTTTTGTTATATGTCCCATGATGCCTGAGTTATACGGGATTTTCTGAATGGGTCTAAATTTGATCCATTTTGGCAAACAGTGATGTCACAGGTCAACGGAAATTTTTCCCACTCAGTTCCGAAGTAGAAGACGGTAAGGCGCTTCCAGTGCCATTTTTTTTCCGATCACCTCCGGTTCCCGAGATTGTAAGCAGGGGGTCCGACCGGATGCCCCAGGCAGTGGGGTGTACGAAAAGAGGCCAAGCGGTGTCGGGTGAACTGTTTGGTGATGGATGCTTTCCGTCAGGTGCCTTTAGACGGTTATGTTTACTAGGGCTGATAATCCCGGGATCGGGATCCCGGGATCCCGGATTGTGTTAATCCCGAATCCCGGGATTATATAATTCTGAATCCCTGGATCCCGATATTTTCCAACACTCAAAATAGCGTGGAAAGCGTCGTTGATAGTAATAAAAATCATTATAGAATCCAACAACATGCTACAGCGTTGTTTTATGCTTAATATTTTACCTACCTGAAATGTTCAAACACAAGCAAAAGCCAGGCTATTCCTTCTGCATGTACGTAGATTATACATGGGATCGCTTCACAGTTCACACTGTGTCAGTTTCTCTGTTCGAGCGAGTCTGAAAAGTAAAAAAAATTGAACGACCCTAACGAGACATGCATCGCGATCGAAAAGAACCAGGCGCATGGCTTTAATATATTACAATTGACCCGTGGGGAGTCACAACTGACCCTTGATGGGGTCAAATGTAACATTTGAAGGAAGTATTTCAAAGCCAAGTTATGTAGCGATGTACTAGCCAAGCAAAGACCAATCAATGTTTTTATTTTGGTATAGTGCTACATCTGCTAGATAGCCAAAATTTCAAGGCTGCTGAAAATATGATGAAAAGTTTTCTGGCACAAAGCATTGCCCTTCCTGAAGCAGAAAATTAAGAATCGTGACAGTTACCCCGGTCTCCCCTATCAACTTTACAGAAAAAGTAATGCAACGATCTCACTCTAAATTTCACATATGCTACCAACACAATAATAATAAATGGGCTAAGCACTTCACACCGGCACACCAGTAACCAGTCTGACGCGCTTTGACTACTCTGTGTCCCGCCTAATCCACGAACGAGCTCTGAGCGCTGACAACCGACCACGTCTGAAATGAGAGCATCATGCAGTGCCACGGTACTGGTTGGAGGGGCTTCTGGTCGGATAGAAAACAATTTTTGATTGGTTTTAGGCTATTTCCTGCGTTGTGGTTAGTTAAATTGATGCTGAGGCTACTTAGCCGGGATTTCCCGCAACTACTTGCTTTGTTACGTTTTTGCACGATGGAGTAGACGGCTACTGATGGTAGTTTTTGAATACAATTATCGTGGATTGTCGGTTTGGGAGGACCAATACAACAAACTTATTATTAACGGGTGGTATTCTGTTTTATTTTCGTTAGGTGAGTTTTTTATTAAGTTTTAAGCAAGACTTGTCTTTTTACTGGGGGCCAATTTCCCGGCACTGGGGTGGGGGGGAATTTCTGCCGACGGGGGAGGGGCCGATTGGCCCCCAGTTAACATGTTAAAAATGACCTGGGACAGATGCATGCTTCCGAAGTAGTTGTAGATGCAGAAGCGATGGACGTTGATGATCCTCAGCCAGCACAGTCGCTTCAATCGATGCATTAACAGGCTCTAGATAAGATAAGAGTTCCAGAGCCAGATCACAGTTCAAGTGCATCCAGGCTAAGTCTCTCAATCCTCCGCTTATGACCAAGGTCATTAGGAAAGAGTTGGAAAAGCTGCCTGCCTCTGGAAGCACGGGTATGATAGCTCTGTCCTACAGCTGGCTCAAGGACATAGTCCCTACGAGTGTTGACTCGAAACGTGTGTTTTCAACTGTCGGGAATATCGTCACTAAAGAACGGTCGAGTCTCGGCGACGAAGCCGTTGATGCCCTTTGCTTCCTCAATTGCTACTATCGTGGCAGGTGACTTGTGTGACCAGGACACAATAGGCAAATACCTCTATTGTAATATGACTAGAAATATAACCAAGAAATATATATAGTCAATATCATTCATATGCCTTTATTTGTTTGGGGTGCAGAGCATTTTATTTTGTTTAGTGTCCATATGAATTTTCATGTGCTTTCCGCATGGTGTAAATAGTATGCTATGAGTTATCCTTAACGGGAAATATTTACTATGCTGTGAAGAATACGCCACATACGTTATCTAAAGCAGACCCTTGTTTTCGACATGTTTATTGAAAAAAATTGCCCAATCCCGGGATCCCGGGATATCCCGGGATTGAGGTCGATGAATCCCGGGATCCCGGGATTGCAAAAATATCCCGGGATTATCAGCCCTAATGTTTACCCTCAGATGCCTGGTGACGGCTGTGTTTGCCCTCAGGTACCTGGTTATGGTTGTGTTTGTCTGATCATTTATGTGTTTGCCCTCAGGTACCTGGTGATGGTTGTGTTTGTCTGGTTATTTATGTGTTTGTTCTTGTGGTGTCTGGTGATGGATGATTGCCGTCAGGCGCCTGTCGGTGGTTGTGTGTGCCCTCAGGTACCTGGTGACGGTTGTGTTTGTCTTTAGGTGCCTGGCGATCAGACGATGGGCGTGGTGCCTGACCTGGTGGAGCGTGAGGTTTACCAGTTCCGAGTGAAGGCCGTCAACAAGGCCGGTCCCGGCGCAGCCTCCGAGCCCACCGACCACCACATCTGCAAACACAGAAAACGTCAGTCGGCACACCTGCACGACTGTGTTGTGTCATGTTTGTTTTACGAAAAACTTATTGTTAAATGCTTTGGTACAGGATGCTTGCAAAGAAACAATAATATATCGACATTGATAACCACGGGCCACGTTAAGCGGAACCATGAGTATAAGATGTTGCTTGCCGAGGCTGCTTTGCTGTTTCTTGCAATGCTGAGCTTTCCAACAAGGGATTGAAATTGAGTTTATTTAGGCGACTAAATGGGAAGGATTTATTGTTGTGACGGAGAGGATCGCATCAATACCAAAATGGCAGGCTGGTCACTGGATTCTCAACACATAGTTGAAACGTGTATCTATAAAATGTGTATGAATTGAAACGCTAAGTTCTGTATATCTGGACGAGTGTCTTGAAATATCCTTTTGTGTCATGTTTGAACCAGCACGAAGCCTTTTTACCTTGAAAATATTATGTATCTTGTTCACCACAGTGTACCAGACATGTGCAAATCTGACTTATCACTGGATTCCACAGTAAAGCCCATGATTGATCGCACCAACCTGGAGATGACCAAGGTGAAAGCGGGAAAGCAGGTCTTCTTCGACGTCAACATCCGTGGCGAACCGCCTCCCACCGTCACCTGGATCCTCAAGGACGAAGTGGTGCGTGTCGCAATACTGCATGCGCCTGATGCTCCTTTTTAAGAGCCAACACGCTTGTTTGTTTTACTGCCTGAGACAGTGCTGCTGAAGAATTACAATGAGCAGGACTCTCTGAATGGATGTTGACCCGTACTACGCTTGCTAGAAAGAATCGGCATGATGTCTTATGATACAGTGTATGCTGTTTTGGGCAGGTGAGCGCACAGAACGTCTCGGTGGTGAACGTGGACTACAACAGCAAGTTCACCATCAAGGACAGCGTGCGCAAGAATACCGGAATCTACAAGATAGTGGCGGAGAACGAGCACGGCAGGGATGAGGCCGAGGTGGAGGTCGTCATCCTCGGTAAGCCCGCTGTGGCTCAGCCTGGAGGTGTTCCATTCGGGTGATGTGTTCGTCCCGCTTGAGTTATGCTTCATTGCCTTGTCTAATTATTTCCGGACAGAAATAAGGAAGCTAGTTAAGAGACTAAAAAGAAAAAAGGTAACCTGGATATATATCAAATATTTGAGGCAAGACAGTTTCATAGGCTGCTACGTACTGGACGTCTAACAAAAAACTAGTTTTGCCAACACATCACGTTCCGTTTCTCGTGCAACGCTGCTGGAGTGGGACGCTTTCTGTGGGCTGCAGCGCCGCCGTCGAAGCCGAAGGGTCCTCTGAAGGTGTCGGACGTGACGGCCAAGAGCTGTAAGCTCAAGTGGAACAAACCGGAAGATGACGGTGGCGCCCCCATCACGGCGTACGCGGTTGAGAAGCTGGACACCAGCACAGGTAGGTCCGGCTCTCTCCGCGGTGAAGAAGCTGGATACCAGCTCAGATATGCCCGGCTCCCGGTGACGTCAGTACCTGTACTGTGACCCGGGTCCTGGCAGATGTCGCCCGCTGTGGTTAGATTGATGCATCCTGTCGTTAGGAGCGTGCTGAGCCTGATGTTTGGTTCATGTGAATGCAGGTGCGATACCATCCGGTGTGATAGCAACTTGTTCTGAGATCTACGCTGTGTTCCAAAAAAGTCGGTGTCTGTGTCCTACTACCTAAAGTAATTAAAAATTAACGACAATTACAGTCAATTGGTTAGTGCTTTGACATGCTGGAGCTACACTACATTTGAAGCAAATATTCACCATTTCACCTGTTGATGTGAATGAGCGACAGCTGTACTCACTTGTAGATTTATAAAACAATGTGCTAGAATATGCATGGTGTTGCCTCCACATTACTCGATGTAATTCTGTCAGGTCGCTTGGGTGCCGACGGACTGTCACTGGATGTGATTCTGTCAGGTCGCTGGGTGCCGGTGGGCCGTGTGAGCCCGGATGAGACTGGTATGGACGTGCCGGGCCTGCTGGAGGGGAAGCAGTACCAGTTCCGTGTGAAGGCTGTCAACGAGGAGGGCGAGTCGGAGCCGTTGGACACCGACCACGCCACACTCGCCAAGAACCCGTACGGTGAGTGCCGGAGGTGGCTGGTCAGAGGAAAAACGCTAGATGCCACGCACTGCTAGGATTTCAAATCGAGTCTAGACTACAACGGTAGAAAAGTATATAGACCTTCATGTTTAGCCACCTTTCCCATAGAGAGGGACTTGGATGGATTTTTAAGTATCCTCGTATGGGTTACTGTCCTTGGACATATAATTTCCGTGTATTTTTTGGACCACGCGCTGACGTCTATGTGCCGTTGCTACAGACATCCCGGGGGCTCCTTCCACGCCGGAGATCGTGGACTGGGACGTGGACCGGGTGGACCTCAAGTGGAAGGCGCCGAAGGACGACGGCAACGCGCCCATTACCAGCTACATCATCGAGAAGAAGGAGAAGTTCGGTGCCGGCTGGGAGCCAGCGCTCGAAACCACCGTAAGAAACGCTGCCGCTTCTTGCGAACCATCTCGAGGCGGTTGATGTATCTCTTGGGTTTCTATTGCTGTTTTGTGTCACCCCACGGTATTTTTGTTCATACTTTCATTTGACGCCAGAAAGAGTTCCCAAGAAACTTTTGTGAACGTTGGGGTTCTTGGTTTAGAGGCAGCTCTCGTATCAGAACTAATTTTAGCCACTGACACAACCATGCCAGTTAAAAGCTGCAATGCTGGTCTAACTTGACGGGTTGATTGTGGGGTGTGGCCATCACTATGGAGAGGTCACGAGCCACTGTCGCTGACCCGACAGAGCGGCAAGCCTGAGGCTCGCGTGCCGGGCCTGGTGAAGGGCAACACCTATCAGTTCCGGGTACGTGCCGTCAACAAAGCCGGACCGGGCGAGCCGTCCGAACCCACCCAGCCGCACATCGCGAAGGCCAGATTCCGTGAGTGCCAGAGTATTACCAGGAGGGATACTAGAAAGTCAACATTGGTGTCTCTTACAGTGTGTCTTGAGTGGCGAATCATTACGAATGCTGCACATTTTGAGCAAATGGCTCTTCCTGTCATGCCCCCACATAGTGCGGTCAGTCTAAGCTGCTCTCCCTTTACTATATTGCAGTATTTGTGCTCCAGAGAAGCATCTGCTGCCAGAGACGGATCCAGAGGGGTTAATCCGGCCTTGCCCTCCCAGGCGAAGAATAGGGGGTCAAACCCTCTTTTGCCCCCTCCCCTCCACATTACTTGTGTGTCACCATTTATCAATAGGGGAGGATGGATCCGTCAGTCAAACCATTTTTAAGCGTTTTTCCCGAAAGATACCCGTTTAAAGGGAATGTGGCACCTTTATAACCTGATTTTAACTGAGATAGCCAAGTTGTAAAGCATGCCCGAAACCCCCGTGCTCTATATACAATTTGTCTTGAAACTCAAAATTTTCATAGAGAAAAGCTAAAAAATACCTTAGATGTACCCTACATGTACCCTTAGCAGCAGGCCACAGATGTCAGTTGTTGGCGTGACGACATATGCTGATGTCACAGTGAGTATTAGCCAATCGAAGCCCTTGAAGCCAATTGAATACGGTAGTGGTTGCTAGATCATGAAATCATCCTCAGACAGATATTTATTTATTTCCCTAGAGGAACGTTTTACAAATCAAAATATTGAGCTTATTGTGCATTTTTTCAGAGAAATCATGGACGCTTCCATGATTTTCGGCTAAAAGTTCCCCTAATTACACTAGACTCTAGGATTCGACCAAGGTGCCACATTCCTTTTAAAGGTGAAATTCTGCTTAAAGAGGAAGAAACTGAAGGCCATTCCCGCCTTTCGAGCACGATTTGTTTCAAAATGATTTAGTACACAAATGTTTTGTCATGGCGCACGTGAGTCATTTGAGGGGCGCCCTTGTTTGAAGATGCCGTTTAGGTGTAGCTGATGTGAAAAATTGAGTCACGGCACCATTTTAATACCGCTTCCACCGCTCGATGTTTGTTATGTTCCTTTTAAGCGTCCGGGGTTGCCATGGATTCACTCTTCCCCTTGCAACCTTAAACCAACCGGCTGCATCCGCCCTTTTCAGTTGAAATAGTTAGGACAGTGGACTAAATTCATAATTTTACGTGGAATCGCACACCTGGAGCATATACCTTTTGGCATACAAAGCTTGCATTGTAACGTCCCTATTAAAATTTTGAGAAATAACGGATCAAATTTTTGTTGTTGTTATAAATAGACCAAAACCATACCTTTTCAAACACTATGTATGTTCCTGTATCTGTGTAATTCTGCCCGTCTCTTGTGAGTTTTGACACCTTTTTTCCTTGAATACTGATGTCACAGACTGTGCCAAGACAGTTTAAGGACACTGGGTAACTCTTTCAGTCAAGCCTTACATCAACCGGGAGAAGTGTAAGCCGCTGACGGTGCGGGCCGGGCAAGCTGTCCGTCTGGACGTCGATGTGGAGGGAGAACCCCCTCCAGTGGTCACCTGGGCCTTCAAGGGCAAGGAGGTTGTCACAGACGCCCACTACCGGGTGGAAAACGAGGACTACAACACCAGACTGCAGATTCAGGATACGTCCCGCAAGCAGAGTGGTGTCTACCTCATCAAGGCGGTCAACGACTCCGGAGAGGATGAGGCCGAGGTTCAGGTCAACATTCTCGGTAAGTGTGCTTGGAACACCTGGGTCTTAGCTTTTGTATTTGTGTTTTCTTGTTTTAAACATGACTATCATGTTGCGTGGTTTTCTTATCAAAACACATATTTATCTAGTTTGAACATTCCAGAAGCATCGTAAGTGCATAAGCACCGTTCATTAGATACAATTTTGGGCCACGGTAATTATCTAAAAGGCTGCGTTTTCAGAGGTAGACGAAGTCTTTCTTCAAAGTAAATAATCATAGTTTCTCATGCAAGAGAGATGGCAAGTTAAAATATTTGCCTATTTGCTGTCAGTCTAATTTTGATAATATATGTTCCGAATGCTTCACTGAAAGCCACCTTGATAACATTTAGGAAAACTGACTAAATATTCGCACTCATTCTTCCCCAGACAAACCCGGCCGTCCGGAGGGGCCGCTGGAAGTATCCGACGTCCACAAGGACCACTGCAAGCTGCACTGGAACAAGCCCAAGGACGACGGCGGGCTGCCAATCCAGGCGTACGTGCTGGAGAAGCTGGACACGACCTCAGGCCGCTGGCAGCCGGCGGGTCGCGTGCCGGGAGACACCACCGACGCCGAGATCAAGGGACTGGAGCCCGGCAAACGGTACGAGTTCCGCGTCAAGGCCGTCAATGAGGAGGGAGAGTCCGAGCCGCTGGACACGGACCACTCCATCCTGGCCAAGGACCCGTACGACCCGCCGGGTGCGCCGTCTTTGCCGGAGATCATCGACTGGGACGAGAGGATGGTGGAGCTGCAGTGGGAGGCGCCGCTGCGTGACAACGGTGCCCCCATCACCAGCTACATTCTGGAGATGAAGCCTGAGAACGCGGTGGAGTTCACCAAGGCGGCTGAGGTGGGACCCCAGCTGAAGGGAAAGATCACAGGTCTGACGCCAGGCCAGAAGTACCAGTTCCGCGTGAGGGCCGTCAACAAGGCAGGCCCTGGCGAGGCCAGTGACCCCACCAACATGCACACGGCCAAGGCCAGATACCGTGAGTGAAATGTGTGGTTAGTGCTCATGCTTATAGATGGCTTGTGAGGTCTTTGAAGAGAGTTCAGTCCGATAGGGTTAAGAGAGCACAGCCCTCAGAAATAATCGAAGCTGAAAATATGTTAGCGATATCCGCATCACAATTCATGCATTATTTTCTGCAACTTGTTAGGGACTTGCTGTCCTTTTCACTCGAATGTTTTGCTCAGCAGCGTTGGCACTTTGAACATTGAAAGCCTTGCTCCACAGTGAAGCCACACATTGTGCGCGACAACCTGAAGCCGATCGTCATCAAGGTGAACCAGCAGGTGATGCTGGACGTGGACATTATCGGAGAGCCGCCTCCAGCAGTCAGCTGGACCTTCAAGGGCCAGGTCAGTCATCAATCAGCCACTCAGCCAGCGAAAATCACCAGGAAGTTTACCCACCGGTTATTTCCGATATTAGTAGAACTAGATGAATGTGTTCATATCTATTTTGAAACGTAGTTCAGGGCTTTTCAGCTTTCGATATAATCCAAACAAACTGGAGAAGCAGAGCACCCACTGCCGAGTTGCTTCCTCCCCTTTCGGGCCTTCTGCTGGTCCGTATCAATCCTGATCTGTGTCGGTGTCGGTCCCTCCGCGACCTGAACCGCCATCTCCATTGTCGCTCTTCCGCATCCTGATCTGTCATCTCTTCGGTCCCTCTGCGCACTGACCCACCATCTCCCGTGTCGGCCCTCGCCCCCCCCTCTCCCGTGTCGGCCCTCCGGTCCTAACCCGCCATCTCCCGTGTTGCTCCTCCACGCCAAACCCGCCATCTCCCATGTCGCCCCTCCATGCCCTAAACCGCCATCTCCTGTGTCACCCCCCGTGCTCTACCCGCCATCTCCCGTATCTGTCCCTCCACCCCCTAAGCCGCCATCTCCCGTGTCGCCCCTCCACACCCTGACCCACCATCTCCCGTGTCGCCCCTCCACACCCTGAGCCGCCATCTCCCGTGTCGCCCCTCCACGCCCTGAGCCGCCATCTCCCGTGTCGGCAGCCGGTAGAGACAGGGCCTGAGCTGACCATCACTAACGTCGACTACAACACCAAGTTCGCGCTGTTCCGCGCGCGCCGCATCGACTCCGGCGTGTACACCATCACGGCCAGCAACTCCTCCGGCGAGGACGTGGCCGAAGTGGACATCACGGTACTCGGCAAGCCCAGTCAGCCAGAGGGCCCGCTGGAGGTGAGGAACAGGTCATATACTGAGGCTCAGTTCTCAGTCTGGAGCAGGGGATATTTTCCAGTGCTTGGAAATGATAAATAACCCTGATTGAACCCTGTTAGATGATAGGGCCTAATTGAACAAGGGATATGAATATGTGCTACTTTAAATATGCCCTTTATAATAAATCGTTTGTTGTATGGTATCCAAGGGCTGCTCCGCTTATGATAGCTGCAAGCCCATCTACATAACGATTATAATATTCACCTTTATATTTATCTCTGGTTGAGCCATTTAGAAAATTGCTTAAAATTTACCGTTTGATATTTCAAAACCTTTGCTATTAAAAACGGTCGATTCAGCAGCATTTACGCTATTACCACTGTACGATGTTTCAGGTGTCAGACGTCACAGCCAACGGGTGCAAGCTGTCCTGGAAGGTGCCCGAGGATGATGGTGGCTCCCCGATCGACCACTACGAACTGGAGAAACTCGACCCGCTGACGGGTAAACCACTCACGATGGAGCGTAGTGCAGCTGTATACGTGCCGCACAATTATCTGCGTTACATGCCAAACCCGCCAAACTCTTAAGACAATCACAGAACTTGATATCTACCTTTTTAACCACATCCACGGTCAATTTGCAAAATTTGAGATCTGTTCTTTTGTTTTGGTTGACTAATCCTGTCATAAGTGTGTAATTTCGCAGCCTCCAGTAATGTGCAGAACTTGGAAAGTGCGGCTGCTGCAGTTTTCATAGCTAACCCTGGCTGGCTTTTCACATTGGCAGGTCAGTGGATCCCGTGCGGAACCTCGGACGGCCCCGAGGCTACCATCACGGGTCTGCAGGAGGGCAAGAAGTACAAGTTCCGCGTGAAGGCCGTCAACAAGGAGGGCGAGTCGGAGCCGCTGGAGACGGAGCAGTACGTGCTCGCCAAAAACCCATTCGGTAAGCGCTGGCTAGTCGTATTTTGATTACTCACGTATGCTGTGGGCCAAAATGTAACAATATAAGCGAGCTTATTCCTGCAGTGCCCACGTTTGATTACTGCCCGGTACTAGTGCTCTCACTCAGGCTATCAAATATTGAGGGTGTGACAGACTGAATGACTTGAATGCTGCTACCTAGCCAATACTAGAGACATACGATATCTCCTTCAATTCATCGATCGACGAAAAAGCTATTTCAGCGAGAAATTGTCCGTTTTGAACTCCAATCTGCACAATGTTATCACATCACCCATGTTGTCTCCAGATCCACCAAAGAAGCCCAAGCGGCCAGAGCTGACCGACTGGGACCGAGACTTCGTGGACCTGCAGTGGGAGGCCCCTGACGACGGTGGCGCCCCCATCACCGAGTACGTCATCGAGAGGCGCGACAAGGCCGACCTGCCCAGCACCTGGAAGCCGTGTCTCACAGTGCCGGTGAGTGCACGCTGCCGGCGACCCTGCTGCTGGAAGGCTACGGTGCTTCCCTGTATAGCAGCTGGGTGGCTACAAATATAGCATTGTGGCTACTCAACTGAAGAACGGCCTTAACTATTGACCAGCAAAGATCGAGGGAGAAGAGTCACCGGTTCTTTTGCAATTATGAATGTCTAATCAGGTGTTAAAAACCATTTGATGTTGCTAGTTCTATAAAACACACTTATTTTTCTCCCGTTATTTTGCGATTGGGTGCCTTCACAAATACCGTGACCAACACTGTTGGATATCTTGGTGTGACGTCATCCCGCTGACCTGCGACGTGTGTGGGCTGCAGGGTGACCAGACGAAGGGTCACGTGACAGACGTGATCCCCGGCCACGAGTACGAGTTCCGCGTGGTGGCCGTCAACAAGGCCGGGCCCGGAGAGCCGTCCGACGCCACCAAACCGGTCATCTGCAAGCCGCGCTTCCGTGAGTGCTCTGCCATGGCTGCTGACAGAGCTTGGGCGATAATTGAGACTTGGTAACTCCGCCACAAGTAAAACTTGTGTCTGTTCATAGACCTTGGGCGATGAGTGGGACTTGGTAAACAGAGCTTGGGCGATAATTGTGACTTCGGTAACCCCGGGGCGCCCACCCCACCGGGGCAGAGCCCCCCTAACCAAAAAGGGCGTTAGCCAAACAAACAAAGCCGCGAAAGAGACATACTCGCATGTTTAGTGCTCAGGTCAATGGTTACCCCAGAGCAAATAGGTCAAGATCGGCTATTTCACTCAAATACAAGATACAAACGGGCAAACTCTTATGCCATTAGAGCTATGAACCTGGTAAGTACATTGATAGCAAATGCCAGTACTTTTCTGCTATGAACGTAAAGACCTCCCGCCAGTGGTACCGCCGAGGTCACCCGACCTAATATGACCTAGGCACGAAGTCAAAAATGACCTGCCGTATTTCAAATGAAAGCCAGACAAGACAAACACGATGGTGTTTGTTTCACCGCCTAGCTCAATTAGGCAAAGTTATTGTCAAAATACTGTTTTGACCTCTGGACTTTGGATGACCTTGAAAGTCAAGGCAAAAGACCCCTGGGATCCGTGAAAGGGTGTCCGAAAACGTTGTTCGAGCAGTCTGTATTGCATCATTTTGTGGCTTTTATATCATAAATAGCTTTCCCCATGCTTTCCAATGGGAGAGGTCGCCTCGTACCTGACCTCGGCACAAATAAAAACCTGGATATACACCTGTAACCCTGGAGGCATGAGTGAGGAAGTTTCAAATCGATCACTTAAATGTAGCCTACAGAGCTCTAAAAGTGAGCCCTCACCCTCGTCTGGGACCTGACCTGGGTACCCGGGAAAAATTTCAGGATGATGGGAAAATGCGTGAGAGGAGAGCCCTCAACCGCGGTGCTGCGCCTCGTCGTTTTCTGCTATCCCGGGAAAACCTAGGGGGCCATCGATGCCCCCGGTGGGCGAGGGGTAATTCAGCCACAAATGAGAATCGTGGCTGCTCAAAGTTACGACAGAGGAAGAACTAGGAGGATACAAATTACTTTTTTCATTTGCTGTTCATTGAGCCCTTCTCACGGATTTTTATTTTGAGAAACATGTTTACTTACAAGGTTTCCCAGCATGGCTAATTCTTCTCCATTCAATATCCTTTAGTATTAAAAAAAAACATTGCATGTTTTGCGGTACTTCGAGTGCGCCAGTTGCGACAATTCTATATTGCTCTGTAGGACGGGTCAAATTAGGGCCAAAATACAAAATTTTGCATTTTGATATCGGCGAAGGTGTTTGATTACGTAACCTTGAAGTCCAAATCGTAGTTTTCTTATTGAAACCAAGATATATTTGCACCCCAAAAAACAACAACAGTACAAAAATAAAAGACAGGCCACGCACCATGGCCCCGCGACCCAAATACGCCGGGGACGCCGCCGAGAACGGGCAGTTAAAAGGCACTATTAGATGGCGAAAAAACACAACATCAACAGTCATATCTCACGCGCATTTTTTTAATAACATATGATCTAAAGTATCCAATTTGTGTTTGCTTACATAGTACAATTAGCTCCTACTAGAAAACTTGGGGGATTTATGGTTTTAGCTTGCTCAATAATCTAATAATTGTTGGGGGTTTAACGATGCCCCAAATACATCGTTAACGGTACCCTCAAACCAGTTGTTATTGCACCCCGGGCTAGCCTAAAAGTTCCCTAACCAGTTCAGAGGCTTACAATAATAGACGTTTGGGTCCGATGTCTCATGCTCGTGCCATTTTTTTGGTTTGGATCCAACTATCCATTGCCCCTCCGGGGGATCCCCTGCCGAAAAGTTGGGTGGACCAAACTATATGGTTGTCCCCAAGGCTGGAGATCTCTTCCGAACCCGGGGAGGTCCTGTGTGGGTGAACGTTGGTGCAGCAATACAAACCCTGTACAAAGTCAATGGGAGACCTAATATCCAGGGGGTCCTGACCCCCAACCCCCGGGATCTCGTTCCATGGTTGTCCCTCCCATGTTACATTGTTGCTAGGCCTATGGTTACAGTTGCCCCGTTGCTAGGCCTATGGTTACAGTACCCCGCAGGGGTAAAGTGGTTTGAGGATTAGCGTGCCCGCCTTCTGCGCTGCCCATCCAGTTTCAATTTCCAGTGAGGTCCCTGGAAAATGTGTGGTTTGATCTTCAGGATCCCTCTCAACAGGGCAAGGGTGGATAGCAACACAGGACCGCAGCTGTTAGTGTTTCGTTAAGTGCCCAGACCGTGATTACTATCACGTCACCTCGCCGTCTATTTCCGCGCGTGGCTGACCAGCGTCCTCCTCCACAGTGAAGCCAACCATCGACCGTACCAACATCGGCAAGGTCAAGGTACGCAAGGGGCAGGCGGTCCGGATCGAGATCGACATCGAGGGTGAGCCGGCTCCTGAAGTCACCTGGACTCTGAAGGACGCGCCGGTGAAGAAGAGGGAGCGGCTGACCATCGACAACCAGCCGTACCACTCGACGTTCTCGGTGGAGAAGTCACAGCGATCGGACAGTGGTCTGTACGTCATCACCGCCACCAACACCTCCGGCACTGACGTCGCAGAGCTGGACCTCACCATTCTCAGTGAGTGCTGCGCTGTTACTGCTCTTCCGGCTTGGATTGTGGTCATTGTATTGGGAAGACTAGATGCTGTTCTAGATATGTCAGCACACGACTTGCATTACTGGAAACTTTAGTCAGAGTAGGGTTGTAGCGGCCGAATACTCATGTCGTAGTCCCTCCGTGCCTGGATATTCGGCTAAAAAGTGGGCGACGCCCTGTGCCTCCCCTGTCATTGCATGTTATGCATGTGGGCCGTCTGGCGGGTAGAACCTCCCTGTCCTGTTGGAGACACTGTCACGCTCAGTGGGTCAGTGGATCGATGGTGCCTGAGATGAAAAGTGGCATGCTGTGTTATGACGCAAAGGCAAGGCAAGCAGATACTGTCAAAAAGACCCACACAACATCGTGAACTTTAACGCTTGGCTAGAACACAGCTCTGTCTTTTTCCGCTAAAAATCTGCCTGTTGTTCCACTTGCTGTACCGTGCTGAGCTTTGCGGCTTTGCGTTTTCAGGTAAGCCCAGCAAGCCGAAGGGCCCGCTGGACGTGTCAGACGTAACGGCCAAGGGCTGCAAGCTGAAGTGGCAGGCGCCGGAGGACGATGGAGGCGAGCCGCTGGACCACTACCTGGTGGAGAGGATGGACAAGGACACAGGCCGCTGGGTGCCCGTCACCACCAGCAAGACGCCGGAGGCTGTCGTGGACGGACTGAACGAGGGCCACGAGTACCTGTTCCGGGTGAAGGCGGTCAACTCCGAGGGCGAGTCAGAGCCACTGGAGACCACCACGCCGACGCTCGCCAAGAACCCCTACGGTGAGGCCAAGTTACCCGTCACGCTTCTACTTAATTCTGCATTGTTGGCGTCGATGGCCCAGACAGTGGGTTTCAAGGCGTTAAGGAATCTAAACAGTATTTGTTTTTATTCGCGATTCATGGCGTTGATGAATCTAAACAATCTTTTTATTCGCATCTTCTCTCGGTTGCTCGCATCAGCAGCATTCTTTACCGCCGATGGTCCTGTGCTCTTCAGATGCGCCGGGTGCCCCGGGTGTACCCGACATCGTCGACTGGGACAAACACCACGCCGACCTCAAGTGGAAGGCGCCCTCCAACGACGGAGGTGCCCCCATCGTCGGCTACGTCATCGAGAAGAAGGACCAGTTCAGGTGGGGGTCTTGTGAGAAAATCTCTTAGTGGTGCAGTGCAGGTGCGCCCAACCAGAAAACGGTGTTTATAAAGAGGGCACATATATTCCCGGATGACTTCTGGCTTCTTCTTGACAAACGTGTCGCTGATGGTATATTTATTAGCCTTGAAATCATTTAAATGTTTGGAAATTACTTTTTACAGCCGTATATTCCTTTCTCTGGCGCGGTATTAACCCCTGAAACGGAAATATTTGTTGGTGGTGGTCGGCTCCACCCCTGTCTCCATCCTTTCCTGACATTGAAGGCGAAAGATGTCATTGACGCCATTATTCCCTTGATCTTCACTAAAATGCCGAAAGATGGAGGAAGGCGCGGGTTGACCGTGTTTGCGATGTTTGTGCAGTACGAAGTGGGTGAAGGCGGCCGAGATTCCGGGCGACAAGTGCGAAGGGTAGAGCTCCGGACCTGGTGGAGGGCATGCAGTACAAGTTCCGCGTGCGCGCCGTCAACAAGGCCGGGCCGGGAACGCCCAGCGGAGAGTCCAACACCATGACGGCCAAGGCTAGATTTGGTGAGTTCTGCCATGGCACGACTTCGGCCGTGCTGATGCTGGCTGGTGGTGGCTGGTAGTCTGGTTCCACTGAATGGGTGCTTAACAGTCCTTCCTTCATTCTACGATTTCCCCAGCAGTGCGTTTATTGGAAGCATCAAGACTATGGCGCAAAATAGTAACAGAAGTTTTCTTGGGCTTCCACCTACGAGGGTGCTATTTCAAACAAATCGATTCTGAATCGAGAAAATGATGAGAATGTCAGCTTGTTTGCCAGTCTCACCTCGTCCTTCTTCTCACAGCACCGCCGTACATTGACCGCTCGAACCTGCGAGACATCACCATCCACGCCGGCACACCGTTCAAGTTCGACGTCCGTGTCAGCGGCGAGCCGCCCCCAACCAAGACCTGGCTGCTCAAGGACAAGGAGCTGAAGAGCAAGGACAACCGCACCATCGACACCGAGGACTACCGCACCAAGCTGTCCGTGTTCATGACCTCGCGCAAGGACACAGGTGTCTACACTCTGAAGGCGGCGAACGATTCCGGGAAGGACCAGGCGACGGTCAATGTCACCGTACTAGGTGAGGACATGGAAAGGTCCGATGGAAACCTGGAGATTATTGATTTTGTGTATATGTGTTGGATAGGAGTGGGAGCGTATTAACCCCGCCCCACCGGGGCATGATGGCCCGCCCCTAAGGTTTTCCGGATAGCAGAAAAACGACGAACGCAGCGCCGCGGTTGAGGGCCTACCTCTCACTGCATCATTTCCCACCATCCCTGGAATTTTACCCCGGGTCACCCAAGGTCAGGTCACCAGACGAGGTCAACCAAGGTCACCTCACTTCAACTTTAGAGCTCTGTAAGAGCTACATTTCGAAGTCGTTCGATTTGAAACTTCCTACACTTCATGAACCTTCCAGGGTCTACAACGTGTATATCCGGGATTTTTCGATTTCGTGCCCTGAGTTCAGTTCACGAGGTGACCCCTCCTATTGAAAAAGCATGGGAAAAGCTGTCTTATGATCTAAAAGTCACAAAAGCGATTGAAAATGCTCAGCTAGATCAGAAAAGCGTTCTTAGACACCCTTTCACGGATTCCAGGGGCCATATTTGCCCCTTGACCTCTCCAAGGTCATCCAAGGTCACCAGGGGTCAAAAACAGTATTTTGACAATAACTTTGACCTAATTAAGCTAGAGCCTGAAACAAACACTATCGTGTTTGTCTCATCACTGCTTTCATTTGATATACGGCAGGTCACTTTTTGACCTTCGTGACCTCAGGTCATTTTGGTTCACGAGGTGACCTCTGGAGGTCAAACCACTGGCGGGAGGTCTTTGCGTTCACATACCGGAAAAGGACTGACAATTTCCTATAAAATGTACTTTACCAGATCTCAATAGTTCAAATGGCATAAGAGGTATGCCCAGTTTGCTTAAGCATTGCATATTTGAGTGAAAATAGCCGATCTTGACCTAATTTGACCTCTGGAGGTCAAACCATTGACCTGAGCACTAAAACATGGAAGTAATTTCTTACTGAATTCACGCGAGCTTTCTATTGCACCTTGCGATTTGCGCTAACGCCCATATTTTCGGAGTTAGAGGGGCCATCGAGGCCCCCGGTGGGCAAAGGTGGCGCTGGACCCCGGTGGGGCGCGGGTTAAATAGTAAATCGGTAAAGGTGCGGGCTCTACTACAGTCATTACAGTTATGAGTGTTAGGTTGCCTTTGTTTATGAATGTGCATGCTTGTTCTACAGTTGATCACTAAGCACTACGCCTGGTACAAATAACGCGACCGTACAGAGCCACCCAAGTTGATGAAAATTTAATATTATCTTATTAATCATGAATATGACGATGTCACTGTTCCATTGAGCACAGACCAGACATGTACTAGACGTTCACAATTTCTCGGCAGATAGCTTACTACCTCACATTTTCCGTGGCTGTTGAGTCCTTAACCGTTTTCGCTGACGACTAACTGAGATGTCACGCGCGCCCCAGATAAGCCGGACAAGCCGGAGGGGCCGCTGGACATTTCGAACGTGCACAAGGAGGGCTGCACACTCAAGTGGAAGCCGCCGGAGGATGACGGCGGCGTTCCCATCGAGGAGTACTTGGTGGAGAAGTTCGACACGGACACCGGTCAGTGGCACTCAGGCGGACTGGGCTCCGGACTGGGCTGTGTGGACTCACGGGAGAGCGGACTGGGTGCCACCCACACAGCAGACTGGCGCCGACGGACTGTGACACGGTAACACCGCACTGGACTGTGTGACACGGTGGACCGGGACTGGACGCTCAGATCACAAATCACACACTATCTGTGGTTCTTTACTTTATTTTATATGTACAATGAAGGCAGTAATGGCGAGTTCTAAACATTTTGTACACTGACATCAACAGGGCTCAGATATCTAGAAAAATGTTTTATGTAGTGATTGATCTTGTGTGACCACAAGCTACTAAGCAGACCGGGCCATCACCGCTGCCTTTCTGAAGCCTCAAGGTCTACTTTGGAGCTGATTTCGGTCGACTCTGACGCTTTTGTTGCCGTTGCTTGGTGCGGACAGGTCGGTGGGTGCCAGCGGGCAGGTCCTCAGAGCCAGAGTTCGAGGTCAACAACCTGACCCCGGGCCATGAGTACAAGTTCCGCGTGAAGGCCATTAACGCCGAGGGAGAGTCGGAGCCTCTCGAGGGTGACCACTCCATCATCGCCAAAAATCCCTTCGGTAATGACTCGTGTTTATAGTGTCTGAATCAAGAAAGTCTTCTTTTGAATTATTTTGCATGTGTATCTTAGTTTTCTGTGTATTTTCATGTTTTCTAAAATATTTTTGACTCATCGTCGATAACAAGTTTTAAGTTAAAACTGTATCGCTCAGCGTATCTATTCAGCATGGGTTTGGCTGCCAAAGGCACATAGATTTACGGTGTTCTATCATCACAGCTACTGAGTTTCTTTGCGATTTTTTGTACGTGAGGCGGCCTCATGTAACGCCCTCTGTTCTGCAGACGAGCCCGGCGCGCCGGGCCGACCCGAGCCCACCGACTGGGACAAGGACTTTGTGGACCTCAAGTGGAAGGCTCCCAGCGACGACGGTGGCGCCCCCATCTCCAACTACGTCATCGAGAAGAAGGAGCGGGGCACTGGGAAGTGGATCAAGGCAGCTGAAACGGATGGTCAGTGCCCAACATTGTCACTGTAGTGAGCGAAACTATATTTTTCTACCCCAAAGTTAAGCTCTAAAACAACAGCGGTTGCGCTGGATAAAAGCCAATTTTCCTGGTTCAGAATTAGAATCGTTCATGTCGTTCATGAGTGCTTGTTTGCTTTTTTAAGAGCTCAACCCTGGCTCCTGCTACAGTTGGCCAGTAAGTGGTTGTATTGCTGGTGTGAATGTGAGCCGTCCGTGTGGCTCACCTACAGTCTGCGCGTGCCGTCAGGTCCTGAGTGCGAGTGCCGGGTCAAGGAACTGGACGAGGGCCAGACCTACGAGTTCCGCGTCCGTGCCGTCAACGAGGCCGGTCCCGGCGAACCCAGCGCCGGGTCCCGTCCCATTACCGCCAAACCGCGCAAACGTCAGTCCACACACCGCCACAGAGCGCAGACGCTCTTATGGCCACTGCTGGCTGTTTTTTTTTAGCAGCAAAGCCAACACGAAGTGGGAAACAGTATATAAAGGATTAAATGTGTTCAGATGAGCAATTACTACATCCATTTTCCCATGAATACATGAATTTAAATGTTCTTTAAGTATGAATACTTAGAAAAATTGAAAACCTTTGGTGCGGAGACGGAGCCATTCCACAAATTGATTCAATGGAAAGCGTGAATGTACAGGGATACATCCTGTTGAAGAGCGTGTTACTTGATGAGCAGACCCAGACGGAAAGTTTTACGTTTTCGGCAGTGGCTCCCAAGATCGACCGGCGAACACTGCGCAACGTGACGGTGAAGGAGGGCGAGACGATTGCGTTCGACGTCAAGATTGCCGGAGAGCCTCCGCCAGATGTCACCTGGCAGCGGCAGGGCAAGCCGGTGCGCCTCACCTCCCACAGCAGGATCGAGAACGAGCCCTACAGGTGCGTGGCTGCTGACGCTCACAGGGTGGATCTCCCACGTGTCGAGACGCTGCGAAAAGGACCGATTTCACGGCCAGCTCTTACGAAGCCCGATGCCTTCATCGGCCTCTGGGCTAGGATCTAGATGTAAACGGGCCTACTTTAGAACATTTTGGAGATGGTCCAGCCACTTTTGTTTTACTTGCCGTTGATTGATTTTCAACTTTCCCTGGTTTTGTATAGGTTTTTAGGTTAAATATTATAGTTGCTGATTTCATACGCTTTTTCTTGTCCCGTATCGTTTGGTTCTCTCACCTAGTACCATCTGCATACCCTGCTGTGCTCAGCTAAGATGATGGAACCCTCCCACTGGTCGATGCTGGTATATGTATGTGCTCAGCTGGGCTGATGAAGCCCTCCCACCCTCCCCAGGTCAAGGTTCACCAACGACAGCGCACGGCGGGCCGACACCGGCACGTACACGGTTCGGGCTGTCAACGAGCACGGGGAGGACGAGGCCAACGTCGACGTCACCGTTCTCTGTGAGTGTCTCCACACACGGGAGGAAAGCGTGCGCTGAATGTACGGGCAGGTGTTATACGGTGTTTTGTAATTGAAGGACTCGTCTACCACAACATAGTTGGTAGATTCATAGTTGACTGATAGGTGAATTTCCCTTACACTGTGTTATGTCTCCTTCCTCTGCTGCAGCTAAGCCTTCGGCTCCTGAGGGTCCTCTGGAAGTATCTGACGTGACCAAGGAGGGCTGCAAGCTCAAGTGGAAGCCGCCCGCCGACGACGGAGGCGAGCCCATCGAGGGCTACGTCATTGAAAAGTACGACCCGGAGGTGGGCATCTGGATCCCCGTCCGGGACGTCCACCAAGCCGGAGTTCGAAGTCAACGACCTCACGCCCGGCCACGAGTACAAGTTCCGCGTGAAGGCCGTCAACAAGGAGGGCGAGTCGGAGCCGCTGGAGACGATGATGCCCATCGTCGCCAAGGATCCATTCGGTAAGGGGCGCTCACTCGTGGCACGCTTCTGGTATTTTTAAAATCAGAATAATATATCAAGTAACCATCGTCACGTTTATTTGGAAGCATTTCATTTTTCCTCTCGATTCGCTACTGAATCGTAAGCCTACTTCTGCTGAAATCGCTTGGACATTTCGTGACCTGATTTGACCTGACAATGCTATGTTTTCTATAGCGCTTGAGCAGAGGATTCCAATGGTGCTTACAGGTGTTCTAAAGCTCTGCCCTATCAGCTGTTGGGGCACAAATCCTTACGTTTCCATTGTTTCCCAAAAGGCACAGCCTGACCTCTTGTGACCTTAAAAGTGAGCTGACAATTAAACTGAATATGCAATTTTCTGTAGAGATCAAAACGGGCTGTCTAACGCCTCTTTCTGCTTTCTGTCGCTTAGCGTGGTTTCTAAGGTTTTAGGGAAAGGGGGGTGGTGCCTGTCTCTCCTCTGTACCGGTGAAGGTGGCATAGACCTCCTTATCGGTACCCGCTAAGTAACAATCAGCAGTGCAAGTAAAGCACAGATCTCTGCTCGCGATCGCCGTACGAACAGCTGAGGGGACCGGTGTGGCCCTGCTGTTTCAGTGGTACCAGACAAGCCGGGAGCGCCCGAGGCCACCGACTGGTCGACCTCGCACGTGGAGCTCACCTGGAAGCCGCCTGTCTTCGACGGCGGCTCACCCATTACCGGCTACATAATCGAGAAGCAGGACTCTTACGGGTCAGTGCCCGGCCAGACGACACTCTTTATGCCTGTGCTTTGCAAAATAGTTATATATTTTTGTTGAATGGCCTGCCGTACGAGGTGGAGTGTTTGTTTATTGTGGAGGTGAGATTTTCTGACTTCTCTGGGATGGAATCTTGACTACGGAAGATACATTGGGTGATAATAAGAGCGAATTTTATGGGTGGCTGTGCGCCTTAATTAGGCCGCACCATTGGCAGAAAGCCCCAAATCGAATCTACCGGCCGATTTGAAAATCAAAGCTAAGATCCCGATGCTAAACATTATTTTAAAAAAAAATTTCAAAATTTTGATTTTTAAGGAAAGGTCGCAAAAAACAATTTTGTGTATTTTTAGATTTTCCATAACCCTGTCTCTGTGACGATTTTCACAAAACTAGTTCAGATTTACAAATAATTGACCCAAAATTTTCATATACTCGAGTTACGCAAACATTCGAAATTCAATGGCAGTTCCAGGACCAGGACTATGAGGAAATATATACAACCTAAAAGGTTTTTGTTACGCGGATTAGAAGCCGTCATAACTGCTTGGAATCTTGACACAAAATAAAAAAAAAGAAAACTCATCAGGCCGATGCAGTAAGGTAAAACAGTGGAAAAACAACCAACAATAGAGTGGTAGCAGAGTATATTAGTCCCTCGACTAGTTGAAATTTATTTCGATAATTTTACCCTCCCATGGCAGCTCTGGGAAAGGGGACATAGGCGGACAAGGACTCCGTCGTGGGGGTGGGGGATTGGAAACACATTTCAATATACAACGATATTGAGTCGCGGCGGTGATACTGGCTGGGAAAATGCATTTGAAAATGGACACGCCTCTGGTAATCTAGAATTGGGTTATAACTATTTTGAATTTTCATATACCCAATGTATTCGCCCTGGCACGGCTTAAGCAGTCTTCTCACTTACTAACGTTTAGTCCTTCTGATAACATTCCCCTCATTTTGAACCGCTGTAACCGCCCCTGATGAATACAAATAGACAATGAATGCACATCATATCACATAAAAATGATATAATAAAACCATATAACTGGTATCAGGATCAGCAGAGACGGCTTCCTTTTACAAAGAACCCATCGCATACGATAATACTTGGTTTGTGGATAGAACCTCCCCAAAAACCCAGCCATAGCTCCGCCCCTGGTAAATATATAATCTTGAAAATTTCAGAAAACCTGCCTGTACTAGTTTTAGGAAAAGTCAGGAAGTTTCAAAGTTCTATCGCAAGCTGTTTCGGAGATATTCTCGAAAAACCTGAAGGGGGCAATATTAGCCCCCCTGCCGAAATAGGTTAAGAAATCCGGCGGCATAAAACGACATCCTGTCGAATTTTTTCACCAAACCCAAAATAATTTCAGAAATGTGGGGACGCAGTTTGGAGCTCTTTGTTACGTCAGTGTATGATGTGTGAGAAGATGGGTGACGTGAGGCGTGGCCTGACGTTATCTGTGACGTTGCAGCATGATGTGGGAGAAGGCGTGTGAGCTGGAAGGTCCCGAGAGCACGGGCTCCGTGCACAACCTGATCGAAGGCGTGGAGTACATCTTCCGCGTGATTGCCCTCAACAAGGCTGGCGCCTCCAAGCCGTCCGACCCCAGCAAGCCGATCATCGCCAAGGCCCGTTTCTGTAGGTGCCGAGTCACTGGCATGTGCTGCTGAAGTTTGGTGGTCCTGGTTCAGTTATATTGGTTCAACATACAGAGTTTGCCTTCTGTGCTGGAGCAGCCGTGTTGCCTCTTCTTATTGTAAGCCGTTTTAGGTGATTCGTGAGGAATATTTTGGGCTTCATTATCGTCTAAATGTTTATATTCCTAGAAATCCGATAGTAAATTACAAAGCTGGAGCACATTTGAATTTACTCGTGTCAAAAGCTAAAGCGATCACTTCATTGAAGCTGGTCTAGCCGATGGCGTATAGAAATAATGTTTGGTCAAAGCTATGGGGAATGCAGCTGGGGTTTCTTCAGTGGATGTGACCTTCCACTGCGCCTCCTCCGCTGTGTATGTGACTCTTCTGACGTGCGGCAGTGGCGCCGAAAATCGACCGGCGGAACCTGCGCGACGTGACCGTGTCCGCCGGAGGCATCGTCAGGTTCGACGTCGACGTCTCTGGCGAGCCGGCGCCCGTCACGCAGTGGGCTCTGAATGGCAACGACCTCAGGTGAGGGCCTCACCGCCACAGTAGTGGCAGGTGTTACGCAGCTTTTTCTTCTTCTTCTTTCTTAAATATATAAATTTTGTCGTTGTTAGTCGACTGTTGGAGTCGGACTCACTAAAGTCATCAAGGGTTTGTCCTGGAGACCGAGCCCACCACCCGAACGAGCAACTCCCACAATGAAGGGTTAATTTAGAAGCCAAAGTTTAACGTCCCACAAAACACAGGGACGGCTCAGGTCACCCTCTCACCAGTCAGTTGCCAGCCGACCTGTACGTCGGGTAAGCTATTGAGCGCCGGAGCGTCTCAGGGAACCGATCCCAAGCCTGGACATGCACTGCCACTGCATGCTTCGAGCAGCGGGCCGGAGCCCAACGCTCTACCAACTGAGCTACCGGGGCGGCAACCGATTTTGGAACCGATTGGCATATTACACCTCTGATCGGATATCCAAACGGATATCCAAATAGTTATGGGTGCAGGTGGGTAGAGGGAAGTTTCCCCTCCTATAGCCCCCAGATTTTGCCCATTTTCTTCAAAATTTTGTTTTCTTTATATACAATAATGGGCTCTGTTGTCTCAAACGCCAGCCTGGATCCGTTCGTCTGCCCAGTTCAGTGTAAATCAATCCAGTATTGGAGCGTATCGGTTTCTTCGGTGAAATGGGGCAACTTCAGGACTTGATTTGAATTTCGATTTGTGTTCATTTAGCATAATCTGGAAATGGAGACTGGACTTGGGTAGTCATTGTTTGCAAGCGGCTTAGCCTGGATGTTGGGAAGAGGTCGGATGTGGACCGTGCCCGGACCAGATCACAGTTTTCACGGTCGTGACAAACTCAACGCGACTGATATCAGATGTGAAGAGGATTTAGAGAGAAGTGGGCACGCCGTCAAGGCGTTAGTGATTTTGAACTTTTATAAGTGGATATCATTGCGCATGCCGAGATCGCAACATTTGTCGTTTGTCGAGGGCTCGTGAGTGATTCCTTTGAAACACTCGTTCGGCCCGCTCTGGAAACTGGCGCATATAACCTCAGCAGCTGGCGTGCACTTAAACTCCAATCCTTTGGAAACTGGTACATAGCGCCTCATGGTCGACATTCCTCCACAGGTCGACCAAAACGCTGACCATCGAGACCAAGGACTACAACACGAAGCTGACGCTGCGGCAGGCGCGGCGGGCCGACTCGGGCGAGTACACCATCTCCGCCCACAACAGCTCCGGCCGCGACTCCGTCACCGTGCGCGTCACCGTCACCTCAAAGCCCAGCAAACCGCAGGGTCCCCTGAAGGTCAGACTCCACGCTCATCAGTGGTAGAAGGTTGGGTGCGGGGGACTGTGGTGGTACCAGGGGAACACTGCCTCCCTTGATCTTCCTTATTTAAGGATAATAATGCAGGGGTGAGATGTTAATGTTACGGCTGGCTTTGTCACAAAGAGGACAAGTAAAAACCAGGGCAAAGACTATGTAGAAGTTTTGATGCTGGTGTTGGCGGCGGAACTGGGGAAGGGGGGTACCGGGGAACGGTGCCTCCCCCTTGAATCAGAAATTTTAACACTAACCCTATGGCGTCGACTGGAAAGAAGTGGATTGAAAAGTCCATGGAGCCCGCCCCCTTAAATTCGGACATTCCGCCGTCACTGGATGCTGATTATAAAATATCGCATCGAAAAATGATTTGATATGGAGCGCACATGCAGATACCCCAGTGTGCTTCGTGCATCACAGTCTTAACATACTTAAACATATTCGGCAGTTCTTCCGGTGTATCCCAGCTCCCCTCTGAACTAGTTCCCGGTGTTGCCGCCAGGTGTCCGACGTGCACAAGCACGGCTGTAAGCTGGCCTGGAACCCGCCCAAGGACGATGGCGGTACTCCGATCGACTATTTCGAGGTGGAGAAGTTCGACCCAGAGACGGGGGTGTGGATGCCGGCCGGACGCTCTGACAAGCCCGAGATCGAGATCAACAACCTCAGTCCCGGACACGAGTACAAGTTCCGAGTGAAGGCTGTCAACAAAGAGGGCGCCTCCGAACCGCTGGAGGGAACTGAGAGCATCATCGCCAAAAATCCGTTCGGTGAGATTAGGGTCCAATTAAAACCCGTCGTGATTGTGCAGGCTATCCTGGCGGGGATACGGGCTCTTTTACTTCTCGCTACTCGTCCTGAAAGAAAATGAAATCGAGCAATCAAATTATCGACTTTTGTTGATTTCTATTTGTAATGAATATTCTAGTTTCTTCCATGCACGTTTCGAACCAATTTATCAGTCTCCATTTTTCATTTCCGAGCCATCACTGATCGCTTCGACTCTGAGCTAGAGATGCTTCCCAATACGGAACTTCTCATGATTTGTGGGAGTCACCCAGTGTTCGCTAGACACCAACCCTGTGTTGACGTGATTCAGACGAGCCTGGCCCTCCGGGTAACTTGGAGGCCACAGACTGGGACAAGGATCACGTGGATCTCAAGTGGGAGCCGCCGAAGAACGACGGTGGCGCCCCCATCACCGGCTACCTGGTGGAGAAGAAAGACAAGTCCGGCAAATGGGTACCCGTTCTCGAGGTTCGTGACAGGACAGCCGTAATGCTCGTCAGGACATTTCTATATGCATAGTATATGCATTGTAGCGCAAATGTTTATGTGTATGAACACAAATGATTATTTGTTTTTTTGCGAGTTTCTCTTAATAGTCTGATTATTCACACCTCCTCGTTGTGGCACGTAAGCAGGCATTTACGAGAACGGCCTTCAAATGATTTCCTTCCGTCATATCCCCGATAATTTTTCTCCCTCCTTCCATTTTCGAAACCATTTCAATACTGTTGACCTGGATCGGACCCTTACCATTTCGTTTGAACTTCACTTTGCAGTGACATGACTCGGAGGGTGTCGCGCAGGTGCCGAAGGATCAGCTGACGGCCACAGTGCCCGACCTGACGGAAGGCGAGACCTACGACTTCCGCGTGAAAGCCATTAACGCCGCCGGACCCGGCGAACCCAGCAAGTCCACCGGTCCCATCGTGGCCAAGCCTCGCAACCTGGCACCCAAGATCGACCGCACCAACCTCAAGCCCATCAAGATCCGCGCTGGACAGACGTTCAGCTACGACGTGGACGTGGCCGGCGAACCGCCCCCGTCCAAGAAGTGGAGCCTCAACAAGAAGCCGGTCACACCAGGCGACCGTATCAAGTACGTATCCACTGGCGTACTCCCGTCATCACGGACGGCTCCTTCTCGGTGTTATTTACTTTGCTGTATTTTCCAAACGACGTTCGTTTCCTTGAACTTGCGGTTAAGTCTCTCAGTGCCGCCATCTGAGAGACATTGATGTCAACAAACAAAGATGCTGAGAAGCCTCCTAGCGCGTCAGATTTGTGTACTTGTCAACAAGGTTGTCACAGCAGGGTGCCATAAGCCGCATTCTACCTTCACCAGGCTTGTTGTTGTTGGTTTTGTTCGGGGCGTTAGGTTGCTTCAACTGCACGGTCACTTCGCCTTCGCCAGGCTGACGCACGCCGACTACAACACGAAGCTGGTGGTGCGCATGGCCACGCGCGCTGACTCTGGCACCTACACGCTGACGGCTGAGAACGTCAACGGCACCGACACGGCCGACGTCCTGGTCGACGTCCTCGGTAGGCTGTCCCGACCTCAGGTGGTAGCCAACGCTTCCGCTGATGTTCTTAATATGAGGAGATGGATAGGTCATCAGTGTGGTTTTCTGTATGCTGTTAGTTGGGCGCTTCAGTGTAATTTTGCAGTCATTTGCGGTTAAAGCGCAGTTTAACCCCACCTTTATAATGGATTTTGAACTAATATAGCAGTTCCGTAGTGTATCGAGAAAGAAGTGTTGAGATATGTATTTTCATCCGAAGCTCTTTCTGTGCATCAAATCACTTTAAAGTTAACACTGTGTGCAGGAATATGTATGGATATCTGGTCAAATTCGACCCATTCAAATTCCCTCCATTGGTCGGATAGGATTGCCTAAAGAATAAGGGTAGCTTTGGGCCTGAGTGTGGATTCGGACTCTGATTTCTATTGATCTTAAAGTTCAAAGCAAAAGACCTTAAGGCCCCAAGTCAAAACCCTTGAGGAATATGAGTACAGCAGTCTGATTGGTCCGAATATTAAGCCCCTTCTACCGCTACGCTGGCCACGTGATGCATAACACTGAAAGACAGCTCCGCAAAACGGTCTCGCGTTCTCTATAAATTGACTGTAATTTTGAGCAAGAAGGTGAATACCAGGAGATGAGACCCCTCACTATAGTTTTTTTAATACGCATTCATTTTTCCTCAACAGTGTATTTCGTGTCTGTCGAATGTTCCCGGGTGCGCGGATGTGCTGACATCACGTCCGTCCACCTCGCCAGACAAGCCGGGCGCGCCGAACGGACCGCTGAAGGTGTCGGACGTGCACGCAAAGGGCTGCAAGCTCAGCTGGAAGCCACCCTCCGACGACGGAGGACAGCCCATCCAGAAATACGTGGTCGAGAAGATGGACGAGGCCACCGGTGAGACTTACGGCTGTGCTGTGTTTGGGATGCTTATGGGTATGTTTTATGAGAGACGGATATTTGCGGGCAGCGGAAACGTATTCTGCGTCGAATTTTCACTCTGGTTCCATCGAGACAGATTCCAGGCAACAGAGTTGCCGTGGACATCGGACGGTTTCTATCGTAGTTGAGAGGTAAAGTTGAATGTGTTCTACAGTTTCACCAGAGCCTTTTAGACCCGACACCTGTGGTGCAGCCAAAGGGGCCTAGAGATTTCAATGTTTTTTAAAGCTAGTCAAGCATAATAGGTCTTAAGAAAGGCTCGTGCCTGTGGGACTCCTCGAAGACCGCCGAAGCCCTCCCCTTTTGCCGATTCCTGATTACGTCCTTCGTATGGCTCTCCCGGGTAAAAACCACCATTTGGCATTCTAAAGGTGACAGCCCAAGGTGGGCAAGGTACAAAAACCCGACATGTTTCTCGAGACCAATAACGGACAAACCACCAAAATTGGCAATGTAATTGAGCTCCAATGTTTCAACAACAGAATCGTCCAGGAGTATCCTTGGCATCTACAACGCAAAAGCCACAATTGAACCGGGCGGTGGCACATTATAGTTCGACGTTTCAATGGTGACACCGGACACCTTTTGGCCCGCTCCATGGTGTAAATTCTTGAACTAACCAGGGCGGTGCCAGACTGATTAAATCCAATAACGTCGGTCACTTTAGCCTTTATGCATTGCTGTTGCGCTGTTAAACCTGAATAATGCTTGGGGTTTAGAAAGGGTTCCAAAACTCCACGAGAAGAAAATTTTCGTTGACTTTGCTGTCAATGAAGCCATGTAATGACCATAAATCGGCTATAATTAATTACGTATCCCACTTATTTGCAATAACCCGGAAGCAGTAGGTATGCTGTGTCAGGCTTTAGACACGATGGCCCCTTCGTCCGCAGGACGGTGGGTGAAGGCGGGTGAGACCGACGGCCCGGGTACCAGCCTGGAGGTCGATGGACTGGTGCCGGGAAAACACTACAAGTTCCGCGTGAAGGCCGTCAACAAGGAGGGCGCCTCCGAGCCGCTGACCACGCCCCACGGCACCGAGGCCAAGAACCCCTACGGTGAGTAGGCCACTGCCTGACAGCGAGGCTGTACCACGCTTAGACCTGTTTTCTGTTGAGTCCTGAGTGTAAGACATGTCTTATCACTTTGTTTATTTTCCACCTCAACGACAACTTGTATGAAAAACAAGAATATATCCATGTTCTGGATATGTGTCTCGTCACTTAAGTAATAATGATGGCCTGTGGCATGCCGGTCGCCACCTGAAAAAGTGAGGTGGTTATTGAATCGGCCATCTGTTGTTAACTGGGACTATCCACTCTAAGGCCAAAATCTGCCAGGATTTGGACTGATAGTTACCATGAGCTCATCACACCAATAAAACTGTCCTGATTTTAATTAGCCTGACAGCAAGCGAGAATTATCGGAGAGAAGGTGTTTGACAGGCCCTCCTGGCCACCAGCCAGCTCTGCATATGACCTGTGACCCCGGGTGTTACAGACGAGCCGGGTAAGCCGGGCACGCCTGAGGTGGCCGACTTTGACCGGACGTTCGTGGACCTGAAGTGGAAGGCGCCGGAGTCGGACGGCGGGGATCCTATCAAGGAGTACATCGTCCAGCGCCGAGACAAGGGCAGGTAGGTTTCCCCTGCTGACTGTTACACGTCTGTCAGACATGCTCTTATCTGGGACGGATTGTTTCCAAGATAGGTAGAGTTATCACTGAGGCTGGGGATGAGGGGCTTAGTGGATGCACCTTGTCTTCTAAGCCACTGGTCCCGGGTCAAGTCCCGGCGGAGCCTCTGAATAAGTCGATCTGATCCCCAAAATCCCTTCCAACAGGGTGAGAGTTGGCGACGCCGTAGACCCGGCAGTTGGTGCGTCGCTAGACCCCAACAATTATTATATCACTGAGGCTGGACGATGTCCTGTCACCGCTTGGGATCTTTCGGCACCCGTGACCACCAGTGTCTTATATCTACCCCACCTCCCCCTCCCCCTTACGATCTCCACAGCCACTGGTGATACGGGAAAAAAAGAACAAGAAAACGGTGCCGAAGTCGCCCTAATATCCTCTACTCGTATAGCAAGTTTGAGCCATATCTCATCAACTGTAACCTCACAGGGGTCAAAATGGGTAAAATTTCGCCAAAATTATTAAATTCCTTATAACCGAGCGGCTATTAGACTTAGAACAACCTTAAGGTCACCAGTTTGTTCGTCTTTGCTCTGGAAGTCCAATGATGCGCGGCATGACCTTGTGGGGTCTCGGGGTGACCCTGTTTGAATCCTTATATCATCTGGGTCACTGCGGTATTAGACTTCTTGCTAAATATTGTTTCACAAATCAGCTCCATACACATATTTGAAAAATTTTTGGTGATGCAGGATTTTTTCTTCCAGAGAGTTGTCAGATTATGCCTATAAATTTGGTTTAGGTCTTCTAGGATCCAAGTTTCACCATGGGATGGTCTGCCCCATTTTAGGACAGTAAAATTCGCATCACATGAATTAATTGATGACGTCATAATATGCAGACTTGACTTGGTCTCACATTAATTTTCAGCAAAAAGCTGTGATATCGTTCACCTAACAGGTTTACAAAGTGATGTGCCTCTCCCTCTCTCTCTCTCACTCTCACTCTACTCTCACTCTCACACTTTCACACTCTCACACTCACTCTCACTCTCTAATCTCACACACTCTCACTCTGACTACCACTCTCTCAGCTAACATCCCGTCTATGTGACGCCTGTCTGGACCCTCCTCGACAGCCCGACGTGGGAGGATGCGGTGACGGTGCCGGGCGATAAGCCGGAGGCCCACGTCGACGGCCTGACCGAGGGCGATACATACGAGTTCCGCGTGGTGGCCGTCAATAGGGCCGGGCCCGGAGAGCCGTCCGACCCCACCAAACCGCACCTCGCCAGACCCAAAAACCGTGAGTGCAAACTGCAGGTGGGGAAGTGCCTATTAACAGCTGCTTTGGAGATTTCTCGCTAAAGAGGTTACACTGCGAAGCTAAGTAGTTCCCACTCTCATGTTAGTTCAGGTATTCAAATTTGCTATTTATGATTCCATTCGCCCGGAAAAGCTTCGTCATCCCCAGCTTGACGGATATCAAAATCAAAGTGGAGTAACTGATTCTCCCAAAGGACCAACACATCTCAAGGTGTTTGCTTTTCCGTTGCAGTGGCGCCGAGAATCGACCGTAACGCTATGGTCGATCTGAAGCTGCGCGCCGGGCAATCAATCGAGTACGACGTACCTGTGGCCGGCGAACCTCCTCCAACCAAGACCTGGACATTCCAGGTAACTAGCGTCATAGCGAATTTGCCGACAGACGCTGGAAACTGATGAAACGGATGCCCCGCTTTAAACGGAATACGTATCCATGTTTGCGTAGTTTGGACATATTTAGCGAAGCCAGTTAAGTGCTTGGGACTCTTGAAAATAAAACACAAATTGTTAAAACTACGTTATATGGCGTTTTTTCTGGATTTTGAAGGTCGGCATTGGCAATTTTTCCTCCAGAGTACTGGCGATTTCATTTCGCCGTGCCTGTGCACCTCCTGTGGTGAGTTTGCTAGCTTGTCAATATCGTGCTGTAGTGTTTGCTATGCACGGACTTATCGGTGCAGATACCGAGTCAGTGACCGTCAACATCCACATTGCGCTGGCCGGCACCGCCTCTCTTCCCGCCAGACACCAACTCTTTCCGACAGACCAGACAATTCCCTGGGCCACGGTACACCAGAGGCGTACCCAGTACTCGTGTACACCTCCGGTGTCAGGTGATCCCAGTACTCGTGTACACCGCCGGTGCCAGGTGACTCGTCTCTGTTTCCCAGGACGCTGAGCTAGCGCCTTCCAGCCGGATCCGAATTACAGCCGAGGACTACCTCATCAAGCTGCGCGTGACGGAGGTGCGGCGGGCTGACCACGGACAGTACACGCTCACCGCCACCAACCGCAACGGCACCGACTCCGTCACCGTCAACGTCACCGTCCAGGGTCAGTCGCAGCATAGACGCCGAAGGAATCTATCGGGCTTGTTCCTAGCGAGTGAAAGGTTGATGCGATGTGAAAGATTGGACAGTTATGTAGAAACTAGCAACACTGCCCGATGTTTGATTTTGTTTTGATCTGCCAGTTTTTCTCAGCAGTTAAATCATCATCATTCGTCTGTTTTTGTATCTGTTTATTTGTGACAGTGACCGCAGAACGGAGCTGTTGGCTTTGTAGCTGCCTCCGAAACATTCGCTCCGTTCACTCCACGTGCCATTATCAACAGTGGCTAGCTTCAACCCGGCCGCTGGCCTGTGCACGAGCACTTACGACCACCGCCCGTGTTTCCCGCAGACGTGCCGGGCTCGCCCCAGGGTCCGCTGAAGTCATCCAATGTCACCAAGTCTTCCTGCACGCTGAGCTGGAAGCCGCCCAAGGACGACGGCGGCTCCGACATCACCCACTACGCCGTGGAGAAGATGGACGCTGACACTCACCGCTGGGTGCCTGTGGGCGACAGCCCCACCTGCACCATCAAGTACGTGTGCTCTCAGTGGGGCGTTAATGTGGTTCTTCAGCAGAAGGCAGATCTCGTGAGAGCGCTGGGTAGTGTATGGTACTCGAGATATCCAAGCAGAGGGTTTCCTTGAAATAAGTAATGTAGATTACGTGCTGGATTGCAGTGATGTTATCAAACGTGATCTGGGGTTTTCGTAATTATCCTGTGTCGTTCCTCCTTTTCGTGCCCCATGGTCGATTGATATTTACCAGTGTCTGTGGTTCTAAATGTCGGCTGTAAGTGCGCCGGGGCTGGTCCACGCTCGTAATGAAGGCACCGTGTCATACGCCGCGCAGGGCACCGCACCTGATCGAGAACCACGACTACAAGTTCCGCGTGTTCGCGGTCAACCGGTCCGGCCAGTCGCAGCCTCTGACAGGCAGCGAGTCCGTCACCGCCAAGGACCCGTTCAAGAAGGCCGGCAAACCCGGACAGCCTCAGGTGAGAGCCGCCAACCGCTGGCTGTTTGAGCTTGTGGTCAAGCATGCCGTTGTTTGTTTCCCATTTACAGTTTATTGTGCGGAGATGCTGCTTTTGAGTATTTAATAAAAAAATCAAGGACGTTTGGGTATTAGTGTGTGACCCAAGTTATTATGTGTGCCAATAGCTTACAGTTATGAGCATGTTGTATAGGATCAGTGGATTAAGTGGCCCCTGGTGAAGTTGAGGATGATGTATTGGTCGGCAGCCCACGGACTGGGACAAGGACCACGTGGACCTGGAATGGTCGGCACCCAAGGAGGACGGCGGCTCGCCCATCACCAAGTACATCATCGAGAAGAAGCCCAAGTTTGGGTAAGTCACTGGTTGTTCGGCGGTCGAAAAAAGTCAAAAAAGCATCGCCAGCCGAATTCAAAACCACACGTGTCTCTTCAAAAATTTGGGTTTACCACCAACAAATGATGTATTTGCCGCACGCTCTAAAGCCTTCTAAATCTTGAAATACGTATTAAAGGATTGGGAGCCGATTCCGTGCCCTGACGCGAGCATAAGAAGCTGAACAAAGCAACAGTATTGTCCTTTTGTGATGGATGTCGCGAAATATGAAGTCACTTTGATTAAATGTACGTTTTAAGGGGCCAAATCTGTAGATGACTAAACCAATTTGTATCACCTAAATTGTATGCGAGTTGGCAGATTTGTTTTACCTTTGCCGTTGCTTAAAAAAACTGGATCAACACACTCGTTTCTACAGAGCCACATAATCCCTGAATCCTGTTTAGTCTCTGACGAGGGAGTTGGCTGCGGCGCCCATGTGACGTGGGCCGACCCTTGGCAGTGTCTGGGAGAAATGCGCCGAGGTTCCGGGAGACAAGACCAGCGGGACGGCTCCGGACCTGACAGAAGGCGAGGAGTACCAGTTCCGCGTGATTCCGGTCAACGAAGCCGGCCCCGGCGAGCCCAGCGACCCCTCCGCCAACGTGGTCGCCAAACCACGCTTCGGTGAGCGGCTGGTCCCGGCGAATCCAGCAACCCCCCCTTCCTCCCCCACCTGCCAGCGTGGTCACCAAATGTCCGAGACAACTGGCCAGGGCGATTGGCACGGTGGGCTGGCGGAGTTCTTTTCTCGTATATTTTCTTTCGTAATAGTGGTATTTTCAAAACTGTCGAGTCTAGATTCAGGTCTCGGGTTCCCTTGTATGGTTCAGGAAATAACCCACTACGAATTGCTCAAGCTTTTGTGCTTGGTGAATAGATAATTCCTCACTGTGTTTTTTACACTTTTTTCTGTTTTCTCATACATGACCTGCGATAAATATCCGCTTTGGTATGACCCACCAACTGAGCGTCGGCGTGATCTCCCTTACAGTGAAGCCATCGTTCAACAAGCACGCGCTGGAGGACCTGGTGGTCCGCGCCGGTACTCGGGTCCAGTACAACATCCCCATCGAGGGATCGCCCAAACCCAAGGTTTGTTCAAGATATGAAGCTGGAGGCACCGTCCTTACGATCTGTCTTAATCTTACTCGCATTTCATTGTTTTCTCCTCCACTCCCGAGCGCGCGCCTCACGTCGCCCTTGTGCATCAGTTTTACCATGTGTTGACCCTCTTGCCGTAGCAGACCCAGTGGGATGGGTGGAGGAGGTGACCGTGTCTATCCGCTTTCCGCCGGGCAGGTGGAGTGGCTGGTGAACGGTGCGGCGCTGGAGCCGTCGGACCGGGTGGAGCTGATGACGTACGGCACGCAGACCACGCTCGACATTCCCCTTCTCGCTGAGATCCGACTCGGGCACCTACACGCTGACGCTCAGCAACCAGCTGGGCTCGGACTCAGCGTCCGCCACCGTCACCGTGCTGGGTGAGTGCTGAGGTGGAAAAGAATCGTAATCGCTGAGGTGGGGCCGTGCTGGATAAGACTGCTGAGGTGGAGCCGTGCTGGTGAGACTGCTGAGGTGAAGCTGTGATGGACGAGACTGCTGAGGTGGGCCGTATTGGCGCTGAGACTGTTGAGGTGGAACGTTGCTGGGTGAGACTGCTGAGGTGGAGAGAGCTCATGACTGCTGAGAGGCCCAGGCTCACGCACTTCTACGCTAATGTTATCAAAAGTAGCGCATCGCAATAAAGTTTTATGAGTAAGTAGTAGAGACTATAAAATATACAAAATTACAGAACATTGGGTGGAATATGTACTACCGGGAGGGAGTTTTAGGATGAAATTAGGGTTCAAGAGCTTTTCTCATAGTGCTTTATCAATATGTGCCCACTTTAATTTCATCATTCTGGAGGTGTCTTCAGAAGTTTAATTCTCGAACCCATTGTAAAAATAAAAACACAACATCGCTCTTCCCCGGAAACGATTAGACTGCTTAAAACTTCCTACGTTCCGATTTCGGGCGAAGATGCCTATTTTCACATGTGCGCTGCGTTTTCAGACAAGCCGTCGCCTCCACGGGCGCCACTACGCGTCTCCGACGTGAACAAGGAGGGCTGCAAGCTGACCTGGCAGGAGCCGGTGGATGACGGCGGCTCCCCCATCACCCACTACCTGGTGGAGAAGATGGACGTTACCCGAGGCACCTGGGTCGAGGTGGGTGGCGATGGGACCTGCGAGAGGACGCTGTTCATGGGGATGTGTTACATTCTTGGTCTTTTACTTCTACCGATGAAGTTTTTAATCGACCTGAAAGAGAGTGCAGGAGATTATTATCGGCTGTTCCTAAGCAGGATGGACAGATTTGTTTTTAGTTTTGACCTGACGGGCTTACTTGAGCTTTCATCACACATTCTGGAACATTTGATCCGAAATGAAGGTGTAGTCGAAGCGCCTTAAAACCCCAGACCAAACCAATAACTTTTAGGTTAGCTACGACTCTGACTTTCCCGTGCTCAGTACCTTCTGACGGTCCGCCTGCGCAGGTCTGTACCTGTCACGACCCAATCCCGTGCTCAATACCTCCAGACAGTCGGCCTGTGCAAGTCTGTACCTTTTACGACCCTGACTTTCTCGTGCTGAGTACCTCATGATGATCTACCTGTGCAGGTCTGTACCTCTCACGATCCTGCCGCCGACGTCACGGGACTGATCCACCGCAAGGAGTACATGTTCCGCGTGAAGGCCGTCAATAATATCGGCGAGTCGGAACCACTGGAGACTGAGAGCAGCATCATCGCCAAAAACGAGTGCGGTAAGTGCGCCTCGTCATAATCAAAAGCGTGATGAACGGCTCGAACTCCTTTCTCTCGATAAGAGGAGCTGCTACAGGTCTGCCGTGCAAAGTAAAAAAGGCAAGTGCATTTTGATTTTGGGTTTTTCAAAACCAAGTCATGAGGGAGTGGCTTTCATTGCCCTAAAGCTGAAAGTCAAACTCGTTATAGTTAAGCCAAAATTGGCGATTTTATATTTTGAAAAGAGCGCAAGTCCAAACGGACAGCAAAGTGCAAAGGAAAAAAGCGCAAGTGCATTTCGGTGATTTGGAAAAGCGCATGTCATCAGCTAGATCGGAGGATCCCAAGGAAGAAAAGGCAAGTGAGGACTTGCGCTTTTCTGCTTGTAATCCCGCGGAATGGCGGATCCTAATGAAAAAGCGCGCCTGGGTGGCAGTGGTGAACAACGGTGAAAACATTAGTGAAGGTACACATACGCCTATCACATTTATACATTCGTTGGCGGGCGAAAAGTTAAAATATCATTATGCCAAAATCCGTTATTTTCCTTTTAACAAGCGTGGACACTAATTACACCACTTGCACTAGTCGCCTCAATGAGACCTCTCTAGCAATGTCCCTGCCAATCAGATGTCGTTTTCGACGGCGGTTTAAAGGGAGATACGCGAAAAATTTTATTGGCTAGATCAAAAGGTCATCAAAAGTTGTTTCAGGAGTCCTATTCTCATTTTTGCGAATTCGCCCTGCAAATGCCTTAAATCATTCTCAAAGTCAACATTTCCAGAGGACTTTACCGGTACACCTCTTATCGATTTAAATGACGTACCCCCGGCTAAGGCTATCAATTTCTCTAAAAAAATCGGTCCCATTTGTCTTAGCAGTGACTTAAAAGTTTTAAAATATTAAAGAAAAAGTTATTAAAAAAATTACACCCAAAACTACTAAAACAAAAATATAGGACTTTTAAGAGATCATAATTGACCAATCAGAAGGTATAACCACCACATAGGGTCACGTGATCTTTCTGACGCAAAAGTTTCGTCATCCTGGGGCTGAAGCAGACCCGAGGTACGATGAAGACTTGAGTAATTATGTTTTTTCCGTTTCTAGGGCAAACTAATTCATTTTGTAGTTTTTAAAGGCTTTGTAAACTTAATTCAAATGCAAATACAGGAGAACAGACATTTTTATTACAAAAAACTATTACTTTTCAACTTGAAATAGTTTTCAAAAAGTAAGTAATGGGTGAAGGTTTCAGCATTTTGTCGGAACCGTTAACCTATTTCGATAATAGGTGAGTGGCCTCCCAAAATTTTTCCGAAAATACAAAAATAATTGACAGTTTCATAATCAAGATTTTTCAAATAGCAAGAAACCACAATAATAATTTTTCGCGTATCTCCCTTTAAGACGTCGCCAGTTTAACTTTTGATCTTGTGTTAGGATATCCTGGCGGCTTGCTTTGCATTTTTAGGACATATTCGTGCAACTGGGACGTTGGAAATAAGCAACACTTACTTACTTAACATGAAACGCCAGCGCATAAAGAGTGCAGACTGTCGAACTATTCGAGGCCGACTTCACGTTCGCGTTTTGTGGTGCGATAAAAGCAAGGGAAGCAGCTATTACGTACCAGTGTCACAGCTTAAGAGCAAGACTGGAGTAGCCGCTGACTCCACAGTATACATGCATCACTCGAGGGGAAGCTTGTGGAAGGGCACAGTCGCCTACAGCCCAAGACATCTTGCAGCGGTTGCTTTGATAAACGGTAGGTAATTCTGAATCTAGCAGTATTGAACGTTTGTTAAACTCACCACGAAATGTCAGCTGAAAAAATGGCTGCTTACCTACTGGGAAAACTATTTCGGAACAATTCTAAGACTCGATTGTTCCTTTTTATGGATCACATAACCGGTATACTACTTAAACCAGACAGCTTTCTCTTTCGAAGACAGTGACGTAGCATTCCATCGTGGATAACCCAAATATAGCCGAACCATAAAAATTTAGTGACTCCATCCCGCCACACCATCACAAATTCCGATGTTTCATTGCACACCACTACAAACAAGGTATGAGCCCGGCAGACCCACTGCCCAGCCCGCCATCGACGTTCACGGCCTCGCTCAAACAAGTCATGAGCCCGGCAGACCCACTGCCCAGCCTACCATCGACGTCCGCGGCCCCGCTCAAACAAGTCATGAGCCGGGCAGACCCAATGCCCAGCCCGCTATCGACGTCCGCGGCCCCGCTCAAACAAGCCATGAGCCGGGCAGACCCAATGCCCAGCCCGCTATCGACGTCCGCGGCCCCGCTCAAACAAGCCATGAGCCCGGCAGACCCACTGCCCAGCCCGCTATCGACGTCCGCGGCCCCGCTCAAACAAGTCATGAGCCCGGCAGACCCGCTACCCAGCCCGCCATCGACGTTCACGGCCGCGCTCAAACAAGTCACGAGCCGGGCAGACCCACTGCCCAGCCCGCCATCGACGTTCACGGCCGCGCTCAAACAAGTCATGAGCCCGGCAGACCCACTGCCCAGCCTACCATCGACGTCCGCGGCCCCGCTCAAACAAGTCATGAGCCGGGCAGACCCAATGCCCAGCCCGCTATCGACGTCCGCGGCCCCGCTCAAACAAGCCATGAGCCGGGCAGACCCAATGCCCAGCCCGCTATCGACGTCCGCGGCCCCGCTCAAACAAGCCATGAGCCCGGCAGACCCACTGCCCAGCCCGCTATCGACGTCCGCGGCCCCGCTCAAACAAGTCATGAGCCCGGCAGACCCGCTACCCAGCCCGCCATCGACGTTCACGGCCGCGCTCAAACAAGTCATGAGCCGGGCAGACCCACTGCCCAGCCCGCTATCGACGTCCGCGGCCCCGCTCAAACAAGTTATGAGCCGGGCAGACCCACTGCCCAGCCCGCCATCGCCGTCCGCGGCCTCGCTCAAACAAGTCATGAGCCCGGCAGACCTCCTGCCCAGCCTGCTATCGACGTCCGCGGCCCCACTCAAACAAGGTATGAGCCGGGCAGACCCGCTGCCCAGCCCGCCATCGACGTCCGCGGCCCCGCTCAAACAAGTTATGAGCCCGGCAGACCCACTGCCCAGCCTGCCATCGACGTTCACGGCCCCGCTCAAACAAGTCACGAGCCCGGCAGACCTCCTGCCCAGCCTGCTATCGACGTCCGCGGCCCCACTCAAACAAGTCATGAGCCGGGCAGACCCACTGCCCAGCCCGCCATCGACGTCCGCGGCCCCGCTCAAACAAGTCATGAGCCCGGCAGACCGCTGCCCAGCCCGCTATCGACGTCCGCGGCCCCGCTCAAACAAGTCATGAGCCGGGCAGACCCACTGCCCAGCCTGCCATCGACGTTCACGGCCCCACTAAAAAAGTCATGAGCCCGGCAGACCCACTGCCCAGCCCGCCATCGGCGTTCACGGCCCCGCTCAAACAAGTCATGAGCCGGGCAGACCCACTGCCCAGCCCGCCATCGACGTTCACGGCCCCGCTCAAACAAGGTATGAGCCGGGCAGACCGCTGCCCAGCCCGCCATCGACGTCCCGGCCCCGCTCAAACAAGGTATGAGCCGGGCAGACCCACTGCCCAGCCTGCCATCGACGTCCGCGGCCCCGCTCAAACAAGTCATGAGCCGGGCAGATCTCCTGCTCAGCCCGCTATCGACGTCCGCGGCCCCGCTCAAACAAGTCATGAGCCGGGCAGACCCGCTGCCCAGCCCGCTATCGACGTCCGCGGCCCCGCTCAAACAAGTCATAGCCGGGCAGACCCGCTGCCCAGCCCGCTATCGACGTCCGCGACCCCGCTCAAACAAGTCATGAGCCCGGCAGACCCACTGCCCAGCCCGCCATCGACGTCCCGGCCCCGCTCAAACAAGGTATGAGCCGGGCAGACCGATGCCTGCCCAGCTCATGGATGTGGAGGTAGGTCACACATCCATGAGTGCTGACTCGGCCCATCAAGTGATTAAAAAAACCTGTCGAAGAGTAAGGAAGTCTGCGACTTGCAGGATTTCCAGCAACTGGTGGAGGCTTCCGGTGTAATACCTAAGACGATGAACACGGAAGACTTCTTCATGTTTGAAGATGGGGTCAGTCGTAAAAATTAGCCCTCATGTCCCAAGAAGGCATGCGGCCATACCTAACGATGTCCGTTGCTTGCAAGTGCGCAGGGGCACTGATCAAATCTTCCTCAAGAGGAAGCACAGTGATCCTCAGTGGCGAGGGTTTAACCTCATGAAGAGCACTTATGATCCCTCCCAGACACCAGAGCCCAGGAAAAAACAAGGGGCGTCAATCGCGCTAAGATTGATCGGCTGTGCTCTGCCCTTCTACCGCTGATGCCGTCACACAAGCGGCGTTTCTGGGTTGACTTGCAGGGTGTCGGGAGCAGCGGCTGCGCGACCTGGCCTGCTGAGGTCATGTACTTCGTCTGAATGTTCTGAGCAGGCGAGGCTCCTTAGATAACATAATCATGGACTGAGCTTTGACAAAATATTAATAGACTGAGGCTAAGCCGTGTCTTGAATAAACATGAAGCCATATTTCACGACTGTTTTCATTAAGAGACGCATTTAAATTGATTTTTCTGGGGAATCGGGTCCGCTTTAAACACCAATGAATTAAAATGAAGCCCACGAGTGTTATAGCGAAATCATGGGCGTCGAAAGTGAAGGAAAGAACGGGGAATGTATTCACACCTGGCGAACCAGGGAAGGACCTCGTGGCAATGGGACTCCGTTCGGCTTCTTCGTCTTTTCTTCCTGTTACGTCTGAGGACTCAAAAATGTTCTTAACAAACGTCTTATACATTCCTAATGTTCGACTGCGCCGATAGCCGTCTCAAAAACACCTCCCCGTCCCATGGCGTTGCTACTTCGACCGTTCCGCGAGTAACAGATCTGTGGCGACGCCCCTGAGGTAATTCGATTCAAATTTGAAAACACATATCGATGTTTTCACCATATTACTACCAATGAAATGCCCAGTGATTAGTGCCCAAAAGGGCCCAAATTCAGATGACATATATACGTTCTTAACCAGACTCTGATGACCACGTAAATGATATCAGTTTGAAGTACGCCATGTCTCTCATGACATGCGCTTAAAACATAAACACCCGTTAGAAGAATTCAGTTGAAGAAAAGCGCAAGTCTGCACTTGCGCTTTTTTACTCAGGGCTCGAAGCACTTACGCTTTTTCAAATGAATGAAAGCACTTGCGCTCTTTTGCTTTGTAGTACGTGGCGAAGTTCCGCCAAAAGCCAAACCAAAAACCTTTTCCCTTGAACATTTCACGCAAAAAAGTATTACATGAGTAACCACATGAGATTACAGATGTTTTCGTGACGCATATAACGGTATAAAATATGACTGATTACATCCAATAGTTTTGTTGCTAGAGCTTGAAAACACACAATTGATTCTCCTGAAAAGTTGGCCGAATGCACTTGCGCTTTTCTTGCTTTGCACGGCAGAGGTACCGAGGTCGACAATATTTAAGAGGGATTTGGATTAGGTTTGATCTTGTAGCCGTAAAGTCTAGAATAGTTCCACTCTCCGAATCCATCAGAAGCATCCTTCAACGCTGTTTGAGAAGATGCAGCAGTCCCAGTCTAAGGGGATGTGTGTGACACTGCTCTCTGTCTCTGCAGACGAGCCGGACGCGCCTGGACGACCAAAGGTGACCGACTGGGACAGCGACTTTGTAGAGCTGGAATGGACCAAGCCGCAGAACGACGGCGGCTCGCCCATCACCGGCTACATTATCCAGAAGAAGGAGCGCGGCTCGCCGGTCTGGCAGAACGCTGCCCGCATTCCTGGCGACGCCACCAAGGGCAAGGCGCCTGGCCTCACCGAAGGCCAGGAGTACGAGTTCCGCATCATCGCCGTCAACAAGGCCGGCCCTGGAGAGCCCAGCGAGCCGTCTGAGATGGTCATGGCCCGTCCCAGACGCTGTGAGTCCGCGCATGTTCTCTGTGGGGTGAAGAGAGGACGTGTGTGTACTTGTGTGTGTGTGTGTGTGGGTGTGTGGGTAGGTGGGGTTGTGTGCACAATCTGTTTTCGTCCAGTGTTTAAAGGTCTCTGGTATTGTGGGTCACCAGAATTGGGTTTTGTGTACGTTAAGACTCACTAATATCATGATCACAGAGCGACGGCAAGCAGGCCCAGCTACTCTGCCAATACGAATTTACCCCAAAGCCTGGCTGGCGTGTCAAAATTTGTGCTAAGAGGTAAGCGTTACGCTCATGACCTAACCCATGTCCTGGCGCGCCGACAGTGGCGCCGAAGATCAAGACTCCGATGACCGAAGTGCGCATCAAGGCTGGCCAGACGCTACACATTGATATCGACTACGTGGGCGAGCCGGACCCAGCAGTGACCTGGCAGGTCAACGGACAGCCGCTCTCGCTCACCGACAAGTCAGTGAAGTGTGCGCTCCGTTTCAGAGCATCAATGCTCGGAAAATATTTAAATTGTCAGTAAGGTGGCAATTTTTCATTATAAATTTGAGGTGTTTATATTTTGCGTTTTGCATACGAAAAATATCCACTATCACACAGGTGCTATTCGGAAATTCTTTGGAATAGAAATGAGTGATGCAAACAAAACAAAAAAACGTAGTGTACCATAAGGGTAAGTATCTCCCGTGGACATCAATCGTCGCCTGCCGGCTGCCAGCCGGTAGAGGCGGCGGGAATCACTCTCCTATTAGGGAGCGGTACCAAGCGAATGAATACCAATGCGATGAATACAGATGTGGATAATCGGATTATAATAATTTTGGCTATAAAACCGGGTCATATGGCTCGAATTTCCTGTTGGAAGGGTTTCTCGGGATCACTTGCTCCTTGTTCAGGAAGCCGCCGGGCCGAACCCAATCTCGGACTATCCTATCTGTGATCATGTGGGGTACTCCCATCGGTGGGCCACATCGCGCGCTCGACCTCATGCCACCCTGTGCTAGATGCCAGCTGTCCGGTAACTGTTGCCTCTCTTATCAAGTGGAGTGGATCTTCGTAAGTCACGCTGTTAGGATTTTGACCCATCAAACTGTTGCAACCAGATTGAAAATTGGACAAGCCTTCAACTCAAACCAGATAGATTAGAATAACTGAAACCTTCATGGTTTGAATAAGGGCCTCAAGACCCTAATTCAAGCCCCAGGGGAATTCGTTTCCATCTGGTGAAAAGAAGCTGATTAGTCCAAACCTAAACCTCCCACCGCCATGCAGGCCGTGAGAGAGATGTTGACAATGGTAACGCTGATGCAGCGTTGACGTGCTGCGAGAAGGAACCTGGCGGCCAGCCTCGTAATTACTACACGCGATTCTTGGGTAAACCCCAAGTGAGCCAAATTCCGTCTTCATGGCATCATAAAGACAGAGTTAGTTTGACAACAAGGATACCTGAGGCAGAAATGTCATGAACACAGCCTCACAATACGGCAATGTGTCAAAAGGCAATGGCCATGCATTGTTTCACTGTGTATGATCTCTTGTGCTCCCTCTCACCTCTGCCGGCCAGACGTCCTCACTGTATCTGTCGTGGGTTCGGCAGGACGACGATGACGTCGATAAACCACCACACAGTGATCCACTCAGTGAACGCCCAGCGGAACCGCGCCGGCGTCTACCGCCTCCACCTGGAGAACGAGTCTGGCACCGATGAGGGTACGTACCCTGAAGCCTGCCCACCCTGCCTTCTCAACTCGACAGCAGCTCAGATAAAAGTGTGGGAAGGAGGGTTTCTCCATAGAGCGCATCATTCTTCCCGTGTTTTGGGTGTCCTGACTGTTGGAATGCTAATATGTTGCTGAGTAATAATCGGATGGTTTTATCTGAAGTGCTCAACTCAATGCCTTCTTACGGAAGAAGGTAGATGAGCTAAGACGAAGAAGGTCTCGTATATGCTTGCTTCAAATGTCTTCAGAAAAGATATTGGTATCTCACCTGACCGTTTCTGACTCTGAACCACGAAATTCGTGCTTGCATATTCACCGCGAAGATAGGACTATAGGCGCAGGAACCCGGTGGAGGGGGCAGTGGTGACTATTTCGACTCCCACCCCCCCCTCCCACCTACTTTCTAACTTTTAAGGGGGTGGAGGCTCTGGGAGTGCCGTTTAGGATCCCCAATGGTGCTATCCTGTGCTGTAGTTTTGGGCATTTGGGGGGAGGGGTGGACCTTTTAAATGTCTTATCAGGAGGTAACGTGCCTGGGCTATTGTCAAAGGGGCGCCATTGTCCGGAGAGGGGCAGCTGAATAATCAGAAAAGGGTTCTGCGCCTGACAGTGAGCAGGTGGTCAACAATGGAGAGAGAGTGGGTTATAGCAGTAAAGACACACTCGTTATCGGTAGGGCGCCGGAAAATCAGGGCGTCTCTCCCAGGGGTTCCTTCTAAGGTCAGCTTTAAGGCGACTTTAGCGAATTAGCTCTGGCATATCACAAACGTTTGCCTGTCCTTGTTGTGCATTTTCAGAGAAAGTGTCGTCACTGTCTTTGCCAGCGGTTTAGCCTTAAAACGTTTTCACCGGTGAAAAAGGAGAAATAGTAATTTATCGGGTCGTAATTAGGGACCTGGACGCCCTCCCCCACTCTGACTGCCGGCCGTCCTGCCCCCAAGTGAAGCATTGCTGTTACACCTGCGTCGCTGACACGTGCTTACCCCTCGCCGCTAGGCACCATGAACGTGGTCGTGCTGGACGTACCGGGAGCGCCGGAGGGTCCGCTCGACTACGAGGAGGTGACCGCCAACAGCGTCACCCTCTCCTGGAAGCCGCCCAGCGACGACGGAGGCAGCCCCATCACGTGAGCATTGTGCGCTGGACTCGGTCTGAGAGTTACGCTGAGTGATAACCGCCCAGTAAAACCAAGCATGGTGTGTACTGTGCCAAATCGAGTGATTAGAGGACACCACAGAGGTTCAAGGCTGCTTGGAACATGAAAAGGTTCCATATTTTGGTGATTTCTTCCACAGTCTCATACTCCCCCGGTTAGTTTTTCTTAATTGGTCAGGGAGCCATCGGCACACCTGACCGATTCTGCTGCTTCCCAGTGGCTACATTATTGAGAAGCGTGACAAGACTCACCGCGGCGGCTGGGTGCCGGCCGTGCAGTATGTCGACCCCAAGGACACGCACGCGGTGGTACCGCGCCTACAGGAGGGTAGCGAGTACGAGTTCCGCGTGCGCGCCCAGAACCTCCAGGGCGTCTCCGAACCGATCACCACAGACAAGAGCGTGGTCGCCAAAAACAGCTTCGGTGAGATCCGGCTGATAGTGCTCACCTGTTTAGTCTTAGGCTGGTGACGCTTATTAGGCTATATTTATGGTCTTATTAGTGGCCGTGTTGAATATTAATTATGCGTGAACACCTCCTTGCTCTGTGCAAGTGTGATGGGAATGCAGCTATACCGCTCAAACCCACTTCAAAAACAGTGTCAACACTCCTCGCGCTAAATATCAGACCAACACTTGTGACGATACTATTTTGGAGATTTCACCTCTTACACTTCAGTGCAGATGTTTGGACCTGTGAGCAGACCGCTGCAGCGCTCGGGTAGCCGGCTGACCAGTCCTGCGCTGTCCGCCAGGTGTGCCGGGCCGGCCGGGCCGCCCGGAGGCAGTGGATGCCGACCGGGACTTCATCAAGCTGCGCTGGGAGGCGCCGCGCTCCAACGGCGGCAGCAAGATCACTGGCTACGACGTGGAGCGGAGGGAGCACATGACGGGGCGCTGGCAGCCGGTCAGCGCCCGGCCTGTCCCGGTGAGGCTGCTGCCCTACCCCCGCCCCCCGCACCTAGCCCGGTCATAAAGAGTGTGGTGGATATTTTTGCACGTTGTTCCCAGGCTGAATGAAAGACAGTGGATTGAAAGCTCCTGACCATCATTGGGGCCATCATTATTATTTCAATGCAGCAAAGTCAGTATGGAGCTTTAACACCCGCTGGTACGGAGGAGTTTATCTGCCAGCCCTTCCCCATCCCAACCGCTTACGTTTTGCACCGACAACCAAAAATTGTGGAATCAATCAAGGATAAGGGGTACCAGGTGCGGCAGCACTTAGCAGCGTCCTTTTTCCGCATCGGAAACACCGAGGGGGTGTTCAAGCAATCCCCTCCCCACCGGGTGGAAGGTTAATCCAGGGCGCCTGTTCGGCAGAGTGTTTGGGTGAATTTTATTGTATGCAGGTACACGCCACCAGGTGACATTCCGCCTGCCGTCTGATCCGTTGACAACTATCTAATCCGTTGACACTACCGTCTATTTTTGACAGCCGTCTGATCCATTGACAGCCGTCTGATCCGTTGACATCCGTCTGATCCGTTGACTGCCGTCTGATCCGTTGACATCCGTCTGATCCGCTGACAGCCGTCTGATCCGTTGACAGCCGTCTGATCCGTTGACATCTGTCTGATCCGTTGACTGCCGTCTGAGCCTTGACAGTCGTCTGAGCCTTGACAGCCGCCTGGTCTGTTGACATCCGTCTGATCCGTTGACATCCGTCTGATCCGTTGACATCTGTCTGATCCGTTGACATCCGTCTGATCCGTTGACAGCCGTCTGATCCGTTGACAGCCGTCTGATCCGTTGACAGCCGCCTGGTCATTGATAGCCATCTGATGTGTTGACAGCCGTCTGATCTGTTGACTGACTGGCTATGTTTTCTCTGTTATGTTCCTGACTTCTGATCTCCGCTCGCCAGAACACGGAGTTTGTGGACACCTCTGTGGCGGACTCCCACCAGTACGAGTATCGGGTGACAGCCATCAACGCCGCTGGTCACGGCAGCCCATCCGACCCATCACTAACCATGACCGCCAAACCCATGCGAGGTACGGCCCCCTCACTGATCACAACTGCCAAGCCCATACGAGGTACGGCCCCCTAACTGATCATGATTGTCGAACCGATATGCGGTGCGGCACCCCTCACTGATCATGATTGTCACTGAAGTGTGGTGCGGCACCCCTCATTGATCATGATTGCCAAGCCCATGTGAGGTACGACACTACCCATATAACTATGGCCGTGACTGCCAAACGCGAGCAAAGTCTAAAACTGAAAGAAATAACTATACATTTTTTCTTGAGACGTCGGCTTCGTTAATTGACAACTGTTGTATATGCTGTTAAAATGTATTGTTGTATATGAAAGTTGAGGTACACTCTCATCGTACCTGTAGCTTACTAACTGGTCACGCTAAGAACTCCGTGAATTGCCAATGTGTTTCCATATCCGACAATAATTCCCGTCAATGGTGAAACTCTCTAAAGAGAACAGGCTTACCAACCATTTCGCCTCTCCCGGCGTTTTCCCCGCCATGCTACCAGTTAACGCCTCTGCCGTGCCGCAGAGCCACCAAAGCTGAACCTGGACGGTATTCTCGGCCGCAAGATCCGCGTGCGCGCCGGCGAGCCCATCGACATTCGCGTGCCCATCAGCGGCGCTCCGGTGCCCGAGGTCACGTGGTCGGTGCACGGAAAACCGATCGCCCCGGGCGGCAGGGCAGAGGTCAGTGGCGCTGGCGACGTCGACTTTTTAACACGAGAGCACGATGGATTACTTATTTTTATTTTCGGAATGGTTGCGGAAGCCCTACTACGTACAGTTTTGATCTGATGGAGTGAAACTTTGAATAAACCTTAGAACGAGGAAAAATTATATTCTTAGGTTGCGTTTGCTTTTCGACCAAAGAGTCGGTGGTTTGAAAATCTACAGCTTGCTCGATGTCCCATCTTTTTAATATGAGACGTAGTCTATTTGGTATGCTAGTTCTTTCTTAGTGTTTTGCACGGGATCAATTCGAATCCGCAATATGTTAGTAACAGTGTTTGAGTCTCATGGGGTCCTGTATTGTTCGCGGAGACGACGTGGATTACCGACCGGGACTTGGCTTCTGTCGTCTGTGTCACTGCCTTATGTCTAGCCGAATCTTGGGAGGTTTTAACGAAAAATGGCCTGAGTAGCGGTAGAAAGGTATGTTGTTTAGTAAAGTTCTCACAGAGAAGTTGGTAAGCTGACCTCTGCCGCGGATCGCGTCCACAGATGAAAACCTCGCCCGAGTACACCACCTTCCACATCCCTCGCTCCGTCCGCGACGACGCCGGCAAGTACACCATCACCGCCAAGAACGCCTACGGAACCGACTCCGGCGACGTGGAGGTCATCGTGGTGGACAAGCCGGGCGCGCCGCGCGGTCCGCTCAACTACGACCAGGTGACGGCCACCCAGGTGGCGCTCTCCTGGCAGCCGCCCGAGGACACCGGCGGCTGTGACATCAGCGGTGAGTGGTGGTGGAGGACCGCTGCAGCTGGTGCCGCTCCTGTGTATCTCACAGCAGGTGGCAATGGAGGAATGCCGTCGGCTTCCGTCTAAATATGCAGTCTTATGATACGAAATGAACGTGAAATGTTCTATGATACATTAACAATTAACTGTTAAGGATAAGAATATTCTGCCGGAGATCTTAATCTATAGCGAAGACATAAATGCAGAGTTTAGCTTCCCCATTGTCTGTCCTGATCTTGTCATGGCTAAGTTATCTGCACCGCCTGATCTGCTGTTCCACCGTGCCGCAGGTTACACTGTGGAGATGGCTGAGGGCGACTCAGACCTGTTCAGGCCCGTGCCCGGCTACATACCCGGCCCCAGCTTCACCGTCAAGGGCCTGACCGAGGGCCGGCCCTACACATTCCGCGTGCGCGCCGAGAACATGTACGGCCTCTCGGAGCCGCTTACTGGCCGCCAGGTGAGATGCCGCCAAACAACGCCGAGACTCAGCCCGGTACCCGGTACTTGCAGAGTTTTGTGAGCGCTACCGGCGCTCTAGTGAACACTTTGCTGGTAGTTATGTAGTTTCTGTACGTTCCTGTTTCCGAGGTTTGTACGCTGACTTGCCAATGATTTTTTTTTTTAATTGCGACTTGATGACATGCACTGACCCGGCTGTGACCTGGTCGCCTCAGGTGACCGCGAAGAATCCGTTCGACGCGCCGGACGCGCCGGGTCAGCCGATAGTGACGGCCTACACGCCCAGCAGCGTCAGCCTCAGCTGGACTCCGCCCGAGTACAACGGCGGCAACCCCATCCAAGGTCAGTGGTGGGTGTCAGCTTACTCTGTTCAACCCGGCAAGGCGGGGACACTTGCGGGTGAGTTCAATAAAAATCATCTGCTACTACGCCGTGCCTTATATTTATACAAAAGCACTAAGGGAGACAGCTCATTGGATACCTCTCTTTCACGGCCCCGCTGTAATCTGCTGGTCCGACTTCAGCCCGGCAGTCATTGACTAGATGCTGAAGACCCCCCTCCCCCTGTGTGTGCTCGAGTCCGACAACCCCCCATCCTGTGGCTGTGTTCTGGTGCCGAAACCCCGCCTGTGGCTGTGCTCTGAGGCCTGACTACCTCACCTGTGTCAGTGTTCTGAGTCCCGACTTCTCCGCCTGTGTCAGTGCTCTGAGTCCCGACTACCCCCTCCCGCCATCCTGTGGCTGTGTTCTGAGTCCTGACTACCCCGCCTGTGTCAGTGCTCTGAGTCCTGACTACCCCGCCTGTGTCAGTGCTCTGAGTCCTGACTACCCCGCCTGTGTCAGTGTTCTGAGTCCCGACTACCCTGCTTGTGTCAGTGATCTGAGTCCCGACTGCCCCGCCTGTGTCAGTGCTCTGAGTTCGGGCGGTCCGTGCCTGCTGCAGGTTACCTGGTGGAGCGTCGCGACCGTGGCGGAGAATGGATCAAATGCAACAACTACGTGGTGGCCAGCCCCTCGTTCACGGTGTCGCACCTGAACGAGGGCAGCCGCTACGAGTTCCGCGTGCTGGCCGTCAACGACGCCGGGCCGGGCCAGCCCAGCCGGCCCTCCGAGCCCGTCACCTGCGGGGTCATGACCTGTGAGTGGCCGCCCGCAGCGCCGCCGTTTCGCCCCGGGGCACTAATGAATCGTCTGCCGTTCCCTTCGATTGTATGCCAACCTTTATGTTGGCCATTTGGTATCCGAATTGTTGATACACAAGTACTTCAGGAAATGTGTATATTATATTTTACTGTATCTGAGTGGGGATTTCACCAGCTATCGCTGTCACCCCGCTGGTTTTTAATGCGTGTGATTTACATCAAAGCGTACAGTACAAGACCTCTGATGGTCCGCTCGTCTTGTGCACCACTAACCTCCGCCTCTCTCTGCTCAGATAAGCCGAACGCTCCCGAGGCGCCTCGGCCGGAGCGTATCACCAAGGACTCGGTGACGCTCTCCTGGCGGGCACCCAAGGACGGCGGCTCCAAGATCCGAGGCTACCTCATCCAGAAGCAGCCGAAGGGCAGCAACGAGTGGCTGCCCTGCAACACCGAGCCGCACCCTCTCTCCAACTTCACCGCCGATGGACTGAAGGAGGGAGACGAGTACGCCTTCCGCGTGATCGCCGTCAACGACGTGGGAGAGAGCAAGCCGAGCAAGCCCTGTCCCTTCATCAAGGTGAGTGTGTGAGGGTGCGGCGGTGAGGGGTTGAGAATCTGCTGCAATTGTCAATGTTGATTATTCCAACGGGTGTAATGTAGATGGTCTCTGGCAGTGCCATTGAACTTCATCGGTGGGTTGCGGCAAGTGTCTTGTTTTCAGCGTTTTGTGATTGAATGACCAAAAAACACCACACCACACTAGGTATCGAGTATACAAGGAAAAGAGTATCATTTTGCTCTTTGATTGTCCTCGGAGAGTGGGGAGGAAGGTTCAAACTTCGAGGTAGATGCGCTGAAAAGCCCATTGCAATAGTCTAGGCCGTGTTTCCAAAAGTTTTTTTGTTCTACAGGTGAGGCATCATTTACCGGAAAATAATTCGTCAGTTCAAGCATCAGAGGTATTCAATGTATTGGATCCTCTTGACAGGTTTAGAAACAGGCTCTCGTGGTTGTGAAATTCCTCGATTTAAGTTTAAATCAGCATATAGTGCAAACCCATCCTTTCGCTCCCACTTGCTACGTGCCTTAATTTCCTTAGTGCCTTACGTAACGTTTAAATAATCGTAGTACGCTACTCTTGGTGCACTACTAATGCTACGTCACTAGTTTCAACCCGAGGCTACCCAAAACCAGTTTCGTAGCGGACCGAGAGCCATCGCTAGTTTGGTCTCTCACCGGTACCGCTACCCTATCTGCCCCCAGGTGGAGGAGCAGCCCAACAAGCCACACATCGACGTGTCCGGCCTGCGCGACATTACGGTGAAGGCCGGCGAGGACTTCAGCATTCACGTGCCTTACCGCGGCTTCCCGAAACCGATCGCCGCCTGGACCAGGGACGACGTGCCCGTGGACGACGACTCCGACAACCGCGTACACACCAAACTGGACGACAGCTCTGCCAGCCTGGTGATGACCAACGCGCGGCGCGGCGACACCGGGCCGTACAGGCTGCACCTGAAGAACAAGTCCGGCATGGACACCGCCATCTGCAACGTCAAGGTGAGTGCAGGGCGACGGATGTGCTGCAGTCGGCGGTGGCTGACACAGATGGTATGTCGGACACAGGACGCACCTGAAGGCTGGCAGGGAATACTATAGTTACGTAGTTAGATGCGTAGTTAAAAAAGTTTTTAACTCAACTCTGCAATTTCAGAAGAATATTGCACAAAAACAGATGTTGGGATGTTTCTCTCCCAGGAATATTTCTGAATTTAGTGGCTGAGTACACTCTGCTGGGAAAATTCACGCGCTGGGCGTTTACCTACGACCGCCCTGCACCGGCGCAGGTTCTGGACAAGCCGTCATCACCACGGGACCTGCGGGCGGACGAGTTCGGCGGCGACAGCCTTACCCTCTACTGGAAGCCGCCCAAGGACGACGGCGGCTCCGACATCACCAACTACGTGGTGGAGAAGCGCGACCACGGCGCGCCTGAGTGGACCAAGGTGCGTGCAGGACAGCTGCGCTTGTAGTGGGCTGACTGGGGTGCCAACCATCAGACAGGTGCACCCATGATGAGTGCACATGTTCGATAGCACTGGCGGACGCATAAGCGCCGTTTAGGAGTGGCCAACTCGGGAAACATCGTAAAAAACATAGTGTTGTTTGAAGAAAATCGCCCAAAATGTCGCCATTTTTGGGAGGCCATGGTCCCTTGCCCCCCCTTCTGGATCCACTATTTTCTCTGTCAAATGGACAGCCTGGTGATATACGTAGTATGTTTACCGCAAACGGGATGCATCTTTTTAACACGTGGAAAACACATCAAATAGATATATGCCAAGTTAAGCGTCATCGTTATCACCGCTAACTGATTGATTTGACCGCTGCATGTGTGGTGACCGCTGCGGGCCGCTGCACAGGTGTCCAGTTTCGTCTCGGGCACCGGTGTGCGCGTGCGTAACCTGACGGTGGGTAAGGAGTACGGCTTCCGGGTGTGCGCCGAGAACCAGCTGGGCCGCTCCGAGCCGTGCGAGACCAGCGAGCCAATCCGCGCCCGGCATCCCTTCGGTGGGTGTGGCCTGCGAGACTGATGAGGGCGCGGGTGTTTGGGTTCAAACATGTGTGGCGTTTATAAATGCAGGGTTCAAAATGTGAAATATTTTGAACTTTGGTTACCAGAAAATATTGATTCACGTGTGTTTTTTGCTACCTATATTCAACAATCCAAACGTTTCTGCCTACGCCAAGACTTCTTGAATTTCAAGAAGGTGGCGAAAGCCGAACCTCTGTTTAATGTCATATATAACTAAAAAAACATCAATTTATATTTCCCTGATCAACAACGTTCAAAACAGTTTTTAACCCGCATGAAAAGTAAATACAGTTGTTTGTTTATGTGTAGATTTATTTTAGTTTTTTATAGTGACCTATATAGTAGCCTTTATGAAGGCTGGTAAATTCTGTAGAGAACTGCGACATATGTTTCAGTATTGGTGCCCTGTTGGTCACAACAGACCTATTCTGTGTTTCGTAGTCTGTTTTCGACTCCATTATTTGCTTGGAGCTCTGTTATTGACACTGCTCTGCACTCTGAGCCCTGTTCAGTGTTTGTGTCCTGTTGGTGACTCTGGTCTATGCTGTGATGCCCTGTTCAGTGCCTCGTGTCCTGTTGGTGGCTCTGGTCTATGCTTTGAGCCCTGTTCAGTGTTTGGTGCCCTGTTGTTGACACTGGTCTATGCTTTGAGCTCTGTTCAGTGTTTGGTGCCCTGTTGGTGACTCTGGTCTGTGCCGTGCAGACGTGCCCGGAGCGCCGGGAGCGCCTGAGATGGTGACCACCACAGAGGACTCGGTGACTCTGGGCTGGCAGAAGCCAAAGCACAACGGCGGCTCCCCCATCACCGGCTACGTGCTGGAGAAGCGGGTGCCTGGAGAGAGCTGGCAGAAGGCCGTGCACGCCACCATCCCCGACACCAACTTCAAGTAAGAGAGACTCCTTGAACAAGCTATATCGGTGCTTGATGTATCGGCGAAAAAGGCGTCCCAGCTTTAAATGACATTGTATATGATATCATCTGATTTAAGTGGAGATCTGATACTGATTAAAGGTCATTAATTGATGCAGCAGACAGGGCCATTCAGTTTCAACTCCCATTGATACTAGTCCTGCGTGCATTTTCCGGCCCGGGGCAAGATCACCAGCGGTGAACCGCCAGTCATGGCCGTGGCTTCAACTGTGACTGTGTCGCGCAGGGTGACCAATCTGTTGGAGGGCAATGAGTACGAGTTCCGGGTGGCGGCCAAGAACGCAGCAGGACAGAGCCCGTGGAGTTCCGCCTCCGAGCCCATCAAGGCACAGGCACCGCCCAGTGAGTGGCCCGGCCAGCGCCGAGTTGGCGATGACGCAGAGTGGTGGAGTGGGGCAGCGCCAGGTCTGCTTTGCTTAACTGTGTGAAATACAGGATGGGATGTAGCACTAAGAAACAGGTTTTGGACCCAAAGTCACTTAAAGTTGAAATGCCAAAAAATGCTGACTACCCCGTTTTGAAACCTACTCAACTCCCTCGTTCTGTCTGAAGCCTGAAACCACAATTCTTGCCTCCTGGTACCTCCGGCTGTCGCCCCTGATTGCATGCTCTTATGAATGCCTGGAATAAACCTGAATGACTTCAAATCCAGACCCTCTATCGGGATTCAGATTTTTACTTTCCAATATAGCGTTACCGGGGTCTTAAATGCTGAGTCAAATCTTCATTTGCCTCATCTCACACCCCTCCGTGTACCAGGAAAGTGCCCCTACCTCCTCTCACACGCCGCTGTGTGCCCGGCAGGTGCGCCGAAGATCACGTCCGACCTCGCCATCCGCGACATGACCGTGCGCGCCGGAGAGCCCTTCACCATCTCGGTGCCGTTCACCGCCTCGCCGCGGCCACAGCCTGCCTGGACTGTGGGACAGGACGAGATATTCCCCGATGAGCGCATCAAGTTCGACACCAGGTCAGTGGCGCGCCGGCAGAGAGGCTGGAAGGGGCGAACCGGTGGTGGTCACGCTTTAGAAAGATATGTTGTGTTTCGTTTCGCATGCAGTACCAGAATGTGGGGGTAAGTTGATGACTTGAGCTTGAATATGCGTGGAAATCAGTCGGTGGAGTAATTTCTCAGAATTTTTTCTTTGCTCGTGCTCACCGTCGCATCAACTACTGGGTTATATGGCAAGAAGGAGGAAGAGGCACTAGCGAGGCTGGGGTTAGGGAAAGACGTCTTTTCCGGCCCTTGGGCGGATTCGATCCCGAGACCCTTTGCTCACTGCAAAGGCCATGTGATCGGGTCGAGCGCGTGCGTAAAACAACTGCGCCAACTAGACCCCAATTTCTCAGCATGCTTCATTTTTTAGCCCTGTCAAAAAGTGATATGCATGTATCGCGCCCCTCAGTCCCTTGCTTAAAAACACTGTCATTATGTATCCAGTCAGTTACCCAGGTTTGGTTAGCGTTCAGTAAATTCACAAGTACGTGTGTTTGATCGGCGTTGTGTAAATTCACAAGTGCGCGCGTTTGCAGCGACTCCGAGAGTATCCTGTCCAATAAGCGGGCCCGCCGGTCGGACCAGGGCAGCTACACCATCAGGCTGTCGAACCCAGTGGGCTACGACACCGCCACCTGCCGGGTCCAGGTGGTGGACCGGCCCACAGCGCCTCAGGTGGGTGCCTACTTCTGCTCTGTGCAGCAAACCTTGGTATTTGGATTCGGAAGACGGATTTATTCGAGATTTTTTCATATCTGTATTTTCAGCTAAGTAGGTAAAATTTTTAGTCTGATACGAGCGTGGCGAAAAGAGTGTCTAACCTGAAGCTGCCCGCGGATGCTACATTTATTTAACAAGCAAAGGTGACTGGGTAGATTCTGGTACCTCGACTGACGTCATAGTCTACTGACGTCACGGTGAAATCACGACGTCACTATGTCGGCGGTGCTGTCACGCGCCGTGGTGGGGTGACGAGGCCGCCGATGCGTGCCGCAGGGTCCTCTGGAGATATCCGACATCACGCCGGAGACGTGCTCGCTGTCCTGGAGGGCGCCCGTGGACGACGGCGGCTCGCCCATCACCAACTACACCGTCGAGAAGATGGACATCAACACAGACGTACGCAGCAGGGCCGGGCCTGTGACAATGCAGGCGATTGGCTGACGTGCTTATGTCGCTGTCCTGCTGAGTTAATCTATTTGTGACAATAGCCTCTTTAAAATTTATTGGCGACGGTATTGTTATTGTTGAATTCCGGGCAAAAACGTGTGTTACGCGGATTGAAAGTTTTTGGTGTCAGGTGCGGTGTTCGATAAGCCACCCCCGTTGTGCTTCAGGTGTGGACCAAGGCCAGCAGCTTCGTGCGCGGCACCTACTACAACGTCATGAGTCTGGAACCCAACAAGAAATACCTGTTCCGGGTCCGCGCCGAGAACCAGTTTGGTCTCTCGGAGCCGCTGGACTCGTCCGAGCCCATCACCGCCGGCTTCCCCTTCACCGTTCCCGACGCGCCCGGCAAGCCTAAGGTGGTGGAGACCTCCTCAGGAGCCGCCAAGCTCATGTGGGAGCGACCCAACTCGGACGGCGGCTCCAAGATCCAGGGCTACAAGCTGGAGATGCGCGAGGTCACCGAGCAGGCGTGGCGCGACAGCGGCGACTACCTGGTGCGCGACACTCAGCACCAGGTCAACAACCTGCAGGACGGCACCGAGTACGAGTTCCGCGTCAAGGCCAAGAACACCGCCGGCTTCAGCAAACCGTCGCAGCCCAGCCAGCGGGTTCGCCTGCAGGCCAGGCGCGGTGTGCCGGCCGCGCCGGGCACCCCGCAGGTGGCGAAGGTGACGCGCAGCTACGTCGACCTCAAGTGGGAGCCGCCGACGTTCGACGGCGGCAGCCGCATCACCGGCTACGTGGTGGAGAAGCGCGAGCTCGGCCATCCGTTCTGGGTGCGCTGCAGCGAGTACAACGTGCCCGACTGCGAGTTTTCGGCCATCAATCTGAAGGAGGGCGCCGAGTACGACTTCCGCGTGTCCGCCGTGAACGCAGCCGGGAAGTCGGAGCCGGCGCAGTGCATCGCGCCCGTGCGCGTGCAGGAGGTGGTGGGAGGCCAGGCGCCCGAGTTCGTGCGCACCCTCAAGAACGTCGGCGTCGGCCTGATGCGACCTCTCACTCTGGAGTGTCAGGCCATCGGTATGTAATGCGCTGTTGGATGTGCACCGCTACTGTTGGTGGTAAATGTTTCAATTCGCACGAATAGCTGAAGGGTAGGACGAGTTTTTTGTCAGTTGCATTATACTCTATCGTTGTATCATTCAAGACTCAAGCTATATCATAAGCTAAAAGCACAGTAAAAAATCAGGCATTTATAGACGTCAATATTACTGGTTAGTGCATTATCATGTAGCTACAGTATTTCGGTGCGCTGGTTTGCAGTCCTGTGTCGACCTCTGAACCCCGACGCTGACCCAGGCAGTATTTGAGTGCATCGTTTTGGAGTCCTGTGTCGGCCTCTGACCCCGGTACTGTCACAGGCACGCCGGTGCCGGGAGCCCGCTGGCTGAGGAACGGCCGCGTTGTGAACACGGACCTGGAGCGGGTACAGGCCACCGAAGCCGACGGCGTGTTCAAGCTGGTCTTCACCGAAGTGTGGGCCTCCGACGACGGAGAGTACGCCTGCCAGGCGGCCAATGTCATCGGACAGACCACCACCACCTGTCGACTCCGCGTCGGATGTGAGCAGGGTGTGGGCTGGGGCTGCTGGGGCTGGGAGCGCACTGTTGAACGGGTGTTTTGACGTGATGATAAATGAATGTCATCCATGCCAACTGGTGGCTGCGATTAGCCGTGAGGGGGGCGACTTGAAGAGGGGGACGTGACCAGCGTAATGCTACAGGTCATTATAGAAGCAACGGGGAGTAGCAGAAGACGCAGCATTCATTTAGATGCTTGCTCTGCGTAGAGCCCAAGAGCTTGTGATTTTAAAACCAGATTTTGGTGGGTTACAGTCTAACGACGCACCAAGAAACCAGACATCAGTTTCCTATTATCTCTTTGTCATCTTAAAGCACGGTAAAAAGTGTAAAGAATTCTGCAGATGCTTCTGCTGCTCGTGTAACACCAGCTGTACCCGCAGCACCGCCGAAGATCGACCGGGTGCCGAGCGACCTGCACCTGCCCGAGGGCGACAACGCCAAGATCAAGATCTACTTCTCCGGCGACCAGCCGATGGAGGTGACGCTGACGCACCAGGGACAGCCGCTGGACGACAACCAGCACGTCAAGTACACCGTGTTCGACGACTACCTGATCGTCTTCATCCGCGAGATCCAGAAGGCGGACGCGGGCCAGTACCATCTCAGCGTGTGAAGAACGACAGCGGTGAAGTGGGCGCCGGGTTCAACGTGTACATCACTGGTCTGCCGGGCCCGCCGCAGGGTCCGCTGCGACCAAGCGAGATCACCAAGCACACCTGTACACTCTACTGGTCGCCGCCCACCTACGACGGTGGCAGCAAGGTCACCCACTACGTGGTGGAGCGGCGCGACCTGGCGCATGACCACTGGGTGGTGGTTTCCACCACCTGCAAGGACACCGCGTTCATGGTGCAGGGCCTGACGGAGAACCAGGAGTACCTGTTCCGCGTGATGGCGGCCAACCAGAACGGCATGGGCGCGCCGCTACAGGGTGTGAACCCGGTGAAGGCGCGCTCTCCGTACGACCCGCCGTCGTCGCCGGGAATGCCGGAGGTGAAGGAGGTGGGCGGTGACTTCGTCAACCTCAGCTGGGAGCGGCCGCACAAGGACGGCGGCGCCAGAATCCTGGGCTACTGGGTTGAGAAGAGAGAGGCCGGAACGGAGAACTGGCTCAAGGTCAACCAGGTGAGGAGCCGCCAGAACAGGATTCAGAGCACTGAAAGCAACCGAGGCACATGAAGTGAATGGTGCACTCGTTTTCGTGAGTTTAAAGTGAAAGTATTAGATTGCAAAATAGGTTTGCCTCCTCATTGCTTCACATGCGTATGTTTTTTAGCTTATGAGAAGATATATATGTGCAAAAAGCGTTGGACTTTGTTCCCCACCCGCCGCCGCCACGTCTAACGTCCTGCCTGCTCGCGACAGGTGCTGTGCACGACGCCGCAGATCAACATTGCCAACCTGGTGGAGGACCGGCAGTACGAGTTCCGCGTGTTCGCCGTCAACGAGGCCGGCACCAGCGAGCCGTCGGTGGCCAGTACCTCAGTGCGCATCCGCGACCCGCACGGTACGTACCGGTCAGGGGGCTCGGGCGGGGGCAGCGCGCCCAAGCAGCATCCGGGCTGATGTTTACCTGGTTTCTGTGCGGGGTAGCCATAGTGACTTTGCAGTGTGGGCTCATTTTGGCCTATTATCATGCCTGAGCACAAACACTTCCCAGCTTCAGTAATTGTTGTTAGCTGTGAAGAAAGGTGTAGCGTTATTTCTACCTTTGTAGAAATGGGAAAAAGCAATTTCATCACGAGGCAGCTCGATTCAGAGTTTTTGCAGAACAAAACAACGTTAAAAAGTACTATTCCAGTATTGTCAGGGTCAGAAATGTTTCTATGGGTTGAAAATAAAATACTGTGTCCTGTCTGTCAACAATACCGTCCATAGACCGGCATTGCAGGCAAGTCCTACCCAACAGCTCTGTCGCTCTGGCCGTGCGGTTGACCTGAGACCCTCGGCAGCCGCCACTGCTCCTGAGATCGTGCAGCCGCTGAAGAACGTGATGGCACTGCAGAACAAGTCGGCCACCTTCGAGTGCAAGATCACCGGCTCGCCCAAGCCGAAGATCACCTGGTTCAAGGGTAACCGGGAGATCTTCAGCGGCGGGAAGTACTACATGGACAAGGACGGCGACACCTATTACCTGGACATTCAGGATGTGTACGGAGAGGACGCCGACGACTACAGCTGCCGGGCCCACAACGCCGGTGGCCACAAGTCCACACGGGCCTCCCTCACCATCAAAAGTGAGGGAGCTGCCGTCAGAGGGTGGTCGCCGGGTACCAGACTTAGTAGGGATCGTCGTTAGGGATATCGATGTCTGAACGCTAGAGACCGTTGCAGGAATCTTGGTGATTACCGAAATTCCTTGGGAAGTCAAGGTACTTAGGAACGGACTAGGGCTTGATTTTGTCTGATAGTTCATGTTTTCTCTAGAAACACTGGATTAGCTTCACATCTTAGAACCTAGTCTTTGTAAAAAATCTTACAATGTCTGCTGTGTGAATTTTTGTTTGGTTTATAGGTTCACCCAGGTTGGAAATACAGTTATATGCCTAATTTTAAGAAAAGGATGAGCTGACTGCGTTACTAGCAAGCAGCATGAACAGCATTTTACTTGCCCATATTCCGTTAACTCGGATCCAGACCAGAACTTTACTCACGTCATCCGTTGGTTTTATACCACACCTGCCGTTAAATCCCCCGTTTAATCGTCATCCCATTCTGCCTTCAGCGGCGCCAAAGATCAATGTGCCGCCACGGTTCCGGGACACGGCCTTCTTCGAGAAGGGAGAGAACATTGTCATCAAGATTCCTTTCACTGGCAACCCGCGGCCCAAGTGCACTTGGTCGAAGGACGGCGAGACCATCGAGAAGGGAGACCACTACAACGTCGAGACCAGCGTACGTGAGCCGCTGACGAACGTTCCGACTCCGCTGATCGGCTGATAATGATCAGCATACTCACATTTACCTTTACATACTCACATTTAGCTTTGAAGCTATGGTTTTCTTAGCTGGGCCGTGCTCTATGAATGATACTTTGTTGGTTGTAATTTTGGGAATTACGAAAGTAAAAAAAACTATGCAGTTACATTTGAAATTCGAGTTACCCTGGAAATAACATTTGCCTAGTAATCGTCGCTTCCGTCCATTAAGGCAAGAACAGTTTTCGGTCTCGGTCTATAAAATAATCGTTTCAATCGCCTTGCTACATCCCAGGGCTGACTCTGTTGCGGACCCATCCCCTGTACTATTCAGCTGATCAACTTGTCCGTCATCTGGCTGCTCCATCCCTGTCGAAACCCGTCTCCTGTACCGATGCACACTCGTCATCCAGCCCCCAACCCTAATGCTGCGACGTTGACAGTCCGTGAAACGTGCCACACGTGTTTAACCCCAGCCTGTTGCAGGGCCTTCACGCACTCCCAACGGTCCATCACCTGAGACCTGCGTTTGACCTAGGGGCTGCCCTGTTGCCGGGCCGGCCCATGATCCTAACGATCTCTCACCTGAGACCTGCGTTTGACCCAGGGGCTGCCCTGTTGCAGGACCGTCACGCGATTCTGACGATCCGAGACGTGGACCAGATGGACAACGGTCCCTACCGACTGGTGGCTGAAAACGAACTGGGCGCCGACTCCTGCACCATCAAAGTCCAGATCGCCAGTGAGTGGCCGGGGAGATCGCCAGTGGGTGGCCGGGGAGATCGCCAGTGAGTGGCCGGGGAGATCGCCAGTGAGTGGCCGGGGAGATCGCCAGTGAGTGGCTGGGGGGATCGCCAGTGAGTGGCCGGTAGCCGCGGGGCCGCCAGTCCGAGCAGGCTGGTTTATCTGTGTTTCTGATCGGTTCGGATCGGCAGGAGCGCTACCTGTGCAGACTTATTCTCTGTAGGGAACCAAAAAGAATGAATGAGCTTCTGTCAGCTACTGCCAGAGCTGACTTCCCTTCTGGTGATTTTAATACTTTCAGAACATATATTTTAACATTTGCCCCGGTGTGGGGGGCGCGGTAGTGGAGTGGTCAGCGTAGCTGTCTGCCACGCAGCCGACCCGGGTTCAAGGCCCGGCGGGCTTCCCTGAACAAGGAGCAAGCTGGCTCCCGAGAAACCCTTCCAACAGGGAAAGAGTTGGCGACGCCATATGACCCTGACAGTTGGTGCGTCGATAAGCCCCAATAATTATTATTATTATTTGCCCCGGTGTCCGATATGAACCATCCTAGCCAAGGCAGGAGTAAACAGACCCCTGTTAATTAAAAAACTAGGAGAAATAAGAAGACTCGGAAAAAGGTGATCGAAAGCTCGTCCCAGACTCCACCGAAACTACTTCGGTAATTTTTGTTCTTCAATATGTTAATATTGAGGTCACAAGAGGTCAAAATAGATAGACATTTCTTAAATGAGGCGTACTCTTAAAACCCCGATTATCTTAAGAAATAAAATAGCTAGAAAATTCCCTTATCGTCACTCGAACCGCGTTTCAATGGCTCTCTTATGAACACCGCATATAATTTCGGGTCAGGTCAAAGGTTAGGACGCTGCAGGCCGCTGAGCATCGGCATTTTTTTGCATGTACCATCCACCTGAAATATCTAGCAGGCTCGATTTTGACTCTATTTTTCCGACTAAAGAGGCAATATGGAAAAGTTCTTCTACGACCATTTAAAAATTTCGGGAACACATCAATAGTGGCTACCGTGGTCAGGTTAATGTTGGATTGCGGTAAATCAAGGTCGAGGACGGTACGCTACTCATACCATGGAGTGTTTATTTAATAACTTCCGAACCAAACAGGAGCGGCCATTATTGAGGGACCATCGTGGTCCTCCCGTCAAAAAATCGAATGATCAAATGACTGTCTTAGCGCCAAAATTTTAATTTTTAAGGTTCACTCCTTGCTAGGATTCATTCTGTATTTCTTATTCTACTTTAAGTGAATATCTTACATTTTGACTTCGCCTCCCAGTGAGCTGTTGTACGTTTCCGATTGAACTGAACATATGATTAAACACAGAGCAGCTTGCGTCGTTGGCTGTGACTCACCAGCGCCCTCTGTGCCGCAGACCACCCAGACTCGCCGCGGTACGTCACCGCCGAGAAACCGACCCACAACAGCTGCATCGTCAGCTGGAAGGCGCCCACTTGGGACGGAGGAAGCAACGTTACCAACTACGTCATCGAGAAGCGCGAGCACCCCATGTCGACCTGGATCCGGTGCGGCAACACCCGCTTCATGGTTCACGAGGCGACCGGCCTCACGCCGGGCAAGACCTACTCGTTCCGCGTGATTGCCGAGAATATCTACGGAAAGTCCGCACCCAGCGCCGAATGTCAACCCGTCACCACGCGCGAGGTCACCAAACGCAAGGAGCACAAACGCAAATACGAGGGTAAGCGAGCACTGCAGTGGGTATATCAATCGTTTCGTTCTTGTTGTAGGCCTGCCCAGTTCCGATTGAGGTAGCTGTCACATGAGGAATATATTCGTTTCTGTTAACTTCAGTAATAGTATATCCTAACGCATGCACATCAAAATTGGCTCTACTACCATTATCTAATTGTTCGTTCGACAGTGGACGAGACGGGCAAGCGGATTCGCGGCAAGGGTGAGCGCCCCGACAACTACGACCAGTTCGTGTTCGATATCCACTCCAAGTTCGTGCCGCAGCCGGTCGAGATCAAGCACGACAGCGTCTACGACCACTACGAGATCCTCGAGGAGATTGGCACCGGCGCGTTCGGCGTGGTGCACCGGTGTCGCGAGCTGAACACCGGCCACATCTTCGCCGCCAAGTTCATCCCCATCAGCCACCCGATCGAGAAGGAGCTCATCAAGAAGGAGATCGACATCATGAACCAGCTGCACCACTCGAAGCTGATCAATCTGCATGATGCGTTCGAGGATGACGATGAGATGGTGCTGATCTATGAGTTCCTCTCGGGAGGAGAGCTGTTTGAGCGCATCACTGCCGAGGGATACACTATGTCTGAGGCGGAGGTCATCAACTATATGCGCCAGGTGTGCGAGGCGGTCAAGCACATGCACGAGAAGAACATCCTCCATCTGGGTGAGTGGTGACCTGGATGATAGGTTGTAGACAGGGGAATGGCTTCACGGGTATTTATTCGCATCGCTGCTCTACAGAGATCACGCCTTTGTTTCGCATGACGAGTGGCGAGGTTTTTTTCACGGTGAAATTTTCGTTTACGCTGGTGATTTTGAGCCGTATATACTATATGATATTGGTCTAAAGTAAAAATGTCTGCACCATCCCGAGTAGATTTTCTGGCCCGACATTGCATTCTCCAGATTTAGTTTACATGTTTTTGCCTTTGCAGTCCTCGGACCACATCATCTTTAAAGGCGATCTTCCACATTCGTGGAAATGTCAGCTCCACTCATATATTTATTAATATGTACTGGGTTACTACACACTTATTTTTGTGCCAACCCGTAATAGAGATGTCTGGTGCTTCGCTGTTTTCTAAGAAGCCCTAATTCGCGCACCAGATCATCGTTAGCTCAGTCTTTTGGAATGCGCCGATGGCGTGGTCATTTTGCGCCCATAGCGACAACGCTCATTCAAAGCACAACTATCTTTCCGTTCTGCAATGCAAAGCATGAGACAGTGGAAAGAGTTCAGGAGACAGCCACCTTCACACGCTCAGTGTACTGACCCCGTGTGCCACCTGCAGACGTCAAGCCGGAGAACATCATGTGCCAGACTTCCACCTCCACCAACGTGAAGCTGATCGATTTCGGCCTGGCCACCAAGCTGAACCCTAACGAGCTGGTTAAGATCAGCACGGGCACGGCCGAGTTCGCGGCACCTGAGATCGTGGAGAGGGAGCCAGTCGGCTTCTACACGGACATGTGGGCCGTCGGCGTGCTCGCCTACGTCCTGTGAGTGCTGCTGCTATTCTTTTTAACTTTTGGGAATCCGTGTTTTTTTTGTCTCTCCCCGGTGCTCTTTATAAACATCCATATGATTAATATGGAACATTTTTATGTTGGCCAATAGTTTATTTCTATTGTTGACCATAGACCAAATTATTTCCTTCATACTTCCGTAAACCAAAGAATGGTATTTCGCAGTAAACTATGCAAATAATGTTATGATGATAATTCGTTTGCCTTTAAATATATGCAATATATATAACATAGTTTATTCCACGGTATTCTCTCCCACGTGGCTGCTCCCTGTCCCTGCAGTATTTCCGGGATTCATCCCACGTGACTGCTCTCTGTTCCTGCAGTATGTCCGGGGTCCTCACCATGGGGCTGCTCCCTGTCCCTGCAGTATTTCCGGGATCCCACGTGACTGCTCCCCGCCTCTGCAGTATGTCCGGGACGAGCATGCTGTGGGCCCCATGCCTGAAACAGCTGCGCCCGCTGTTGCAGACTCTCCGGCCTCTCGCCTTTCGCCGGCGAAAACGACATCGAAACGCTCAAGAACGTACGCTCTTGCGACTGGGACTTTGACCAGGAGACATTCTCAAATGTCTCACCCGAGGGCAAGGACTTCATCCGCAAGCTGCTGGTCAAGGCCAAGGAGTAAGACATCTGACAGCAATGTTGACTGCTATAGCGTCATTTTCCGTAAACTGTATGACTCCTTCGTGTCATGCTACAGTGTGTTTGTACTGCGCATGATGCTGCTATAAGGAACGCATAAAAAGCAGGACTGATGTGTGAGCGGTAGGATTCCGAGCTGACAGCTATCCTGGTGTTTCAGTAAGCGGCTGACGGCGCACGAGTGCCTGCAACATCAGTGGCTGCGGGGTGACCTGACCGGCGTGGACACGCCTATCGCCACCTCCCGCTACCTGCCCATGCGCGACCAGATCCGCGCACGCACCCACAACTGGCCAGACTTCGCCGTGCCGCAGGGCCGCATGGCCAACTACTCCAGCCTGCGCCAGCTGCAGATGGACCGCTACAAGATCCACGAAGTCAACGTCGACCGCCTGCAGGCCGCGCCGCGCTTCGTCATCCGCCCTATGTCGGCGTTCGCGTACGAGGGCCAGGCGGCGAAGTTCACGTGCCGCGTCATCTCGCTGGCCCCGCCCACGGTGACCTGGTACCGCGACAACATGGAGCTGCGCCAGTCGGTCAAGTACATGCGCCGCTACGCCGGCGACGACTACACCTTCATCATCAACCGCTGCAAGATGTCCGACCGCGGCGAGTACATGATCCGCGCCGAGAGCCACTACGGCTTCCGCGAGGAGCCCGTGTTCCTCAACGTGCAGGCGGTGGCGCGCGAGGCACCGCGCCGCCAGGAGTCGCGCGAACCGGTGCGACGCCGGCAGGCCGTGCCCAGCTACAAGAAGACGTGGGATCGCGAGGAGGACCACCCGCCTCAGTTCAGCTTCCAGCTGCGGCCCAGGGTGATGCAGATGAACCAGACCTGCAAGCTGCTGTGCTGTCTCTCTGGAAAACCGGCACCCACCGTACGTGCTCGGGGGCTCCACAGTTTTTTCAATCGACTCTGGGAGCACATGCATTTTTCGTCTAGTCTTGCGTAGAATTTATCTCTTGTCTGCTATCACGCACTCTTTAATTGTATCATCGCTTGACAGAAGCATAACGGACTTTGAATTTAGCTGTCAAACAGACAGCAAGCAGGATATGCGCACCTGGGAGTAAAAGGGAAACAAATTTTGTCTATTTTCCCGTCAATGACGTGACACACATTCCGTCACAGCTCAGCCTGAATCTGACTTATCACCACCTCTCCCGTGCGGCCTCAGGTGAAGTGGTACAAGGGTGACCAGGAGCTGAGCCGGGGTGAGTACAACATCAACAACGCCGACGGCGTGGTCACGCTGGAGATCGGCGGCTGCCAGCCAGAGGACAGCGGAAAGTACCGCTGCGTAGCCACCAACGCGCTGGGCACCGCTGAGACATCCTGCGTCATCATCGTGGAAGGTGAGCCAGCTAGCGAGCAAGGGGAGGAGGGTAAAGACAGTTGGGGGCAGTACAACTGCATGTAAGGATGTCGGAGGTGGCGAAATACCTGTCAACAATTGCGCTGTCCTGACTGCCACCCTGGGATGGAGAGTAACGGGTTTGAAACACGACTTGAGTGTCTCCAGTTGAAACTAAATAGGAAGTGTATTAAGCTTGGGGAAGAAGAATACGAGCTGTTGAGTTAGTTCACCTGGTTTCCGGCAAGCCAACAACAACCAGCGTAGAATTAACAGTTCATGCAACAGACGCTGGATCCGCTAGTCGTGGTGCAAGTCAATAAAATGTGCGTTTGTTTCCCAGTCGGTAAATATTTTTCTGGTGGTCGTACGCTGTTTATTGGCTTGCACAGAATCGTGAGTGCAACGAAAATATATTGTGAACTCATTTGACTTAAAAGCTTTTTTAATACTAAAAGCTGTCCAGGTCGTTACAGGGCATTCATAAGGTGGCTTTCAGTTTGCAGTAAATCTGTAATGACTTCCTTCCTTGGCCATACTTTAATGTCACGAGTTTTAAGTTTGACCGTGAGATCATTAAAAAAGGAGCCGGTATTTGCCGGTTTTTTCATCCTGGCAGAAGACTGTGAGCCGAATGGCTCTCTATTCGCTGGACGTGCAAAGTCGATGGCTAGTTTAACGTTTGCCGGTGTTTTCAGCCCCGAAATGTAAGACTTCGGCCGCCTCCACCACCTCCATGTCCATATTTTGCTGTGCTGGCTGAATATTTGGCGGGTGTTTGGTAGATTGAACGCTTCAGTGCCATATCTTTTATCGAGCGAACGGGCAGAACGCATTCGCAGAATATACTCAGACACACACTTTTACTTCAACACACCATGTGTTACACATTTTATTAGTGTGGCATTTTATGCGTTAGTTATGCGAATTGTTGTCTTTCTTTTGTGTATAAATGTGTATACGGTGTAGTTTGAATTATGCTCTTTGAACTCTGGCGCCTTCTTTATCTATTCTATGTTGAGTGATTGCAACAATGTTATAAGATGTGGCTTGTGGCTGCACTAATTGGTGTCGTTTTAACCAATTCCGCCCCACAACTCCCAGGTGGCTCCGATGAACAGTGCAGACAAATATACAGTAAATTTAGCAGACAAGGTAATTGAGCACGAAGTTACCCTCTACCTCCCACCCCGGTTTTGGTTTGTTTTGTAGATGTGGTAGGTAATGAGTTCCCGATGCCCTGCAGCGAAGCTGCAGGGGTAGGACGATGCATGACGGGCACGCAGTATTCACCCTGCAGCAGTGGTATCTGCATGGTGTAGACTACCCATCACGAACCGCTTGTTGTGCCCCTGGTTATAATCATTTCTACATTAGGGAATGAAAAGCCGTGCCCATAAAATTCCGTTCCCTCATTTTAACTCACTGTCGCAATTAGCACACCTTCCAACTTAGACCCCTCAATCTCGACGAGGTCCAAGCAGTTGGTACACCGCATTTCCCTTCAGTAAAAAGGTTTCCCCGTTTTGCATGTTTTGATCCGCTCTAAACACAGCTATATTGGCGCCGCGCATGCAGCAGCTGTCAGTGGTGCGTCCCAACTCCGAATGTCTAACTCCGGGTGTCTAACTCGCCAGCCAGAGCCACTCCGCTCCTTATGGTGAGTACGAAAATCAGAGTGGCCTTCCCTTCTCTCTCTCTCCCCTCTCTCGCCATTTGCTTCTGACGTTGAATGTTACGTTAGATTTGTAATGTTAATTTATGTGGGCTATATATATGTGTTGATTTACATATTTGTAAATAATCCCTCCATGAGTTCTTCTACAACGTCCGGTGCATGTTGCCGAAAGTGGTTTAACACCCGCCAAAGCACAGGGTGGCTCCCCGTCCTTTTCCGATTGCTGTTTTTACATATTGTAAAAAATGGTGACATGCTGCGCTGCTGTACTGGGAATAGCTGTTACCAGTTTTTTCGCAACCCGCGACAGATTTTCAGCCCAGGTCACCTCAGGTCACGTCACCAGCCCAGGTCCAGCGACCTAACCGAAAAAATATGTTTGGAGGTGCAGATGGAAGAGCAGAGGTTATCCATAGATCTGAGATTCACATCACGTTATGAGGTCACTAAGTATAACAACATGTGGTAACAGATTTCTTTTCTCGTTGACCTGGGGTCAGGTGAGGGCAGGGGCGTCGGCACGGAATTTTTAGTGGGGGGACGGACCCGAGACTGGCGGTGACCGGGGGGCAGACAATTTTGGAGTATATTGGCTGCTGCTGAAAACGCTACGAATACACTTTACAAAGTAATTTTGAAGATCTACGTAGGTTCACACAGGCTAGAGGGAGAAAATGACAAAGAACTTAAGCCGAGTCCCAGAATTTCGGGGGAGGTCCCTTTGATTCGCGAATTTGAGGAACGCATCCTTCGTCCCTCCCCCTCGCTTTCGACGTCCATGGATATGGCCATGACGTCTCCATTGATAATGCTGGGGAAATTGGTCTATGTACGATAACGTAATAGAGAAGGGCGAGAGAGCGTTTACTTTCGCCCCACCGTGTTTGGTTTGCCAGTGCAGTTCAAATGATATGCATTATGGCCTATTCTAACCTGGACCGGACGTTCAGTCCGGTCAATGATAAATCGTTTGATCGGATTGTGGAGAGGATTCCAATGGTGCATTTTCAACAGCCTTTCTCTGTCAGCCGCCATGACACAAAACCCAGGCTTAAATGGTATTCCTGTAAGAACCTCTAGTGTTATTTAAAGTGACCAGACCAAACATTGAAAACTTCGGTAGAAACTTCGGTGCGGATCAATAAATTGTGTTTCCGTTGAGATCAATACCAGTTATGTAACGCCGCTTTCCGCTACCTAGCGTGGTTTTTGAGACCGTACGGGGGCAGCACCCCGCCCTCCCCATACCGGTGAAGGTGGCGCTGACCTCCGTGCCTGTGTTAACATCTATTTATATATGTTGAATTTTTGTTTCTCTCTCTCTCTCACTCTCTCCACTCTATAACACTCTTTCCGCTCTCACACAGCTCATCTGACCTTGTACCCTCTCGGCCAGATCGACGCTACCTCTCCACCGGCCCGCCGGCCCACTCATCGGCCACCACCAACGGAGGCTTCACCACCTCCAGATACTCTTCTTACAAGACTGACCTCGGCGACGGCTACAAGTCAGAGTACAAGTCCGAGTTCAAGTCGTCCTACTCGTCGTCTGGTTTCGGAAGCAGTTCCAAGCAGAGCTCCTCCTTCCAGTCCAGCAGTTTCTCGGTAAGGAAGTTGGGAGGTGGAACATCTGGCATTCTTTGCATTACGTCGGCTAATGATCTGGTTCCAGAAACACGCAAAATTGGCGTGTTTATGTATTTTCTGTGTAAATTGTTTCCGAAGACGCCAAAGTGACGATAAAGCTCTTTTGAATATACGTCAGGAGTTTATTTTTAGCTGGGAGGTAAGACGTTTTAAGCTCATTAATTTGGGGAATAAGTTGGCTAGGTGTTTACTGGCCTGTCTCCTTGAATCCTGGATGCGAAATGGATATAATACACATGAATTATATATTCGGTCACAGCCCTTCGTCAGAATCAGGTAGGTAAGCGATAGATAAAATCCCAAACTCACTATGAAGCAATACCAATATTCGAGGTCTTGCTACACTATGACAAAGAATTTGTGATTTCATCTGCCGTCTACCCAGCTGTTTCTGATGAAAGCTGTGCCTGCATATATAATCCATGTGCATTGGATCCATTTCGCATCCAGGATTCGAGGAGATAGGTGAGTAAACACCTTGTCAACTTGTAATCATGCACCTCGCCTCCGCACCCCGAAATCTATCATTATTTGGGGAATCTCTAATCCGTGACATATATTTACACATAAACAAATTTTAGATGTTCCAGCGAGCTTTAGAGATGTACCAGGCCTTTAGACCAGATCCACCCGTAACTCTCCACCAAAAAAACGTCATGCTTCAGATTTGCATGGCTCATCTCCGTGATGAAATCCCTGCTTTCTCCGACAGTCGTCCTCCGGTTCCAAGAAGGAGTCCAGCAGCAGCTTCAGCAGCCGGCTGCGATCTGACCTGGACTCGGGCTTCACCCGGTCCAGTCTGATCTCCGACCTGGGCTCGAGCCTGCGCCAGGTGGCGGAGGAGCCGCCGCCGCAGCCGCAGAAGGCCACTGAGAAGCGGGTGCTCAAGCCCTACGGCAAGACCGCCTCCGGCAGCACACGCTCCCGCAGCGCCACCAAGGAGCTGGAGATCCCACCCGATGACTCGCTGATGCACGCGCCCGTGTTCGACGACAAGATGCCGTCAGCGCTGTCGGTGCGCGACGGAGGCTCGCTGGAGCTGCACTGCCAGGTAGGGAGTCCCCCTGCCCTGTCCTGGAGCTGCATTGCCAGGTAGGGAGTCCCCCTGCCCTGGAGCTGCACTGCCAGGTAGGGAGTGTCCGACTCTTTCACACGCGATTGATGAAATAGTCGGCTAATTTTCTACCTATAGATCTTTAAAGTCGGGCCCATATTTTGAGATCGCCAGAATCGCACGGTCGGACGAGTTTATCTGCACTTTGGACCGAGTGTTGACATCATGATGTCATTTGATCGAGATTATATGTTCAGGTCACCTCGCATGAATATCAAGGTCAAAGGACACAGATCAAGGTCTTATCAAAATTTTCAAAACCATTGATGCCAGTTTTTTCCGGCCAAACGATGTCACTCAGCATGAGATATATTGTGTAATGTAATATCTAAGGTTTTTCAATGTTAAAGGTCAAGGCCAAAGCCGTATCTCAAGCCCAGCAATAGCTATAGTGCTAGTTACAGTGCACATTATATCACATATATCATATCCTGACGTCGCAGGTAAAGACCTGGAATGACATTGACCCCAAGATCTCAAGGAAATTTTTATGGGACCTTCCCTCCATGAGTCCGCTTTCAGCGTATTAGCGACTTTTTCCTGCATAATCACGGCATTATTTCCGAATAGGTCTCCAGCGCGGCCCAGATTTGACATTTATGACCTGGAGATATTTACCTAGGACAATGAAAGTAGTGTATAATGTCGACCATGATAACCCTTACACAGCTCCGAATGTGCGTTTTTCTAACCCCCGTCGTTTCATAGATCTCAAGGAAATGGCACTTTAGGACCCCCTGCACTGCGTATTGAAGTCAGAGCCCTCTTCACCGCGTGATGAGCTACGAGGCTGCTGGTGCACATCAGTGCAGTCGCAGGCCACGCCGAGAGAAGAGGGGAAATAGCAGGCTTGTCAGTTTGTATTATTGTCCAGTTTCTAAAAACTCCTCCCAGCTGGTTCGTGGCGCGGGACAGCTTATAGCTTTAGCAGAACAATGTGATGCCCTTGAGGTTCTAGTGTTTCCTCCTCGCCTGAACTCGTCCCCTTGTTTCAGGTGCATGGAGACCCTGACCCGAAGGTGTCCTGGAGCAAGAACGGCGATATCCTCAGCTCTTCGGCGGCCATTGACCTCAAGTACCGGAACGGGGTGGCGTCGCTGGTGATCGCTGAAGTGTTCCCCGAGGACGAGGGCAGCTACGAGTGCCGCGCCTACAACTCCATGGGCGAGGTTACCACCACCTGCAGGGTGTCGGTGTCGCTGGCTGCGGCGCCCGTCAAAGCCAAGCAGAGCGTGCCGGCCAAGGGCGAGAAGGAGGAGCCGCCGCGCGTGCTGGACCACGTGAAGTCGAAGGTGGTGCGAGACGGCGAGGCGGTCACCCTCACCTGCCGGCTCACAGGTGAGTGATGCAGACGGCGCCGGCTCACAGGTGAGTGATGCAGGATCAGAGTCGGATGAGACGGCGCCGTTCACAGGAGTGAAGACGGCGCCGACACGAGTCAGTGATGGAGACGGCGCCGCTCACAGGTGAGTGATGCAAACGGTGCCGGCTCACGAGTCAGTGATGCAGACGGCGCCTGCTCACAGGTGAGTGATGCAGACGGTGTCGGTTCACAGGTGAGTGATGCAAACGGCGCCAGCTCTGGCGGCGTTCATACAGCTCATGCTTACTACCCACATATCTGAATACATACATTTTTCTCTTAAATCAGTGATTTTTTTGTGGTCGGGGTGGGGAAGTGGGGGTGGGGGAAGTGGGGTTTAGCTCGCTGGTCATAGCCGCGCGCAGTATAAGTGACGTCAGTCCTAATGGTAAAAAAATTTAGGGCAGCACGGTCATTTGCGCCCATAAAACAGGTCAGAGTTTCGTCATTTAGAGCACATAAACTAGCATACGAACATAAGAGTCCGGCTGTCATTATTTGTTGCAAAAGATGTTGTCCTATCACGAGACTCTCAAGTTCGCTGACCAAATTTGGGTATCGGTCGTCTAAATGAACACCTCTCCACTCCCCTACTGCAGGAGCCTCCAAGTTCGAGGTGGTGTGGCTACACAACGACAAGGAGATTAAGCCGTCCAAGGACTTCGAGTACGACAACGTTGGCGACGTGTACCGTCTGAAGATTGCCGAGATCTTCCCTGAGGACGCTGGTGCCTACACCTGTGAGGCCTTCAACGACGCCGGCGAGAGCTTCTCCTCCTGCACCCTCGTCGTGCTCGGTACGGGGCCGCCTGCCGCTCCAACTGTGACGTCATTCCTTCCTTCCTTCCTTCCCGTGGTCGGTATGGTGTAGGGCAGGGAAATCACGCATCAGAGCTAGGTCGACACTTCGAGAGTTGGGAAAGGGGAAGCGTCGACGCGACGCCGCATCCCGACACCTTTGGAGCAACAATTTTCGGCATCAACTTGCTATGATGAAACTGAAATTGAGAAACTGATGCAGTGGACATTGTGGTTTCTCAGAAGCGAGATTGCATTGAAAAGACTCGCAATTTCATCGTTTTCGATGGAATGAGAGACGCTGCTGGCTTATATTCATTCTAGAATCCAGTGATGAAACTGTGAAATTACAGAACTGCATGAAACTTGCCGGTGTGGTCCCTACCAAAACTGGCGGTTTTAAGGCGTTTCGTACAAGCCCGGGGAAGTCCTGCATCAGAGTTGAGCCGACCGCGTCGGGAGGTTGGAAAGGAGAAACGTCGGCGTATTCTCGACTTTTGGGGCACTATTTGTTTAGTTGACTTTATCATCATGCTCTCAATCTATTGACTGCAGCCTCCTTTTTGATGGAGTGGCCATCATAGCTGAACAGCATTTGGAACACAAAGGCTTGAAATTCACAATGTGTTTATTTCAATGATGGCGACTCCATCTGTGGACAGAAAGAGATAAGGGTCACAGATTGCATGTACATACCTATAGGTGGTGAATAGCATGTGCTCAGCTAGTAGAAAGTACTCGCAACGCCAGTAACTTTAATGAAATCAAAGAAACTTTTAGGCTTTTATTTTAGAAACAGATGAAAGAATCAGTGGGAAGAAATATACCTCGTGGCCAAAATATAGGCGTAAGATAGACCCCAAAAAGGTTAAAGGTTTATGTCATAAAACCTCGGCCAATAAACAGAGAACTTTCATACTTTCTTGAACTTCCAAACTTTGAACTTCCATTGAACTTTCAAAGTGATAAGTTGTTACGCTAAGGTGGTGGTGGTACTGCACTGCCGAGCGGCGGCATGCCGCGCCCCTGTTCGGGCTGGGAGACGGCAGTGCTGCCGCGCCATCTGTGCTCGAAAGTGGCCTACGTTCACGCCAACTACAGCACTTCCTAAACATCCGACGCTTTCGGCATCGAGTACCTGTCCCAGTATGGGGCCGCTTGCTGCTTAAACTGTATCAATTTTAATCACTTTGCTGATCGGTGCAGTCACCTGTTCATAAACTGTGGCACCATTCTATATCTTCGGAGTTGAGCGCGGCGTCGCCTGCTTTGATATTTAAAACTACGAACGTCCACCATTATTCTACAAGAAATAGGTCTCACTTTTTACGGAAAATTGACGTTTTTTGTTTTATAACTGGCCTGAAACGAGCCTTTAATCATGTTGTTGTTGTTTTCAAACAGTAACTGCACTTTGGACTTGAGATCCTCCCTCACCGTTGTTCCAAAGACAGGACTGTGTAATCATTGCTTGCACCATAAGAAGCTGACCGCGCTGAATCGTTATCGGCAGTACCCAACGAACCGGCGAAGCAGCCAGCCTTCAAAACATTCCCAGTCTCCAGCTCGGCGACCGAAGGCCAGGCTGCCCGCTTCGACTTCACGCTGGAGAAGCCCGCCGCGAAAGGTACTGAACGCCACACTCGGCCAACAGTGCTGCAGGCCCGTTGGGGGCGTTCATTCATCCCTTACGCCACTGAAACGCACTAACTGGCTTTGTATTGTTCTGAACCGACTCTGAGAGTAATAGGGTCAGTTCATTTGAGAGAAGCATCACCCAAATATCGCTCTATGCATCATAACGTGTTGTCTTTTTTCTGAGAGCGTGTAGCCATGCTGCCCCATCCGCAGTGATGACGTGGTGTAGCCGTGCTGACCTACCCCGCCTGTCCTCAGTGACGTGTAGCCGTGCTGACCTGCCCCACTTGTCCTCAGTGACGTGGTGTAGCCGTGCTGACCTGCCCCGCCTGTCCTCAGTGATGTGCTGTAGCCGTGCTGACCTGCCCCACCTGTCCTCAGTGACGTGGTGTAGCCGTGCTGACGCCCCGCCTGTTTTCAGTGACGGGTGTAGCCGTGCGACCGCCCCGCCTGTCCTCAGTGACGGGTGTAGCCGTGCGACCTGCCCCGCCTGTCCTCAGTGACGTGAGCCGGCGACCTGCCCCACTTGTCCCAGTGACGTGGTGAGCCGTGCTGACCGCCCCGCCTGTCCTCAGTGACATGTGAGCCGTCGACGCCCCGCCGCCCATGACGTGGAGTAGCCATGCGACCTGCCCCGCCTGTTCTCAGTGACGTGGTGTAGCCATGCTGACCTGCCCCGCCTGTCCTCAGTGACGTGGTGTAAGGACGGCGTGCCGCTGGTGGCCAGCAGTCGCGTGCAGCTGAGTGGCGAGGGCACCTCCCACCAGCTGACGCTGCCCAGCGCCTCCCTCAACGACGTCGGCCAGTACACGGTCAAGTGTACGGCGGGCGCCAGCGAGAGCGCAGCCAGCTTCTCACTCAACGTCACCGCCAAAAACTGAGACGAATCACACGGTCAGTCTTGGCGCAACCGTTCGCGCTGATTTTGTTTACGCATGCGCTTTGAGTTTGCTTCGTTTTAGGTTTTGAATGTGTGATTGATCCGATTATCTGAATGTCTGATAGGTCTCATTGGCCTAAAAATTGGATAATATGCATTATGTAGCACCTTTAACACGAGCACTAGAGGCGCATGGGAAGCCCCTTACCTATTTTTTTCAAGGTGGGAGGAGAACCGTCCGCGGAAAAAATTGCTGGTATAGTGAAATACAGGAAAAGCATTTGCTGACATTTCAGAAAATCCACGAGCACGTTGACTGGTGAAAGAAGAATCTTGAAGTGAAAGAATCTTGAAAATCAGTAAAAAATTATTTGATGTAGGAATAGACTTTCAAAATAAAATCTATATTATGAGATCCCACAATGTTCCGGTCCCACCAATTAACCTGAATTGCAGACCGAGAGGTGACGTTATAACGCCAAATAGTCTGAATGGCATAGTTCCCATGTCCAAAATGCGATACGGATCGAACCACTGATCCACTATACCGTGGAGTCGTCAATTCCATATCCGCTACGTGGAGGTCAATTCCATATCCGCGGGAGGTGATTCAATCCAACCGGGAGTGCGATCATATCGCGTGGAGTCGCAATAATCGCACACCGTGGATCGTCGAGTCCATATCCACTACACCGTGGAGTCGTCGATTCCATATCCGCTACACCGTGGAGTCGTCATTCCATATCCGCACCCCGTGGAGTCGTGATTCATATCCGCTCCCCGAGTCGTCAATTCATATCCGCTACCCCGTGGAGTCGTCAATTCCATATCCACTACACCGTGGAGTCGTCGATTCCATCAATTACCATTTTCAAAGCAGTGTAACAGGGACCGCGCTATAGTGCTGGGAGAATAGCAATAGATGAACGCGATGACAACACGGTGTAACAGGTCAGCGGTCCAATCCGGATCGCTTTTTGACCATGGGACCTAGGTCAATGACATGACAAGGCCACCCCACGGTGAAGTCAAGGTCACATGCTCAAAGTCAAAGTTTAATGTCATACCAGCCTTTTTGAGGTCATTGATCCTAGGGTTTCCGGTTGGATGACGTCACACAGTATGACATATATTATGTTATGACGTCATAGTTTGGGTTGATTGTTGTTAAAGTCAAGGTCAAAGGGCATGAGCCCTCATTTACCGCCGAACAATTGCTATAGTGTCAATTGTAGTGCACATTATACGGTATATATTACATTGTGACGTCACAGGTCAATGACCTTGACCTTGAGTTTGGAAAACATTGCATGGGACCTTCACGCCTTTGCATGGGACCTTCAATCCTTTGACTTTTGTCCGCTTTCAGCTATTCGCGACTTTAGCGCCAAATCACGGCACCTCAAAAGAGGTCCCAGTACGACTCTGATTTGGCCTTTATGACCTCGTTTGTGCTAGAAGATATTGGCTTAGCTCAAAGAAGGTTGGCTAAAATGCAGAACACTACAGCCCTTAGAAACATATAATCGAGTGATTTCCTAAACCTCTTGGTTTACAAGATATCAGGGGCCTACCAGGTCCCCTCCAGCGCGCGTTAGCGCCAGACCCTTCTCCAGTGCGCGTGATAATGATGGATTATCTCTTAGACAGATGACAGTTCAAAATGCAAATTTGTCGTTTTTTATACGAATCTGATAACAATGGGTTAAAATGTTGTCATGACGAAAGGAATTTGCCCTACCGTTTGTTATATCGTTATTTTTTCTTTCCAGAAATCGACGACTCATCACAGCCCGAATCCTGCCAAGAGGACCACCGCAGTGCTCAGTTGCGGTCCCGATCATCTGATGGGCGGCAGGGCTGTGCTTATCCCAACCCCAGTGTAAATATGACTTTGTGCTGTGCCGGTGCGCGCACGCGCAGTCTGGCCCGAAACGTATCAGAGGCGCCCTGCCGCTGAGTGCCCATAACTGCCAGCCGCGCGCGAGCGAGACGGGCAGCACGCATGATCTTGCCAAAAGACTACCGAGGAGTAACGTTGTTTGAGCTGCGGCGCAGTGGCGCGTCGGCGGCTGCCGTGCCGGACTGCACCCCAGGCACGGCAGTGGCCGGCCGCGCCCGCCGCCGCAGCGCCCACCACCACTGCGCCAAGCCGCTAGTGTGCGTTGTTATTGTTGATGTGGTGGGGCGACAGTGAGGTTTGTTGCGGCGGCCAGTGCGACCAGGGCGCGAGAGGGCCGAGTGAGAGTGAGAGCGCGCGCCAACGAGCCACGCGCGGCGTGGCCCTGAGAACTGTAGTCGTGTAGTCAACGCAGCGCGACCGGGCAATATAATGTCTTTTGATGTGACGCCTGTTTGCTGGCACGAGGCAGAGATATTGGAGAGTGATCGAGCGGGACCTGGTTGAGCGATTATTCAGTTTCACAGCAGATATCATAATTTTTAATATCCCCGTTTCTAGCGTTCATCGCCTCAATTCGAGAGGAGAAAGAGCAATAGAAACGGAAGACCTTTTATTTCATTGATTGATGGATTGATTAAGGATCTTTTGGTCGATGGGGATAATAAAATATATAATTATAATATACTGAGTCCGCTCTGTGAGGGGCGGGGTGGTTTAATGCACGATGATGCATGAGAGGCGGGGTGGCTTCATTGCCAGTTTCCAGATTTGGACAGCACGGCTTCACGTGAGTTCAATCCTATGGCTGGGCCGGAAACCGGTTTCTGTGTCCTGTCTGGGCCGGTGGAGCAGCTCCCCGCCCAGCACAGCAGGAGGGGCTATCATACCTATCTGAGTTAACCGTCTCACCGGAGTCAACACTACCTGTAAATGAACAAGTGCGGCTGTTGGAAGTGATCCTAATAAATGGCATACAGAGTTGGCCAAACATTCACCTCAACCGGTCACGCTGCCCTCCAGAGCGGCGGCGGCAGGACTCCTGTAAGTCACAGCAGTGCGCCACAAATGAGCATCTTCATTTCAGCATTCGGCACAGCTTGACGAGCTTCCGACCAGTTCGTGGGTGGCTAGGGCAACAGAGATCAGAGTTCAGACGTCTGAAACTGCCAAGACAAGGCCATCGGAAAATGATGAGCGCTGCAGAACATTTTCTGAAAACTGAAGTTTAATCCACTTACTACATTGTGTATTTCAAGGTTCAATACATTCCAGATTCAGTTCTGACCCATATCGCCAAATGTCCACGGCCAGCAGTTTAATACACCATTTAAAATAATTTTAAGTTTAGTGACCCTCCTACCAATTGAAACCACAAAAAATTAATTCTTGTGACACTGCCCGTGACACAGACATCCTAGTGCACTTTGAAGTCTCACAAAAATCACATTTCCCATTCCTTTCACATCCGAAAAGAGTAATTCACGGCATAGAAGACACACGCACATATACGTAAGACACGGCTTTCGGAAGAACAGCAAAAGAGAGGACGCAAACTACTTCCGTAATTGCCTTCCAAAACAGCTCTTGTCACAATTTGACGCCATCGTTTAGCAATGCAATGATATTCCGCGTAGACACTTCACAACGGCGAACCCGCCGTAACGTTCCCACCGTACGGGTGCACCCTCAGTCCATCACATCAACGCCCGCCTTCTGCTGGATGATCTTGCCGTAGCCTCCCCTGCCCACGTCGTAGTCGGAGCGGTACTCGTCTCGTACCTGCCCTCCCGACTTCCCTCTGCCATACTGCCGCCCTTCCACAAATCCCGCGTCCAAATCCGTGCGGATCACTCGGTCATCCAGTCGGGTGCCGTTCACGTATCGCATACAGTTCTCCAGGTCCACCCGGTTGTAGTACTCGACGAAGCAGAAGCCGCAAGGTGTCTTCTTGAACTTGTCCAACCCCATGACGATGCGTTTGATGTCACCGCACATGGAGAAGAGTTCGTGCACCTGTTCTTCGGTCGTGTAGAAGGACATGTTTCCCACGTAGATGGTGGTGGTGATTTTGAGCTGCCGCTCCTGGTCCTGCCGCGAGCCTCGGAAGTGCTGGTCTCGGTATGCGCTCAGCTCTATGTTCATCTTGTCGGATGGCTCGGGATGAGTGGCCTGGAACAGAGGAGCCGTGCATCACTGGAAACAATGTATCTTCTGGTTTTGCTTTGCGGTCGCAATGCAGAATGGAACAAAATGAAAATAGATGGGGTATCACAATAAGTTAGTGATTATTCTAATCAATATGTCAAAAGGGAAAAGCAAAAAAGCACAAAGGTTAGGAAGCATCATTTTTGATGACTAAAAAATGTGTGGTTGACTCAACACTTACTCGGGGCTTGATGATTGACTGATACTTTATCAACCCATCGCCGATTCGAACAAAATTCCAGTGAGTCGACTCAAACCTGACTACACCATGTGTCAGAGGCGAATCTGACTCAGTCGGCGACAAATACTGCGCTCCAGAAAACATTGCTTGCAACAGCATGCATGTTACAATGTGGGTACGTATGAATACTAGGCCGTGTCGCCGTGGAATTATTTCAAGCGGACCGTAAATACAGAGAAAAGTAAAATGGTCGACGTGCTCACCGTTTCAGAAAATGTCGATAAAATTACCGACAAAACAGTGTTAACGCATGACTCCAGACGGCGAAAAAGGCCTGACACCGCAAATCCTGACGTTGCAGTCCCCCCCACCATTCCACGCATGTGTAATCAGATAACATCACTCGGCCTAGGCGAAGCCGACATATCCCGCTCTCCGACATACTGTCGCATACTGATGCACATACTACAGCTACAACTGTCGCACCACGTAACGTCTCCTGATGGCCACTGGTCGGAGAGAGAGAGAGAGAGAGAGAGAGAGAGAGAGAGAGAGAGAGAGAGAGAGAGAGAGAGAGAGAGAGAGAGTGAGAGAGAGAGAGAGAGAGAGAGAGAGAGAGAGAGGGAGAGGGAGAGAGAGGGAGAGGAGAGGAGAGGGAGAGAGAGAGAGAGAGAGGGAGAGGGAGAGAGAGAGAGAGAGAGAGAGAGAGAGAGAGAGAGAGAGAGAGAGAGAGAGAGAGAGAGAGAGAGAGAGAGAGAGAGAGAGAGAGAGAGAGAGAGAGAGAGAGAGAGAGAGAGAGAGAGAGAGAGAGAGAGAGAGAGACAGGAGACAGGGAGACAGGGAGACAGGGAGACAGGGAGACAGAGAGAGAGACAGGGAGACAGGAGACAGGGAGACAGGGAGACAGGGAGACAGGGAGACAGGGAGACAGGAGACAGAGAGAGAGAGAGAGAAAAATTCTATATTTACAGACTCGAGGTCCAGTTACTAAGCTTGGATTCATTGACATTTCCAAAACCTGTTTAATACTTGAAAAGGATCATAAAGGCTTCCGCGCTGTCTTCCGCGCTGTTGAGAAGACGAGGAAAGTTAGCGCGTAAGACGGCGAGTTACGAAACTACTTCCGCGACAACTTAGCTGCGCGCCGATGGATCCCTCCAAAAGCCGCTCCTCGCTGACTTACGCCCCCGCGCAGCTGCGAGCTGTCTACCGCGCGTCCGGATCCCCCAGCCTAAATTTAGCTTTCGAAAGGCACCCATTGCCTGATTTTCTTATTCACGTCCAGGAACGTCAGGTCAATTAGGAATTTCCTTGATCTGGTATCGTTTAGACCATATTTCGGTTGATGACAAATATTACGCTTTTGAGACAAATTAGCTTTTCTAGCACAATTTTAACTTGTGATTTTTGTTTCTTTTATTTATTTTTTTCTTCCTCCCTCTGTGATTACCCAGACTGACTCCTGCCCCAAGTACTAGAACCTGCCCCAAGTTTCCCCCTCTGCCCCAAGCTTGATCAAAAGCTGCCCCAAATCGGTAAGTCTGCCCCCAGGCTGCCCCAACGATATCTCATCCTAACCTAACCTAACCTAGCCAGTTTTGGTCAACGTGAGTTGTGGTACTCAGAATATTGCACTGGAGGAAGTTTGGAACAGTGGCACTTATGATATATATATATATAATATATATTTTTTTTTCCGGCCATGATTCTAATTAAAGGAAGCTTTGACCCATGGGCGCTTTTGAACAGTGGCACTTATCATACAGATCAACCTGTAGTTATCTGGCAACAACTGGCAACATGTGTGAAGCCACCTACCCCATTGCCCCACATTCTGCAGACTGGGTCCTTGGAATAGAAATGGAAAGACACTACAAAATTCTGTACTGGAATTTATTATTTTATTATTTTTTATTACTTCTTATTCTTTTCAGATCTTATGAGAGGGCACCTAAGCATCCACCCCCATGAAAGGTTAAAAAATCATTACCTACTTATGAACCAGTCTGCAGAATGTGGCAGATTTCGACGAGATCTCGTTGGGGCAGCCTCGGGGCAGACCTACCAATTTGGGGCAGCTTTTTGTCGACCTTGGGGCAGAGGGGGGCTCTTGGGGCAGGAACTAGTACTTGGGGCAGCAGTCGGTCCGGGCAATCACCGAGGGAACAAGAAAAAAGAATAAAAAAGACAATCATTAGTTAAAATTGCGCTGCAAAAGTTGAATTGTCGCAAAAGCATCATATTTGTCATCAAGAGAAATAGGAATAAAACGATACCAAATAAAGGAAATTTGTAATAGACGTAAAGTTCCTGGAAGTGAATAAAAATCAGGCAATGTGCGCCTTTCTAAAGCTAGATTTTTTCTAAATTTATAATCTAAACCTAGTTTTAGTTAGAAAAAACAATCTTAGAACTCAAAATAAAATTTCCCTGTATGTAGTTTTTTACATTTCCTCTGCTATGTTTTGGTCGCCAAAGGCCGGCAAATCGGGTCTATGTCAAAAGGTCCACTGTTCAAAGAGTCCACCGCTCAAATGGTCCACCGTTCAAAAGCAGATCATGCCAGCCTCCTCCCCCAAGAACAAATGTCAGTCAGTGATGTTATGTCACACGAGCGTACAGGAATCTTTCTTCGCTTGGGTCTTGTGAAAATATTTCAAATTTTGTGATGCTTTCATGCAAATGTGAGAAAATGGAAGTGGAAAAATGTTTTAGCTGTGGAAGAGATATTCTTTATCGAATTTAGTTATCAATTGAAATATTTTCTTTTTAAAGTATTGATTATACAGAGTGAAAGCAGTGGCAAATGATGTCTTTCAGGGAAAAACTTTGCTTGTAAATGTACCTTAGAATAAAAGTATTCTTGAAATTGTGCATCATGAATGCAAGTAGCAGCTGCTGTGCGTGGGGGTTGTGAGTGCATTGTCATCGTCGGGTTGGATGCAGCTTTATTTCATTTCTGGGTGTTTTGTTTAAAATGGAGTATATACAACATGTATTGTTAAAAATACTACCCCCCCCGTTTGAGGAGTCTGTCCCAGCATTCAAATTTCTGCCCCCATTGGGGCAGGCTTTGGGCTGTTCCAAGTGCCTTGTCGAGTCGCCTGCCACGTTCTACAGACTGGCTTATGAAATCATCAAAATGGACATTTTGAATAATTATAATTTGACAGTTTCCCCCACCTAGGTGATGGAGGCTTTTAATCATTATGCACACTTGAACACATTAAAATCAATTCATAATCACCATCATGAAAGACCACTAAAGAGATGAGCAGAAAGCCTTCCTCCTCCAGAGCGCCAAAAGAACAGGCACTCTGTGCAGTATGTATGTGGCAATCTGTGCAGTATGGCACCCACCCGAGCTGATTGTTCATCCCAACCCAACACGGTGGCAGCACACCAGAGCCTTACCAAAACCAGACAAAGCAAAGGCAAGAAAGTCCCGAAACTAGACTTGAACATGCACGGTCCCCAACAGTCTACAGAGGAGGAGACAGAACCTGAACACCAGTCCCCACTGACTCCTGTGGGTTTGGTTTCCCGGAAAGTCAGAAAGCTGGACAGTTTCTCTCACACTGTAGCTGGCCATTCCAAATCATCAAAAGGTGCAGGAACGGAGGACCCAAATAATTGTAAAGGTGGCCCCAACAAAGTCTGTGGAGAAGTAGTCACTGACAATGATGACGGAATCCAGTGTGACAAATTTTCACAGTGGTATCATGCTGGATGTCAAGAAGTCCCAAAGATGGCCCTGAAAGCAGTTGACAAACATCCCATACTGACATGGTTATGTCATGAGTGCAAAATATGGCTCAAGGTCCAGAATCGTGAGGATGATGCTCTCTCCCAGATCCAATCAAGAATAGACACTCTGGAGGAGAAAATTGTCTCCCTGGGTTCTGGCCTCCAAATCCCAAACCCCGAAGCCTGTGCTAAACATCTGTGCAAAGAAGTGGAAGAAAGGCTGGGTCGTCTGGATGAGATGCTAAAAAATCATGCTAAATCCATGACTGAACACACCAAGCTGATGGAGAGAGGCTTGAAAGAAAGTCTTGAATTTAAGTCATCTTATGCTGACATTGTGAGAGGCAACTGTGACAAAGTGGTGGAGACAGTTTCCAAAAAAATGGAATCCTCTCAAGCCCATCAACCATTAATGTCAAACAGGGATGGCCATACCATATCTGGAGTTGTTGATGATATCATCGACAAGGAAAAAGGAGGCGCAATCTTGTGGTGCACAATCTTCCAGAGAGGGCTAGTGGAAATGAAGTAGGCACCATTCAAGATGATGGTAAAACATTTGTGGGCCTGATTAAGGAAGTCTTCAGCCTGAATGTTCGTGTAGGAAAGATGTTCCGGGCCGGAAAAGCAACCCCAAACAGACCTCGCCTGCTCATTGTAACACTAGAAGATGAACAGACCAAACACGACCTCCTGAAGCTGGCCCCACAGTTGCGAACAAGTGCTAAGTGGGGTAATATCTACCTCAGTCCAGATCTTACGTGGAGGGAGCGACAAGAAAATAGAGCCCTGCGAGATGAGCTTCGACAGCGCAAAGCAAATGGAGAAGAAGGCCTTGTAATCAGGCGCAATAAGATTGTGTCCAAAGCAAGGCTTGAACTCCAACGTCAACCTCATGCCTCTCCTCAGCCTCCTACACATGCACCTTCGACAACTGTCCAAGATGCAGCTCAAGCCCCTATAGCATTCCCTCCCCAGGCTGAACGTGTGACTAGTCATGCCAATAGTGACCCTTCAGGTTCCACTGGTCCAACCGAAGATGGCTCAACCACTTCCCAACTAGTGCACAGTAATGAGCCACCTGTGCATGCCACCCGCATGCCTCCAAATGGTACCAGGGTCCCATCTGGAGACAGAGCACAGAGTGTCCAGACCAACCACTGACAACCAAAGGATTGGAGAGCCGAACTGGGAGTCAATGTTCTATACACAAACACAGACCAATTTCTAAATAAGAGGGACACTTTATGCATGCACATAGCAGGCAATGAACCAGACATCATGATTCTTACTGAAATTATACCTAAGGCACAGGTTCTTCCTATTTCTCCTGCACTTCTGACAGTACCAGGCTTTGAGCTACACTAACTTTGACCCCGATCAACCTCATCTAGGATCATCTGGAACTAGAGGTGTGGCCATACTTGTGAAAGAGTCCCTCAAAGCAAGTGAAGTAAAACTTCCAGGCTTTTCAGGAATAGAACACTTGTGGGTCCAAGTCAGACTTAAAGGTACAGATCAGCTGATGATTGGGAGCATCTACAGGAGTCCATCATCTCAAGACCAGGTCTCGATGTCTGCCCTAACTGGACTGTTTCAGGCAGTTTGTTGTATCTGTTGTATCTGTTGTATCTGTATTAAATCACCAACAGGTCTTTAAAAACCCAATAACAGGTGAAGTCAGAAGAACTAAAAACACATGGAGGCCTAACTACAACATAAATACTCACATCACACCAGTACTGGCTCGGCTGCCGCAAACACAGCTATATTTTTTCTTCACTACCCCGAGCGGATCACAGAATATATCACTGAGGGTTGACACGTTTAAAAAGCTGTTCACCAGACGAGGTAAGCGATTAAAAGCTCCGGAAGCAACAGTGTTCACTCTAGCCGGCGGTACACTAAACAAAGTAGAACGTGAAATCCTAGTGGTTCTGACCGGCACATGTACCGTAAAACCTTGTAAAATATGTGATGATGAGATGAGGCCTCTAAAAACTTTACATAAAAACAAGATATCACTTTGGTGGCGCCTAGCCTGAAGGGATTGCACATCGTACAAACTAAGGAGGGACTTGTAGTCCAGGACAGCACTGGCAGGCTCAGTATGGTTGGCTAGCCACATGAGGAATTTATGCTGAACCCTCTCCACGCGAATGAGATGACATTTTGCTGCTCCGCCCCAAATGACGGAGCAGTATTCAAGAATTGATCGAACATTTGCGTTGAATACGGACACGGTCGCACGCTTGTCCAGTTTGTATCTGGGGGAAGCTGACTGGAAGGTTCGAATGAGAAGGCCTAATGCCCTATTGGCTTTTAGTACTATGGAATTTATTTGCGCCTGAAAAGTGAGTTTTTGGTCCAGAATAACGCCTAGATCTCGGATGTTGTCAACATTTTCTAGAATTTCGCCGTTGATTTTGTAAGACGAAGGGATGAAATTGCGGTTTAGAGTGATTTTGAATGCTTTACATTTCGATGCGTTTAGCTTCAGCTTCCAGTCCGCTGCCCAGCGCGAAACTGCATCCAAGTCATTTTGAAGCCTGATGACGTCATTTTGGGTGTCAATTTGAACGAAAATTTTCACGTCATCGGCAAACATCAAACAGTTTGTAGAGATTACAGATGGCAAATCATTCACGTAGAGAAGGAACAGCAAAGGTGAGATATGCCCGCCTTCCGGCGTCCCCGAGACAGCCGGAGTCCACTGGGACATCTTGCCATTTAACACTACTCTTTGCTTCCGCCTCCCGAGGTACGATGTGAGCCATTTCAGAGCGTGTCCATCCAGGCCATACATACATCGAAGTTTATAGAGCAGTAGGCGATGATTTACGCTTTGGAAGGCACTGGAAAAATCTGTGTATACCACATCGAGCTGAGATTTATGTTGAATAGCCGCCCATCCATGTGCAAGGAAAGATGCCAGATTTGAAGCGCAAGATCTATGCTGTATAAACCCGTGTTGAGTTTCCGAAAGGAGAGGTCTGACGTGTTGAAAAATCTGATCGCTGACAATTTTCTCAAACACTTTTGCACACAGAGGCAACAATGAAACCGAACGATAGTTTTCTGGATTTTTTCTAGAGCCTTTTTTGTAAATGGGGACAATATTTGCCTCTGCCCACTGTTCTGGAAATATACCATTAGCCAGTGATAAGCGGGAAAACCTTGCACAGAGGAACGGCCAATTCCACCGCACACTCCCTGAGAATGCGAGCGCTTAGGCCGTCTGGGCCACAAGCTTTACTCACTACCAGATCTTTGAGTAAACGGCACACAGCTTCCTCTGTCACGTGGAAGTCCGATAATGTTTCATCGGTCGAGAAAGGTAGGTTTGGAAAATGAGTAACGTTTGGGGAGGAAAATTTATTTGCAAATGTTCGATTCAGCAAATTTGCTCTACCAACGTCGTCGGATATCTGTGTACCGTTTTCCTCTAACACCGAAATCCCCTTCACCTGCTTAAAACACTTAAGAAAAGACCAAAATCGTTTCGGATTCGAGACAAAATCACCCATAATGCCCTGCAGGTACTCAGAGTAACTCCTACCAGATACACGTTTGAACAGGGCACGATTTCGCACGAATTCCAACTTAACTCGCTCATCTTCAGGCTGACGTTTCATGCGCTCAAAAGCTGCCTGCTTTAACTTAAGGGCGCGTCTAACCTCTGCAGTAAACCATGGTGGAAAACGCTTTTTGGGCACAACTGTGGGGACGTGATCTCGTATCGCTGCGTCTACAAGAGTGTAAAACATCGATACAGCCTCATCAGTTTCTAAGTTATCCAGCAGATTCCATGGAGTAGCCTGAAGAGTGCGACGAAGTCCATCGAAATCGGCGCGACGGTAGTTCAGGGCGACGGAGCGGGTTACACGAACTGGAGGTGAGGATCTTGCAGCGAAAGATACCACTACTTCATCGTGGTCTGAAGTGATACTGCTCGGTCGCGGCCGTGCTGACGCCTCACAGATGTGTCTCGTTAGCACTAAGTCTAGAATGTTCGGGCCCCTGGTTGGCGTCGTTACCAGCTGTGTTAGGCCAATCACTTCACAAGTCTCAATGAAACGGATGGCTCGGCCAGAATTTCTCACTAGCATTGGTTGGGAGTTTTCGTCTTCACCAGGAAGCCACTGTAGTTCAGGCAAATTAAAATCGCCCATAACCAGAAGTGGTCTCGCTTCTGGTAGCGCTGCGAGACACTGACCAATCCGTTCCAGTGACTCATCGTCACTGGGTGGTCGGTAGCACACGACAATGATCATGTTGGGCTTTGCGAGCTGTATAATCAGAGTCTCGGTGTTCAAATCTGGATGGTCTCGTTTTGTAGGAAGCAGGGATGAGTGGACAGCGCAAGCGACACCTCCTCCAACACTTCCTCTGTCACGCCGAAACCAGGTGTGGTCCGGCAGGGTGGCACCGAGCTCAGCGTCTCCGACACCGTCGTCCAGCCATGTTTCCGTGAAGGCGATTACGTCGTAAGACTGGAACTCTTCCGCACCAGCACGCATCTGTCCCATCTTATTTCGCAAACTCTGTGTATTGTGCAGAAGAGCACTAAACTTCATTGGTCGTTCACGAACAGAAGTCTGTCCTTCCCCCGATACTGGCCCGGGATTTATCTCGACATCCCCAGCGATCTGCAGGAGACGACAGCACTGGTAGGTTGCCACAGCTTTGCTATCGTAGCGCGTCCTTGTTCTGAAATAACGACCCGAGCGCCGAAACCAGACGGTTGGCAACTTGACGTTCAGAGTTGTCCCGACAGATGGCTCCATCGTCGCTATAGCCCAGTGGTGACTCCGGTCAACCGGCGAAGCTGCCGTGGCTGATAGCAGCTGGTGGTGGGCCGTTGACCACTCTGCAGCCTGCGCAATAAGGAGGAGCAGAAGCAGCAGCAAAGCGGCCAAAGACCCTGCGCTGTTCGGGTCTCGAACCGGCCTCGCCGGTGCAGTACGCGGATGCCTTACCCGCTCGGCTACCACGCCACGCTGGATACCGGGCGTAGTTAATGTAGAGAATCTGCTTTCAGGATCAATCATTGTCGGGGCCTCGGCCGCCATGCTTGTCACGGGTCACCCTCAACCACAACCGACTCTAAAACACCTATTGTCGGTTGTGTACACTTCAAAACTGACAAACAAATTACTGTGAAGCTAGAAGAACACTTCAGGCATGTCACGAGCAAACTTATGCTGCACAACAACGTCCAAAATACCGAGAATCATGGAATTTTCACGGAGCGTCCGACAGGCTGCCACACTCCTTGCTGGATCTAGGCGCTCTCCCATCCATCCCATCTCCTTATTGGAGGAGACTTTAACTTGCCACAAATAGATTGGAACAGTATGCTTTCCTCTGCTCCACCAGCACATATCTCACACATTTTCATTGAGCTCTTGCAGGATAGTTTCTTGTATCAACATGTAAACCAGTCCACTTGGTTTAGGCCCCAGCTCGCTCCCTCGGTTCTTGACCTTATTATCACTAATGAACCTGACATGATAGCCAACTTGACTTATCTGCCACCACTCGGTGCAAGCGACCACCTTATATTGAATTCTCATACCGCTGCTACACAGCCCCTATTGCGCCACTGAAGGCTAAGCTCAACTTTCGGAGGGCAGACTTCCCGCAGCTTCGCCACCTCCTCCATGATATGGATTGGAGTGATCTTGATCAATTGGAAATAAATCAGGCATATGATCTCTTTCTGGTAAAGTTGGAAGATATTATCAAGGAGTGCATTCCTAGCATTAAAACCAAGACTAACCCTAGCAAGGTTTACATAACTAGGGAAGCCACCTGCCTCAAGAGAAAGAAAAACAAAGCCTGGTGCGACTACAGGAAATGCAGATCCGAATTTGACAAACCTCTCCTTTTTGCCAGATATTCAGTCTTGCGGAATAATTTGCGCTCCCTCACCCGCAAGCTTCTGTACAAACATGAGGAGATGTTGGTTGGCTGCCTCAAAGAAACAGTTAAACCTTTTTGGCGTCATGTCCACTCTAAACTCAAAACCAAGTCGAGGGTGGATGACCTCATCGACAGCAAAGGCCACCTACACAGTGTCGACGTCGATAAAGCCAACCTCCTCAACAACTATTTCTCATCTGTGTGGACCATTGAGAATCTTGCTTTCCTCCCACCATTTGAAGAGAGATACAGTGGCCCGCCTCTGCAGAGCATTGCTATTACATCCGAACTGGTCTGTAAGAAACTCCTCTGTCTGAAACCAACTGGCTCCCCGGGACCCGACTACCTTCACCCCCAGGTTATGAGAGAAGCAGCTTTCCAGCTGTCAGCTCCACTGGCAGCTCTATTCCGTCGATCCCTGGACACAGGAATACTTCCCAAGGTGTGGAAGCAGGGATCTGTGGTACCCATCTTTAAGAAAGGGGACAGACAGTCACCGGGAAATTATAGACCTATTAGTTTGACATCTGTAGCTTGCAGAGTGCTTGAGTCTGTGATTCGTGACCAACTGTTGCTCCACATGTCAACAAACAACCTCTTCTCAACATCCCAACATGGCTTCCGCCCAGGCAGGTCTTGTGACACCCAGCTTCTCGAGGTTATGGACGACTGGACCGGGTACTTGGAAGATGGTCAGCCTGTGGACAGTGTCTACCTAGACTTTCGCAAGGCGTTTGACACTGTGCCACACACAAGACTCATCTGCAAGCTGCGAGGGTACGGTGTGCAGGGGAAGCTTCTGGCCTGGATCCGTAGTTTCCTGACGGACCGTGAACAGAGGGTTGTAGTGGGTGGAGACATATCTGGATGGGCTCCAGTGGCCAGTGGCGTCCCGCAGGGGTCTGTGCTGGGCCCAGTATTATTTCTTATATATATTAACGACCTTCCCGACGTAGTCCAGGCTCAGACAAAGATCTTTGCCGACGACACAAAAATATACGCACCATGTAACGGACCAGCCCCATCTGAAGTACTCCAGGCAGACATCGAGCGGGTAATGAAATGGTCAGAAACCTGGCAACTTCCATTCAACCAAACCAAATGCACAGTACTCCATTTAGGACCCAACAACAACCACCACCGATACCATGGAATACAGATACCTGGAACGGAAGGCTCGTTGATTTCTGGGATGCTTTTGTGGGGCTCATTAAAAAGAATTGGGTAAATAGCCAAGAACATTAAAATATAAACGACATTAAAACATTCAACAAAAAACAGGCCTTTGCGCGTGCCTTACTTCAACCCAGAGGAAACAGCTACTACTGAGGTATTATTTATCCAATATAAACCTAAATAATTGCATAATAACCATAAAATATGAATGCAAAATCAGCGTGAGCCCGGATTCGAACCCGGAACACAACGATTGCTAGACGAGCATGCTGCCAACTGCGCTATTGAGCGACGAAATTACCATTATGAAGATGAAAAGTTCCACGCGTGGGATTCGAACCCGAGATCTTTCGCTTACTAGACGAGGCTTAACACACTGCGCTATTACGGCACTGGGCCGCGCGCGCTTAAAACATGTTATAATACAAGTTGAGCTGCAGTATCAGATTCTGATTTCTCCTGCGCTTTGCTCTAAGATTTTAGGTATTTCATGCCTAAAATGTATTTTAGCGGACGCACCACAGATTGGGCTTTCCGAAATGCATGGTCGTTTTCCTGTGCAAGCCACGGTTTATAAGTTATGACGCATCAAACTCATGGGCCACCACATCTCCCATAGACTTTACATTGGTCCTTACCGAGCTTTACTTACCGAAGGATTTTTCATGTCCTAGATTGGCACCCAAAAGCGGGGCGGGTTTGCATTGAGGTCTCCATTCCAGGTATCTCTATTCCATGCCGATACCTCATGGGCGCCACAAACCTTCTGGTCTCCACGGTTGAGAAGGACCTCGGTATTCGAGTTGACTCTGATTTGAAGTTCCGCGACCAAGCAGCGTCAGCAACAAAAAAAGGCAACCAGATACTAGGTTTGATCAAAAGATCTTTTCGCAAAATTGATTTGACAACACTCCCGATTTTGTACATGACACTGGTGCGCCCACATTTGGAATATGGCAACCTGACCTGGGGACCATTCAATAGATGCGACCAGAAGATGATTGAACGGGTCCAGAGGAGAGCCACAAGAATGGTCCGAAGCATTCGGCATAAACCTTACAATGAGCGTCTGCAGGAACTAGATCTTCCATCGCTCTACTATAGGAGAAGACGGGGCGACATGATCAGGGTGTATCAAATCCTGCACACTTCCCTGGATGTTGACCCTGCCAGATTCTTCTCGGTCGACAGATCCGCTCGAACAAGAGGCCACCAGCTGAAACTTATAAAACCAAGAGCTCATTCTCGCCTCCCGGCGTAACGCGTTTGGAGTTCGTGGTTGTGAACGACTGGAACAGCCTTCCCGCTGAGGTTGCCTGCGCCCCTTCAACTATTGCGTTCAAATCGAGGCTAGATGCTTTCTGGATCGATATAAAATATCACATCCCCGACACAGACTAGGACCAAAACACCACACTAGAGCTCGTTGTGACCGGACTTCATAGGCCTTAATTGGCCTCCAATCTCCGTTTTCTACTAGGTACTAGGTACTAGGTACTATGTACGACCACCCAACAGGGTGCAAGGGTGAGAGTCTGGTCTGCCAGTCTGCAGAACGTGGCAGGCGACTCGACGAGGCGCTTGAGGCAGCCCAAAGCCTGCCCCAATTGGGGCAGAAATCTGGATGCTGGGGCAGACTCCTCCAATAGGAGGGTATTTTTACTGATACATTTTTATCTACTCCATTTTAAACGAAACACCCAGAAATGAAATAAAACTGTGCATCCAACTCGACTACGACAACGCACTCACCACCCTCCACGCACAGCAGCAGCTATCTTGCATTCATGATGCACGACTTCAAGAATACTTTTATTCAAAGGTATATTTACAAGGTGTATTTTCCCCTACAGACGTCATTTGCCTCTGCTTTCAGGCTGTATAATCTTAACTTTACAAAGTTTTTCAATTGATAACTACATTTGAAAAAGAATAATTCTTTCTAAAGCTAAAGCATTTCCCCCCATTTTCCCAAATTTTCATGAAAGCATAACAAAATTTGGAATATTTTCACAGTTCCTGGAGTCTCGCTCGATTCTTAACCACGTTAGTTTTAGTGCCTACAAGCTTATCCTGTGATCGCTTTAGAGTTTCCTTCGTCGTACCCCATCTATTTATGGTGTACATCTTCGCAAATATATGTATGGATTCACAAGACTCAAGCAAAGAAAGATTCCCGTACGCCCTTGTGACGTCACATCACTGACCGGCATTTGGGCTGCGTTCTTTGAATTATTCCGAGGTGGAATTCCAGGGGTTGTGACATCGTGATATTCCGCGGATTCCAGCTGGGAACGTTCTTGACAGAGGCCGGAATGCGGCGTAAATGGCGAGGTGCGACAATCTTATTATTTATTTTGACTTGTGTGCGCGCAAATCTTTCATTTACCTTCATTTAACTGTTATTATAAGGTTCCGATTATCCTGCAAAAACATATAATGGACCTTTCAAGCAGATAAATATTCAGAGTCCACGAACTTACTGTTACAAAATTCATGCATGGGCGCCGCCATCTTGAGCGGGACTGCTTTTTCTATTCCCACCATTCCGCGCAGAATGGCGGGAATATTCCACGCGGAATCCCGGGAAAATTTCAAAGAACGGCTGTGACATCACTGTCCCTGGAATTCCAGGCTGGAATATTTCAAAGAACGCACCCTTGTTCTTGGGGGAAGGAGTTGGCATGATTTTCTTATGAACGGTGGACCCTTTGAACAGTGGACCTTTTGACATACACCCGATTTGCCGGCCTTTGGTGATCAAAACATAGCAGAGGAAATGCAAAAAACTACATACAGGGAAATTTTATTTAGAGTTCTTAGATTGTTTTTGTAACTAAAACTTAGTTTAGATTAAAAATTTACAAAAAAATAAATTTAGCTTTAGAAAGGCACACGTTGCCTGATTTTTTATTAATTTCAGGAACTTTGACTTTGCGTCTATTAAAAAATTTCCTGATTTGGTATCTTTTAACCATATTCCTCTTGATGACAAATATGACGCTTTTGAGACAATTCAGCTTTTACGGCGCAATTTTAACTAATGATTGTTGTTTCTTTTCGTTGTTTTTTCTTCTTCCCTCAGCGGTTACCGGGACCGACTGCTGCCCCAAGTACTAGTTCCTGCCCCAAGAGCTCCCCTCTGCCCCAAGATCGACCAAAAGCTGCCCCAAATCGGTAGGTCTGCCCCGAGGCTGCCCCAACGAGATCTCGTCGAAATCTGCCACGTTCTGCAGACTGGCCAAAAGCTGCCCCAAATCGGTAGGTCTGCCCCGAGGCTGCCCCAACGAGATCTCATCGAAATCTGCCACGTTCTGCAGACTGGCTGGTCTGGTTTCATCATATGAGCGGACATTAACCAGTGGAGAGAAAAAATCTGAAAAATAATTTCATTACCAAGTCGGAAAAACAACATGAAACTGCAGAATAAAGTGCGAGTCTCCACACAGTGCAGCATCGTGTACTGAGTGGCATCATAACCATCCAAAGGCCATGTCAAAGAGCAAAGAATCTCTTTCTACCTAACACACTCACCTCAAATGCCTATAAAGAGGACGATTCGCGGAAGAAACTGGACCTTTCACCCACGGCCGCACAGGCAGGGCTGCCTCCGTTTGGCGTATCTTAATCGTGATATGTTGTTAAGCATGCATGGAGCAGTTGTTAAAAAAACGCATGCGACAGCCGGTTACAATCTCATGAGGGCCTTGTTGATCAAATGTTGAAGAACTGATGGATGTAAACTATATCTATTGATTATTGCTTTGGATGTAAGCAACATTACTTCTTTACATCCCTTATGTTCTCATCCCTGCTTTACATTTTGGCGAATCTAGCGCACCATCCACCGCATAACCAGTTTTCCTTACTCTACATATTCTAAAACCTCTAAAGTAGAGAGTAGATGAAAACAACACCTTTAAATGTGGGATGAAAAGGGGAAATAAGCGGTCCGCACGAGACCTCGCAGAACAAGCCATGGCTGCTATTTTGCGCTCCACGGGTCATGGCCGTGAAATAGCTTTCATACAAAATGGACAGGGGGTAGAGGTGCATAAATGCCAAGAGGTCAAAACCAACCTCAATTCCCCCAAGGGTCGTCAACCTCCTTGCCCCCTCCTCTTTTAATTTGTGAGGTGTTTGTGCTACCATAAGCGTCACCACCGGCTAAAAAGCGGGGGGCATCCAAGCTTCAACCTTCAACTTCAAAAAACTTCCAACGTCAGGACCAAAAGTGTTCTAATTTGGGTTCCTCATCGCCTTCCGCAGCGGCTGGTTATAAGAACGTCCCGTTTACTCCCATCTTGACTGAGATAAGGATTTTTTGCCAAAAAGCGGAGATGGGGGCAGGCTCCCTGCCCCCCTTTTTCCGACGCCTATGGGTGCTGCAACTGACAATTTCAAACAGAAGTTCTCAAAAGTGGGAGTCCGTTTAAGTTTTCGCATTTCAAAAACTACCAAGGAAACGGTAGTCACCTTCGTTCATGCCGCGCACCTTACTTACTCTAGAAACATACAAACAAGCACGCAACAAAGCAGCACGTACAAGCGTTGGGTAGTTGTATTGATAAGTATCCGACAGGTTCCGACAGAAAGCAACGTCACACATTCTTGACAGACGAAGCCGTCTCTCTCCACCCATCACCCCATACGAGGCATCGTAGCCGCAGGCGACTCAGAACACACACGCTGAACGCAGCACATGCTACCAAATCAAATAAAAAACAGAGCCCGCACCACAAACGGGCCGACTCGCTCAAGCCGCTGGAGACGCCCGAAAGCTTTGGTTAAACATTGGTCGGGCAGGCGATGGCGCTGAAGTCGTGTGGGTTGAGGCGAGGCTTGTGGCTGCACCCGGCGCCGTATCACAGGCGCCGTCCGGCTGCCGCAGCCCAACTCACTGCTGCTTCAGTTCGCGGCCGATACCGTACTGGATTATTTTGCCCCAGTCGATCTTGGAGCGGGTCACGGGCAGCTGGCGACGCAGCGCCTGCGGACCATCGGCGCAGTGTCAGAACAGAACTCGCACTGTGCCTCAGAGAAACCGGCGTCATGTCTCACTCTAACAGTGATCAGGGGAACCCACGAAATGATGTAGGACGAGCATGCTGACTCAGTGCAACCCGCGCCATGTCTGCGAGGGACTCGTACCGGGTCATATAAGGACGCGCATAATCTGAATAAGAAATCCGCGTAACGTCTGAGCCTGTACCGTGTGTCGGGGGAGCCTACACTATATCCGAAAAGAACCCGCGTCATGTTTGCGTGGATTGGTACCTTATTTAGAACCCGCACCATGTCTGGGTGGAATCCGCACCATGTCTGAGCAGAACTCGCGCCATTTCCGGGAAGAATCCAGTGGCGGATCTAGCCGGTCGGTTTGGGATGAGCAAACCAAAGTCAAAAGTCGAAAAGCAAAAAAGCAACAAAAAAACGTCACGTCTTGAAAGCTGCGCTACAATATCACTTCCCGGTAGAATATTGGGTATTTGAGCCGAAAAGCAAAAAAAACGTCACGGATTGAAAAATATGGGCTCGAGATACTTTTCCAGTCCATGATGAATGAAAGTGCTTTAAGCCAAGGCCCAATATTTACACTGAACCTAGCTGGTTCTTTTGAAGTACCAAAATCTTGCTTACAAAACTAAAAAGCAGTCGGGGAAAAAGGAGGTCGATCACTTTGGGGGCAAAAATATAGTTTTGCCCCGAGCTTTTCCGTTTGGGGGCAAATGCCTGTTTTGCCCCCCTCCCCCTGGATCCGCCACTGGAAGAACCCACGCGATGTGAGGAAAAACCCGCACAATGTCTGAGGATATCCATCATAATGTCTGGGGAGAACCCGCGTCATGTCTGGGGACAACCAACGCCATGTCTGAGGGTGTGTATTGGGGTTTATAGGGCGCTTTCAGCATCTAGGCTATATCGCGCCCACCATGTCTGACGGGAGCCCGCACACCATGTCAGAGGAACCCACACTTTGTCTGCAGGAGACTTGTGTAATGTCAGAGAAGAAACTGTATTATACCAGAGATAAACTACGTCGGGTTGGTAGCATCACGTTAGAGAGAGGTCGTCAAAAATGGCAAGAACAGCACGTCGTTTTATCTGAGTTAGGCGCCGCTACCAATTTTTGAAACCATTGCTGTTTCTCCCGCTACCTTGGGTAGATGAAACCACCCGGCTCTGCTAATTATTTATATTCCCAGGCCAATTAATTGTCAAGCCCTAAGTCGATCAATGTGATCCTTATTTTACAGTCACATGTCCTGCCATCAGCATGCAATTTTTACGGTTGTATGAAATGGTTGCTGCATTAGAGGAAACGATGACTGCACAACTGTGGCAATATGATTGCAAGACTAGAGCAATGGGTAGTGTCGCCGGCTTATCACCTTGAAAGTGGTGTCCGACATGGTCTGGTAGTTCTCGCATATAGCTGTTTGGTAGTCGTTCTCAGCAGTCTCTATGAGACGGACCACTTCCTTCGCCGTCTGCGACTCCGTCTGATGCAAACGACAAACAAACATCCGACAACTGGCAGTACAAACAACGAGAGAGAGAGAGAGAGGAGAGAGACAGAGAGAGAGAGAGAGTGAGAGAGAGAACGAGAGAGAGAGAGAGAGAGAGCGAGAGCGAAAGATCGAGCAAAGACCGAGCGAGCGAAGATCGAGCGAGCAAAGATCGAGCGAAAGATCGAGAGCAAAGAGCGAGAGCGAAAGAGTGAGAGCGAAAGAGCAAGGCGAAAGAGCGAGGCGAAAGAGCGAGAGCGAAAGAGCGAGAGCGAAAGAGCGAGAGCGAAAGAGCGAGAGCGAAAGAGCGAGAGCGAAAGAGCGAGAGCGAGAAAGCGAGACCAAAACAACAAAGGCATCTGGTACATCGGACCTCACGAGAAATATTAGTTTAATCAATATAAAATAGGCATCTAGTGTAAAAGAAGACTCGAGTAAGCACCGGGACCGCGACCTTTAGTGGTAAGTTGAGGTCCACGACCACGATGGTTAAAGAGAGGGTGCCACCATTGCAGCTATATTTGCCTCTTCAGATCTGCGCAGACGGAAGCATAGGAGGGACGCAAATATAACTAGCAACCGGGGCGCAAAATCGGTTTCATGAAAATGTCCGTCATTACGTCAAACAACGCTTGGCCATGCCTAAAAACAACACTTCGTTGGATAAGTCGGAGGGATTGCCACAGCCAAAGAAAGACACAATAGTATGGCTTAAGATTGGAGGAAGGAAGCAACAATGACACCCGCAATAATACCTGAGGCCTACGCAGACCATATGAGTGACACTCGTAAGCCATACCTGCCGAATAACGGCACTGACCGTGACAACTGCACCCTCCTCGGCCTCCTTGCTGGAGACCAGCTGTACGTTGCCGTCCTCGTAGTAGTGCACCTGCACCTTCAGCACGCCCTTCAGCTGCGCCGCGCCGCCCGGCGAGAGTGTTACCGTCCACTGCGACCGCCAGCGGCCGTTCCTGCCGCGCCGCGCGTAACCACCGTTACATGGGCAAGAGCGTCGCGCCGCAGCGGTAGGCACATCCACAGGCTGAAGGAATCACATCGCACAGTCGAGAGTCTGCAGGTCAGGGTATCGCGGGGCTGGGAACGGGGGTTGGACGAGGGTTGTTAGTTACGGTCAGGGTATGGGATTTTATGGACAGGAGTGAGATATCGGAATCTGACAGACGCGCGCACTCGGACCCAACAGCGCTCTCCGAACAGGTTGTGGGTTTGAGCCCACCCAACGGCAGACTTTTACGCCTGCTGTACCCCAAGTATAGGTGCCTCCTTCCCCCTCCGAGGGCGTAACCTTGCAGTTGTACTGTCCCATACCCCTACGGAACAATGTGATATAAAAGGAGAAAAATATCAGACGAGATTATCCTCCGACACGCATGTGCTAACACCGCTTTGTTGAATCAACCTTCCAAAGCGTAATTGAAACTCCCGAACGTAGAGGTTACCATCGTGCTGTCAGCGCATTAAGGAGACTCGAGACTTTCGAAGGCTATAAAACCACAATGTGAAGAAAAATACAACTCCAGTCTTACAATAGCTATTAGCTTCAATATCACATCCACGATCCAACGCTTACTGGCAAAACAGGGACGTAGCCACCATGGGAGCCACGGCTCACACATCCGCGGGTCCGATTACATTTTAGGAGGCACTGTTCTGGACTGAGAAGGCCCCTTTGATGCTAGAAGCCAATGATAACACGGGAAGTTTGATGAGATTCAAGTGCGCTATCAGCCTGCAGCCAGAATACCGGTTTGACGTTGGAATCCCCTGGTAATTATAGGAAAGTCCATAGTCTTATTACGAGTAAACCCCAGCTGGGGCGAAAACCGGGCGGGTACCTGACATCGGAAATTCAAGTTGAAGTACTATGGATGTATCATCCATGCAGCGGACCCCTAAGAACGTGATATTTCCATTTTATGCATGGTATTGACAACGCTGCAGATGTTTCGCAGTTATGAAAAAGCTAGTTTTGCAGCGAAGTCCGCGCATAGCTCATAGTTTGGGAAACAACTCGTCCAAGACGAAAATCAAGTTATATCTTTTAAGCTCACGCTCGGACTTTTAACATCGCATCTTTTAAGGAGCAACACTTATACTAAGACTTGAGATAAAAAAGGACAAAGACTTAGAGACAACGATTTTCGAGTGTCTATTTATTTCTGCTGATGTTTTTAAGTCGTCGTTTGTAGTGACTTGGTATAAATAACTAATGTTCCTGGATGCATTAATGATATCTTGTTCTTGTATAAACCCGAAAATGTGCCGCAAATTCAATCAAGATCAAATTCATTCTAATCTATAGCAAGGGGGGGTAAAATCTGCTCACACCTTTCGCGTGCACCAGTGCACGATCGATTTGACTTGGGATTAAATTGAACTTCGCCTCTCAACTCACAGCATTCGTACCCCCTGCACTCCAAGCTTGGGCGTATTCATGTCAGCCAAAACCGAGACATGGCGTAAAAGACAACGGCAATTTGATGATGCGACATGCCTCGGCTCTTGCCACGAGCTTCGCCAACACCCCACCCATCCCTGGCATGTTCAGTCAGTAATTGAATCGGTCAGACTATAGCATGGCGAAGACTCAAGGTATGCTGCACCCTTTCGGAGATATAGCCTTTCCATTAGCGTGGTGGTAAGAGCCAGGCCGGGTCGGGTCACGCCGCTCATTTGTTAAGGTTTATCTACATGTAGGGAGAGACCTCGCGGGAGCCGCCCGCCCGCTCGGTAATTAGTTTTTATCTTTTTTAAATACTTTGCTTTTGGGAGTCGTAGAGGATGCTCTGAGACAAGCCACGCGAGCTAACCTGTTGAATATTTTAAGGACGAATTCCTTAAGCTGGTTAAGGAAACGCTGCCCGACTAAGGAAGTGGCGGATGGAGCCTCCGATTCTGGCAGAGGAGACCTGTATAGTGACTGATAGATGTCGTGCTTGTAATGGAAAAGGCTCTTCCTAGGTCAGACAAGAAAGCTAAGCTCTCCCATATTTAAAGGTTGGGCCATTAAACAGGCCAAGGAGTTCCAGTCCGACTAAGTAAAGGGCGCGGGCAGACTCTATTAATCACAAAAGTACCCTGGCGTTATCATCAATAGGTAAATCTATATTTGAGGCCCCTGCCATGCATTGAAGGCCGCCTGTCCAATAAAGGATACTAGACAGCAGAAAAATACCGGTTGTAATAGAAAATATAGTAACACTTAAAATCGGCCCGCACCAGTATGAAGGCCGCAAAACTTGGAGCGCTCTTGGGATCTGACCCTGATGGAAAGAAATTCGTGGAAATGCCCCTGTCGCAGGAACGTATACAAACCCCAATATGTACATGATCTAGAAAAAAATAGCCAATAGATAGCTGGTTTTAGAAAAATAAATTTCTTCGGAAGCTTCAAGGCTTCCGAAGCCATCTGGAGCAGCCGGTGGCATTGTTACACCACTACAGGACGAGTCATCGAGCGGAGTGACGTCACACCCACAGAGCGGCTCCGGCCCAAATATGGGCATCCGATGTCCGCGTGCGGCACTATGAGTTGTGTCAATACGGGCGGCGCAAGAAAGCAGCCAGCCACCATTATCAGCATTCGTCCCCATCAGGCCACTGCGGGCCCCGAACGGGAGACTGACTTCGTAGAATAAGAATACTGGGGATCAACATTTTGTACATAGTCCGCGTCCGACATCTCCGTGCTAGATTAAACACGGTTTTCATTGGAACCTTGGACTTGATGCCCAATTCTCATCTATAAATAACATAATACGTTAGGCATGGCTTAGGGCAACTTCTGTCCATATTTCCCACTAGAAACTGGTAAATGCGGGGAAAAATCTGGAACCACGATACACACTCCACAACTAACATAGGTCCAAAACCATTCAAAAATAGCCGAAATTCGGCATCTGTGGCTTCCCCACCTCAAAAATAGGGGACCATTATTAACAAGCTCTGATACGCATACACCGCAACACTGAACACTTGCCAAAGCTACGAAAAACATAAAGAACCATGCCAGAAATGTTATAATGCGATAGCAGACAAGCCAGCTCTTACTTTGAGAAAAGTTCGCGGTTTTCAGTTGTCATAATGCCGCAACACACGCAACAACAACAAATCACACACAGTACCTCTACGAGCCTGCTAGGCCAGAAAAGCTCAAGCAACATTTTTTGTATATTAGCCCGACCAGCGGAAAATTGTTTCTTGCTGGGACCTCTTTAAAGTCTATGTGCCAAACATGACTTCTGTACTGGCGATTATAACTGCGTATGACTTGCTATATCTATAACGTATGACTTGCTATATCTATTAGTTCTAACCATGAAATATACGGAATCTATCGAGAAAATAGCAGAAACTGACGAGTGTCCTTTTGGATCTCAGAGACAGCCTTTTTTGGTAAAGAAAACTTTTTTCATTTATACTCGTATTTATACATGGCCTAAATGAACAGGTCTATCTCGGCACAAAACATTATCAGATGGGACACCAATTTGACATCACACCGATTTGAAGGTATTTTACCTATGACAAAAGAAAATTAAGTAAAAATAAATAATAGACCTATTAGCCATTTCTCAATAGGAATAAGGCCAAATCCATTGCTTTCAATAAAGACTGCCCCGGATACCATTGCAGTCTGGAATTGCACCAAGATGCCACATTCCCTTTTACAACCTGCGAAAAAAATATTATCTTTATCGCCGTACTTTTATTACATTGCTCCACGTTCCAAAATTTTAAAACAAAACTACAGATGAATGAAATGACAGTTCTCTAATTGTCTTTCCCAATACAATTAAATCCCATCCTCTAAACAAGATAATGTAAAACATATATATAAATAGAACATCGTACACATTGCCGCCTAATTATTACCAATCTATACGACTTGCATCAACTATCAGAAACGCCCTTGGCCATTGATTCCTGGACGACGACACCTATTTCGATCGATTCAGCAATGTTTGTCTATCCTTATGATGGATGGTCTTAGGAAAACACGACCAAGGTCTACTGGTTGTGGTTGCATCTTAACACTCACCCCGCTGGGGGGGGAATTCGCCCACCCCCTCCTGGTTTTCCCCAGATGGCTCAAAAACGAAGAGACGCAGAACAACGAAACTTACAGTACCTTATCCCTGATCAATCTTACACATCTGACCAAATTTTTTAGTTAAGGTCATGTCAGGTCAAGGAGCTATTCAGGGTCACGTGACCCGACCTCAAAACCTAAAATAACGAATTTGAAGCAGCGCCCAGGGAACATTAGAAAACCGATCAGTTTGAAACTTCCACAATATGATAAAGGTCGTTAGGGTCTACAAATCTGCTATCTCAGAATTTTGATATTGTTGACCTAAGGTGGGGTCAATTTCTTGGTCACCCCATTATAAGTCAATGGTGAAAAATATAATGGGCTCGTTTTGAGTAAATACTGGATAGATAAAGCTGAAAATCCTCAAACCGTCTATTCTTACCACGATCTTGACCATTAAGTTGAGTTTTTGAGCATCTGACATCTCAAAGGTCATATCAGGTCACGGGAGCAGAGAGTGATTGTTTTGCCAATAACTTCTCACTGAATTGAGATAAAGCTTCCATTTTGCTTTCATTGTGCTTATATTGTCACGGGAAGTAGATTGATATGCAACAATCAGGGGAAAGCATGCCCCCCAAACGAAAAGCTCGGGCAAAACATGTTTTGCCCCCAAAGTGATCGACCCCTTTCCCCGACTCCTTTTAGCTTGTAAGCAAATTTGGTGCTTCAACTCCAACTTCAAACAGAATTAGAGAGTTCAGTGCAGATATTGGGGCTGATAGGAAAAATGATCTGAGCCCATATTTTCACCCCGTGACGTTTTTTGCTTTTCGTCTTAGTCCCAAAATCCCCCGAAAAGGCATATGTAGCGGAATTTTCACTGGCACGTTTTTTTGCTTTCGAGTTTGGTTTGCCCCTCCCAAACCAACCGGCTAGATCCGCCACTGATGCAACATGACCATACCAGGTCACTCTGTGACCCTAACCTAGCTCGAGGTCAGGTCATTTAGACTATTTGACCTGGCAAGGTCATATTATACATCATTCGATTCGCCGCGATGAGAGGAATCCAATGATGCATAAAGGTTGCTCTAGCTCCCCTGAGGGCAGATCTAGAGAGGGAAACGTACACTGCTCTGTTGTACGCCTATGGAGCCTTCTTTGACCTATGCTGACCTCAATATTGACCTGACATAAGACAATTATCCTTATAACCAACGGGGCGCGTGTTAATTAATTGGTTGCAAGCCATTCTCGTCATATTCAGCTCTAGGTATAATTCTCTGACATAAGCCTAGCTAGCAGAAGTGCGGAGGAGCTGATCGGAGTGCCTAAGATATTGGAGCCGCGTGCTGGCTTCCGTAATTCATCGAGTTGCTACTGAGCGTACTTTGTACAGCCAATATTAAACAGACTGCTTGTAAAAGATATCGAGAATAGCCTTTTTCACAGCACGGGACCTGTATTGAATATAAGAAAATGGGGAAACCTACACTCTTTTAACTGGCATAATGAGATCACACCGTTACGCAATGTAACCACAGCCAGGCCAAAGTTCACGGAGACGGTTTTAGGCCACAGATGCCGGATAACCGACACCTTAGCTCCGGCGTCGGCAGTGAACCCACCAGAAGTTTTTGGGCTGGAACTGGTGGTCCTCGACACAAGCCACCAGCGTGATGGTGCCGTCCTGGGCGCGGCCGAACACGGCGCAGGCGCCGTTCTTGTAGTGGTCGGCGGTGTAGGCAGTCATCTCCACCTCCATGGCGCGGCGCCACGGTTCAGCCGCGCTGTCGCCTTCATGGGGCTGCCAGCAAAGGCAGCGTCAGCTGGTGGTCAGCATGGAAGAGGTACGGCGTGATGACGTCATCGCGGCCCCGACGGGGAGCCTACAGGTGGCTCCAGAGCCACCTGGCTACTCCTCCGCCAGGAGGCAGGAGGGAACAACAACACAACCAACAACAACAACAACAACGTTAGCTGGTGGTCATAAGGGAGTGATAGACGATAACATTCCTCCTCAACTGTCTTAACATATACATCTCGTTGTGATTGCTTCCATGTGGGAAGCAGAAAATAGTATTTAAACATGCGTTTGATATGAGATTAAAATGTCCGCCGTGGCCGACGCATCCTAATTCACAAAGTAATGATGGGACGTCCGGGAAACAGCATAAAGAGGTAGGGTGGTTGGAGGTGAGTGACGGGCCGAAACACGGTCAGGGAAGGGTAGAAACGTAGACAGAAACACAAAACAACACTTTCAGATTGAAAGCGGCTGTAACAATCCTCAGGTAGTTCACGCATATTACAGAGCTAACGATAAAACAGCGGCATTTGATTTCAGTCCGAATGGCAACCGCATGAAAGCTCGGAGCAGTGCAAATATACGGTCTTGGTTAGGGGTAGGCACCTACATGTCCCGAAGCCATAAGACATTCATTAGCCACCTCAAACTTTTGCTAATGGTGATACTCATAACATAAGCAGGCCAAAGCAGGCAAAATAAACAATTACCAGAAAAAAATCAGAAAAAGTTGCGGCATTAACGAAATTTCAGCTAAGTTTCTCAGTTTAAGCTATGTCCCCCAACTGTCAGTCCCAAACCCAGCCGTCAAATCCTGTCCAACTTAAAGCGCGGATATTTTCCGGAATCTTTTGGTAGCGTGCCATTCAGTACCCGTGCCGATGACTCGATTTTACGGCTGATACTCGGTTTCAAACTAACGCACACTCGCGCCGCGATGGTCTCACCTTGAGGTCTGAGGCTTCTTTCTTTAGGTGGTCGAAGCGAAAGCTCTGCTTCGACCTTGGGTCAAAGAACCGTGACCCACCCAGGTCGTTGAACTCGGTTATGAAGGCAGGAAGGTCGAGACCAGGCAGCCGAACTGGTGTCAACTGGTCCTTGTTGTACTGAACAAATGCCCTGAAAGGAGATGACATGCAATCAATTGCCTTGTGCTTGAAAACAGGGTTATAGTGTATTCTATTTCTCGCTCCTTTCCTAATTGAAAGCGTCGTGGCCATCATAAGTTTGCATGCAGATCCCTGAAGGCCCCCATTTAGTTGCATCCATGTCCTTCAAGCCCAGGGACCAGCAATGGCTAGACTTAGGTTTTACTTGGAAGATGACTACACAAGTCTTTTGGTGCCAAAAGCTACCATTCTTTTCACAATACTGAGTTCCGAACTGATAAAGGGAATAACACGACTTCCTTCATATGAGAATATTGCCCTTATGTCGGAAAGATCGGATTCACCCATAAACAGATTAGACGTTATCCTTCGTCAATGGCTTCTGAAAGCCCATTTCGTTTGAAAGCTTTGTTAAATTTCCATGACAAACTGGAATACGGCAACACTAGAGCACTTCAATACACACCCAAGTAAGTCTGAACGTCAGAGGATATCCTTACATTGGGATTCCCGGGAAATGTTGACTAATACTTAACTTTTTATAACTTTTAGCCACTTTTTGCTACCACGGTTTTGCCAGCCAGATTGAACCAGTAAAAACCAGTGCTTTAAACCACTTTCACCCGGCTTCAACCAGCCTTGGCACCAAGGTGACACATACCCTTTAGTTGACACTGAAATGGCGATTTACACAATGAGCAGTAACTAGCACAATATATAGGAAGCAGAAACTCACCCTGATGCGCCTTCTTTGAGCAGGTTGTCATTGCTGATTAAATGTCGCACATCTGTAAAAAAAAGGTAAGCGCCCGTAAGGTTGTGGTGTTGAATCAAGAGCATATATTTTCTATATGACAGGATATATTTCTCAGAGTTGCCCGATTACACTTATAAAAAATCACCAGAACTGGAAAATTGATGCAATAAAAGCAACATTCCAATTGGCATGTCGATAAAGGGCCCTATCATCAAAGTGGATGCATTGATCTACGTCAACCGCAAAATTTTCATTGAGGAAGTTGAGATCTTAAAGCATGCTATTACATTGCTGAGATATATTCATTAATTTCCACATAAAACACAGCTTGGGCTTTGGCCACGGGCAGAACGTGTAGGACACATGATGCTATCATCCGCGAAGTTTGGTTACTGGTGACATTAGTGACATCCCCCAATAACTTACCGTTAAAAACTTCGTTGAACTCTCCTGGCGGAGAGTGCAGGATGAAGTCGGACACAATTCGCACCTGCAGAGAGAAGCAGTTACAGCATGAATGCTCTGGACAAATCAACTGCTTTGTTTCTCCTACAAAACGATTATACATAAACTGTATATTATAAAAACTACCAAAGTAACACAGGTATTCAGAAAACCAAACACTAGGGTGGTTTAAAAGCAAGAAACGTCTTCAAACTGAGGCTTGAGAATAAAATTGCATTATCTTATACAGTTTTAGATTGCATGTAAAAATAATCAAATTCAAAGAAAATCTCACATACTTATTTTTACAACCAAGTTCATATGTCAGCTGTGCGGCCGGCTTATGTGTTTCCAATGGGCCCATACAGCGTCAGCATCGACTGCCAAGTGCTCACGTTTCTCAAAATGTTAGTGCCCATGTTAGCAAAATGCCAGAACTTTCTCCACTACATGAAACATAATGACCTCTTGCCAGTGGTTTAACCTCCAGAGGGCACATCTTGACCTGACATGACCTGAGGTCACGAAAGGCAAAAAAAGGGATCTTGTTGTATATCATATGAAAGCCAGTGAAGACAAATATACGATGGTGTTTAATTCACCACTCTAGCTTGCTTAGGTAAAAAATTATGGTCAAAAAATACTTTTTTGACCCCTGGTGACCTTTGATGACATCAGATAAGTCTAAAGGGCAAATATCACCCCTGGAATCCATAAAATGGCGACCTAGAAAACTTCTGAGGACTCTAAATATTTGCAATTATTTTTATCACTTTTACATCATAAGACAGCTTTTCCCCATGCTTTTTTCTATGGGAGAGGACACCTCGTGACCTGACCTCAGGTCACCAAATCGAAAGATCCCAGATATACATTTTGTAGACCCCAGAGGAGTCATCAAGTGTAGAAAGTTTCACTTTTTCTCAAGGAAGTAGGTTAGGCGCGCCATATGCATCGGAAAGATGGGGTTGATGATTAGTTCAGAAATAATAAACCCGAAAAGGACAGGGATCGGTTAAGGTAAGACACCTTGTCATTGTTCCCTGCCACCTATTTCGATAAACATAAGAGCCCACAGTAAATAACACAGTGGGGAAGAGGAAACAATGTGGGCAGTCAAGTGCACCCAACATGGGCAACACAAGTACATACCGCAGACGACATATCACACATCAGATACGCACAGCTACAGAACACACAGGGACAGTAGAACCACACATCCCCTCAGAGGAGAAAAAAAAAAAAAAAGGAGCAATGAGCCAATTCGTAGCTATTTGATCAAACCAAATGGCAGCATGCCCCCTCACCATGAGGGGGCCCTACATGTCCCACACCACTTTATCATCGTCGATGGGACAACTGGAGCAAGGCACCGGTCACCGTTTCGGTGCCCACCCCTCGCCTTCGGACCCAGTGTGCCCGGTGGCGCGGGGTACGCGGGATACGGGGTACGGGGTACATCAGGGTCGGATAGCCGCCAGCACTAACACCACATGCCCACACAAACACACTGCAACAAACCACCACCAGAAGCGCCAAACGCCTCCCTCCACATAGTTGCTATGCAATACGTTGATCAGCTTAGAAATACAGCTCTGATAGAGCTAAAAATTGAAGTACAGTGACCTTGATTGACCTCGCCTGGCGACCATAAAAACATGTCATTGTCGAACTTAGGTGGCCACCGTTTGAAACTGTGCATGTTTATTGTTTGCACACTCATAAACCAACAGTGATCCTTCCGTGAGGACATGTTTTCAACAAATTGATAATTGAAGCTGGGGGAAAAGTAAAGGGCTTTTAAAAGGGATCGGCCACTTTATGTTGGAGGAAACGGTTATCATCAGTTAAAAATCTGTTCAGAGTATATTTCTGACAAAACATTTTAAAAAATTAGGATAAATGAAGTGGATGAAATGCTGATGATATGGTAAGTCTTCAAGCTGTCAATTCTCGACCACCTTTGCAGCTGATCGTATGTGTCCGATCAAACTTTCTCAAATCGCCAGGCCATCGGCCACGCGGCCAGACCCGGGTGGTACCGCTGCTCGGGCCGGCGTTGGGCAAACCGCCCCCCGGCCATCCCGCCAATAGCGGCTGAATTACAACCATACACGTATATTCACACTACGGGCAGTACAATTATCCACATGAGTGGCCAAACAGGGTTGTATTGCCTCCCTGTGTGCCCGGAAGTCTTGCAGTGTCTCCATGAGTCTGGGCGTGTTCGCCCATCTTGATTAAATCGGGGAATGTTTGTGAGCTTTTTATTTTATTTTTATTTTATCAGGGCCACTCCCAACAGGCACATTTGCCAAATTACAGGGAGTATTGGCGTGCGTGTTTAAGGATCCTCTCCACCAGGTCAGATCGGAAATGGAAGGCGGTTTCCCGCCCTGGGGATTGAACCCACGTTAATCCATGCTATCCGATCCGTAGACTGGCAACGAAGCCACTAGGCCACCCCGGCCCAAGCTTGCCCTAATAGGCCCCCCCGCCCCAATTGCATCACTTGTGTTTGTTTTACTGTACCATGTCGTGTATTGGTATCAATATATGTTGATGGATTCAAATGGTACAGACTAGCCTCATGGTCATTCTTCTACACAAGGACCAGGACCAAGAGGCAGAACTATATCAGATACATCGATCACACCATTCTCAAGGTTGGGACCATACTGTGGCTGCTCATGACTAAGTATCCAGGTAAAATACTCCAGTGTATCCTGATCAACAGGCTAATCCAGATCACACTGGGCCATGGACACTTGGCAAAAGAAAGGTGCATATGTGGTAAATTGAAGATTTTTGCAGCAGCAGATACTATTTTGGAGAACTTTGCTATTAGTGACACATTAATATAAATATTTCCAATGAAAATGCGGTACCACTTTAATCAGCAGGACTCACTCTATAACATATTGGTGACTCAAATGTGATATCCAACATATAAATGGGGAAGAACAGCCTAATGCTCGTATTAATTAAAATTTGTTAAAAAAAGTGGTATCAATAATTTTTTAATTTCTGAACAATTTTTGAACAATATTTGAACACATTTTTAAACAATTTTTGAACGAATTTTCGAACAATTTTTGAATTTTTGAACAAATTTTAATTAATATGAGCATCAGGCTGTTCTTCCTCATTTATATATTTACCATCATGCTCAAAATAGCTCTCGAATACATTTTTCTGTGAAATCCAACAATGTATCTTGTTTTCCAATAAATAGTGTATATTGGATGGGCGCACTGCTGCCGGCAGGGCAGTAACCAGCAGAAGCGGGTGGATGAACACCAAATAGAGAATGAACACCAAGTAGAGATGCAATATTTAAAGTTGGTGAAATTCCAATGGAGCGAGGAGAGGGGAAAGGCTAGAGAATTGGGAAGCTTGCAGACATGCAAGCAAAGCGAGCACCAGGTGAGTTCCTGGAGTGGCAGGGGCATTCATTGGCATAGCCGCCACTGCCGCTGTCGATGCAGGCAATATTTAGCCCCGCAGGGTAGGCCACAGCAGGCCAGCTCGCTAAAACGATGTTAGTTTAGGTTAGGTAAGGTTAGACTTTTCTTCCTCTGCCATTGCTCAATCTTTGCTGTCTCTACACACCACACACACTGTACTTGATCCACTTATTTCAGACTGTTTGAGCGTAAGAAAGTAGTACCGAAGCAGTTCCTAAAAAACGTTATTTGAAAGATAAGTCAGTGATTATAGCATAAATAATTGCAAAAAATATTTTGAACACTTAATTGTTTTCTACTATTGTATGAATGTTTTTTCCTCAATATATAAAAATATTTACTTTTTAACATTCCCAGCTACACAGATGTAAACAAAGAAATTGTCATTCATTTTTATACTTAGGTCAGCATTGTTACCGTGATAATGCCACAATTTTGCAGGGTAATTTAGTGCCTGTTTTCAAGGATTTGACACTGGTAAGTGTGCTAAATACTTCAAATATGTTCCATACTACCCTACAAAAACATTAGAATGTCACTGTTTCTGTAAGAAGTTTGAGAGTGATGGCCACCTTTAGCAAAGTGCTCCACTATTTCTAATTCATTTGAGGACTGGGCATTTCAGCAATGTAATAGCATAACCGAATTGAGGTACCTCCACATTCTTTGTCATTTTGAAAATGTTTCCATTTATGGAATGTGCATTCCTGATAATCAAAACACATAATCATTCCCATATTTATTCATTACAATTTGTGAAGATAATGATCACAATTTCTTCAGACACTGATCAATTTATTCCAAGCTAACCCAATGTTACACATCAATCACACAAAACATTAAACAACGTCAGTCATGCAAAACATATAACATACCTTTTCTTGGTCGGAAATGGGCTCATCATAATCTGTCATAATGCTAGGCTCAAATGTATTTTCAACAACTAACAATAACGAAGAAAGGAGACCTTTTTAAGGGCCAAATGGGCTCCGGATATTATCACAGATATCAGAGGCTTGAAAATATAGTAACCATAAAAACTGAAAAAGCAGGGTCAATATGCCTCTCAACAGCAGTCCTTATCAATTATTTACAATTACGTCCCTCATGAGGAAATACAATATGAATCAAAGACTGCACAAGAAACAAAACCGCCAACACCACAATCAACAAAATGCGGCGAAATTACTGTTATCAAACTATAAGGTAACGAAAGTCCCAGAATGGTGGGCTGTGGTCTCGCAGCACAACTGTTGCAAGATATTTATCTCGTTCTATGAAAAGCGATGGGCTACTGTTATTTCCAGCTCAAACTCTGATTTGTAAAACTTCTTCATCTTGCAAAGAACTGCAAATACGACAGTAGAATATTTGCTACTGAAATTTTACTAGCAAAAACTGAACACATCTGGCAGCTTATAACTTTAATTCTGCAGGGATACCTTGAAAGTTATGCATAAACTCGTCAGAAAAACCTTTGGCTCCCCTAGCTCGGTCCTTTTTGACTGACCCGAAACGTCCTACGATCTCAAAAAGTCGTGTTAGCACCCGATATGGAGAGGGACCCGGCAATAACGCGCACTGGAGGGGGCCCTGGTAGGCCCCCTGAGATATCAGAAACTCAGAGGCTAAAAACTGTGGTTGGGAGTGCGTGGGGCCATGTTTATCTGCATCGTATCCAATTTCATTGACCTAGGTCAACACCTTCTAGGTCAAACGAGCATAGGCGGATCCAGGATTTCCGATGGGGGTACCTTCCCGGTGGGGCGCCATCCGGTCTGGGGGTGCCACTTTTGACCGGCAAAACCTGTCAGATGGGCGCAAAATCATATCAGTGGGCGCCGATTTTCGCATCCTGGGAGGGGGGGTGGGAAGCAGCCTTTCAGGCGGGCGCCGTGACCATTTCAGGGGGGCGCGTGCCCCCCCCTCTTTCCCTCTGCACAGGCGTCAGAAAAGGGGGCCAGGGGCACAGAGGTCGAGGTCATATCAACACTTTCAAGGTCATTTACCACAGTGCTTCTGGTCAAACGGCGTTACCCTGTCTGACGCATATTATGCTGTGAGGTCATGGAGGTATCTCAATTCAAAGGTCAAGGTCAACGGTATTTGGGAAAGGTCGATCCTCATTTCCCGCCAAACAGTTGCTAAAGTGCTAGTCACATCGTAAATTATAAGTAGTATACCATATTGTGACCTTAAAGGCCAATGACCTTGGATGACCTTGACCCCAAAGTTGTAGGGAATGTTCTTTGCGACCTTCCCTCAAATGACTCTGGCCCGCCTTTAGCCTATTTCTGTCATTTTCCCGCATAATCACGGCACTTTCCAATCGCAGAGGTGCATAAAGTATGCTGGCTGTCACAAACTCAATGCGACGTATGCCTCCTCTGTCACACAGAGCTGGAAATAATAATTGCATACTCGAATACTATTTCCAATATGCTGAATGTCCTCTACCTGTCCCTTACTTTTTGCAGCAGACAAGGTTCTAGCACCAAACCATTACAGCATGAAAGTAGTAAACTGAGTTTTCATTTATAGATCATGTTTTTGTTTTTGGAAGGAAAATTCCCAATTATGGGTCATTTTTTCCAGTATTGGGGTCATAACTATTATTGGCAACTCTGACTGCAGTTTCCCCCAATGACATGCATTTCCTTTTTTGAAGAAGTTTCCATTTTTGGAAGGAGTGTTTCCAATTATGGTACTTTTCCACATGATTACATGTAGCAATTATCATGAAATTAGTCATTATTGGGAACATACCTATTAATGGGAGCTGTTGAGTCTGTTTGGTACAGCACCACTGATCTTTGTCTCCCTTCCACAGATGCAAAGTTAGAATGAGCAACCGTTCATTTCTGTTTTGTCAAGCTGTGCAATTTTGGCTTATCAGATTTGGGATGCATGAAAGGACATGGCGTGCTAGATGCATGAAGTTGCACGCTCAAGTTCACCACCTTCGCTACCGTGAGGTCGAGACCGTTTCTGGTGGGTTTTCTGGTCGTGTCAGTTTGGCTTTACTTGTATAATGCCTTGGGCATGTAGCATGTATATTGCATCAGCATTCAGGTGTTGGTTTTGGCTAGGTGTCGTCTGAGCGAGGCTGCAATGGGTTCTGTTTGCTCTGTCTGTGGGTGTCATTGCCTCATCTGACAAATGTGTGCTGTTTATTTCAGTAACCGCTTCTGCATGCACTGCTGCTAGCTCCTTATTTCCACCCAGAGTCACCATCCTCTGTACCTGCGCTGGTTGGATCTGTCATGGGTTGGTCACAAGAATAAATTCAGGCATGCATTAGGGTGTTTTCGACGATCAAAAATCGCGGTGGTGACAGTTACAGAAACGTCTATGCATAGCAAACACGATGGAACCTGAGAATATCACTAAAGTAAAGCAGCTGAGAGCTAGAAGGCTTGGAACATTAACAAAGCTTAGGCGTAGGGCTTTTGTGTTGATTGAGTCGAAGGGGAGTAAGTCTCTGTTAGAAGAAATATTGAAAGACCTAGATATAGCTGTTGAAAGTCTGTCTGAGGTAAATGATCAGTATATTGTGCTAGTTGAAGGCGAGGAGAAGACGTCTGCGGAGAAATACATGCAAGACGCAGAGGCAGAGCATGCAAGAGCAGTGGATCGCATCCAGGAGCACCTAATAAGTAGAAAAGATGAGACAGCATCTGTTGTATCCTCTACACATGGTTCTGCTAAGACAAACACTTCACAGCGGACAGACAAGTCTAAAGACGCAGAGATTGACGCAAGGCTGAAAGAGCTCCGTATTGTGCAACTGGAACGGCAGCTAGCACAGGAGAGAGAGGAGCAAGAAATATCACGTCGCCGGAAACTCCAAGAAGCAAAAGATGAGGTAGATCTGGCTAGACTGGAGGCAAACCTACGGAAGGCAGCCGAAGATGATCTACAATGGGAGCGTCGTGATGACTTTTTGGGCGAGGATGAGAACCCACCGCTTAAAACGGAGAGAAGACAGCCTACCAGTCAAGTTACGATGGCAGAGCAGCCTCAGGTAAGCGTGCTTACGCAGGATGAAGGTGCTAAACACAAAGGCGCTGAAAACACACCTGAAGTGAGAACGACACACTCCCTGCTGGCTAAGAGTGTTCCTCATATATCGCTATCGACCTTCGATGGGAACCCTCTGGAGTGGCCACGCTGGTATGGGCTATTTAAGGCGCTCATTCACAACCAGCCCTCTTTGACGGACACCGAGAAGATGCTTCACCTTCAGTCGGCTGTCACGGGACTAGCACAACAATGCATTAGTGGTTTGCTCTACGACCCAGATCTGTACCCGCGGGCACTCGAGGTTCTTCAGAACCGTTTTGGCCGTGAGGAGGATATAGTGCAAGCCCACTTAGAAGCCATGTTTGCTGCTCCGCCACCTTCTTTAACCAGCGCGGCAGCTGTTGAGAAATTCCATGCTGTCCTCAACAGTTCTGTCACTGTGTTGAGCAAACTCGGCTTCGTTGGGGACTTGAACAGCTCAGAAAACCTCAGGCGCCTGTTAGACAAATTGCCTCGAGAGCTTCGAAGAGAATGGGGAAAGTATGTCGTGGAACAGGATCTTAGACGACCTAATCTGATCGACTTGAACAACTGGATGGAGAAGCAAGTGAAAGTCGCCCTCAGCAGTTTCTCACCTGCACCCTTTGATCGGAAGCAGACTGTGAGACGATCAGCGATGGCAGTCAACACGTCTTTGGTCGGTGTGCGCTTGTGAGGGTGACCATGAGCTTAAGAACTGCAGTTCTTTTCAGTCGAAGACCCCAGATGAGCGGCTGAGCTTCGCTGCAGAAGCAAGACTTTGCTTTGGCTGTCTTCGGAGAGGTCATAGAGCCAGAGACTGCCGTAGCTCTCGTCCTTGTGAAGCCCTCGACTGTGCATTCCGACATCATGAACTCCTGCATGGTGCCAGGAGAACCACAAACCGTGACATACCGCCCGAGCAGCAGTCAGAAACTGATCCTGTGGCGGGCGCGAGCCGCACGGTTGCCGCGACTGCATATCCCCGAGATTCAACTGTGACACTACTACAGATTGTTCCCATCAGAGTGCACGGGCAAGATGGAAGGTTCAGAGATACGTGTGCTCTGTTGGATCCCGGTTCCCAGACCTCGCTGTGCAGCACAGAGCTGGCAACCGCTCTTGAATTGGAGGGAAAAGATCAGACGCTGTGTCTAGAGAATGTGGAGGGTAGTGGTGCCCAGAGGGTGTCAACTCGGGTGTCCTTGTTGGTAAGTCCCCGATCTTCCTCGGGAGTTCACGATCAAATTGAGGTTCCTGAGGCCTTCACAATTCCGCGTCTGAACGTAACAGCCCCAGAGATACCTGGAGGTGAAAGAAGGAGCTGGCACCACCTAGATGGACTAGAAATTCCCAACTGTGCCGGAAGGAAGGTAGAGGTACTCATCGGAGCCAACGTCTTGGAGGCAGTCCTTCAGAAAGAGGTGAAGATCGGAAAGCCAGGTCAGCCAGTGGCTGTGAGGACGGCCTTCGGTTGGACGCTAACTGGCTCTATAGCCGGATTTATTCCAGACCGAGCTCGCCAGGTTATGTTCGTACATAAGGTGTCCGCGGACAGAGACATGAACACCGCTCTCCAGGAGTGGTGGACGACAGAGTCCTTCGGCACGAAGCAGGTCTGTGGACAGGCAATGTCACAAGAAGACCAAAGAGCATTGGATATCATGAAGAAGACGACAAGAAAGATTGAAGGCCGGTATGAGACGGGCTTATTGTGGAAGAGCAGTGATGTTGTGCTCCCAGACAATCGGTCAGTGGTGTTAAAGCGCCTTGAATCACTGGAAAGAAGTCTTGCTCGCCAACCAGAGAAAGCCGCATCTTACCAGCGAGTTATAGACGGCTACCTGGAGAACAACCATGCCAGAAAATTGTATCCCAAGGAGGCGCGAGCATCCAGCCCAAAGACGTGGTATCTACCACACCATGCGGTAACGAATCCCCGCAAACCTGGCAAGCTGCGAGTAGTCTTTGACGCTGCCGCTCAATACGCGGGCGTGTCACTGAACAGTGAGCTCATGTCTGGTCCAGACCTGTTGAGAAATCTCACTGGTGTGTTGCTGAGATTCCGGAGGGAAAGGGTTGCTATCGTCGCAGACATCGAGCAGATGTATCACCAGGTCAGGGTAATAGAGCAAGACCAAGCAGCCCTCAGGTTTCTGTGGAGAGATCTGAATTCCCACAGAGAACCAGATGTTTACCAGATGGGTGTAACCATTTTCGGAGCCAAGTCTAGCTCTGCCTCTGCCAACTATGTTCTCCGGCAAACTGCGACTGACCACTGCGGTGAATCCCTGAGGCACATGCTGCTGCCACTGCAGTCAATGAAAATTTTTATATGGACGACTTCCTTCATTCAAGCAAGAGCGTCGAAACAGCGAAGCAAGCCCAGGAAGAGGTCACTAAGCTGTTAGCTGCAGGAGGATTCCGGCTTACCAAATGGAAAACAAATGAACAGGAAGTACTGAAGTGCATTCCAGAGAAGGAGCGAGCCAGACCAGGTTTACACTTGACAGAGGAGACTGTCCTTGGGTGTATTTGGGACTCTAAGTTGGACACTCTGAGCCTCCAGATAGTGGACGCCTCGGTACCAACAACGAAACGAGGAGTGGTGCAGGGAGTGGCCAGGCTTTTCGATCCTCTGGGTCTGGCCTCGCCATTCGTGCTTCTCGCCAAACTACTCATTCAACAGCTTTGGATGAAGAAACGTGACTGGGATGACCCGTTGTCAGTAGAGGAACTGGCGACATGGCGAACGTGGCTTGACGGCCTGTGTGATCTTCCGAAGTTAAAGCTTCCTCGCATGCTCAACCGTACTGTCGAAGGCGCTTGCTTCAGTAAAGAACTGCACGTGTTCTGTGACGCATCCCAACTAGCATTCGCTGCCGTAGCATACATCCGGTCCGTCGAGAAAAACGGTTGTGGAAAAGCCACATTTCTCATGGCAAAGTCAAGACTGGCTCCCCTTCATCAGATCTCGGTGGTGCGCCTAGAGCTACAGGCGGCCGTTTTGGCCACACGGCTGGCAAATTTGATAAAGGAAGAGCTCAGCACTGACTTTGAGAAGGTCATCTTCTGGAGCGACAGTAAGGTTGTACTCCACTACCTACGCAACGAGAGTAGGAGATACCATACGTTCGTTGCTAACAGGATCTCCGAAATTCGAGACTCATCATCTCCTGACCAATGGAGGCACGTGCCAGGCCACCTCAATCCAGCAGATATTTGCTCAAGGGGAGCTTCCGTAGCAAAGCTGATGACAATGTCGCAGTGGATCAGTGGCCCCGAGTACCTCGAGTATCCAGAAGACGCTTGGCCGAGTAACATCGTCGAAGAGCCAGTTCAAGACGACCCAGAGGTTAGAGCGGCATTTGTTCTCGTGCGAAATGACGAGCCCAGAAGTGAGTCTGTGCTCCCATCACCCGAGAAGTTTTCTTCCTGGGTTAAGTATCGTCGCGTCGTAGCGTGGGTGCTTCGCTACATCTGGAACCTCAAGGCTAAAGGGTCAGGAGTGAACAGTGAACGGCCTCGGTCAGGCCCGCTCACCGCTGATGAGTTTCAACAGGCTGAAACTTGTATCATCAAGGATACACAAGGGCGAAAGTACCCAGCTGAGGTGCAGGCTCTCGGCTCTGGTGGCCCTTTGTCGACAGAGAGTCGCCTACGGCAGCTCTGCCCATTCCTGGACAGAGTGGGCGTGATGCGAGTCGGGGGTCGCGTTGATCGCGCTCCAGTTCCGTATGACGCACGCCACCCGATCTTACTGCCGCCAGACGATGAAGTAACAAGGCTGATTGTGGGACATTTCCACGAGAAGGTTCTTCACTCTGGAATGGAGCGAACGCTAACGGAGCTCAGGACACAGTTCTGGATTCCCAAAGGGAGGTCTGTGGTAAGAAACATAATTTACCCCTGCCCAGTTTGTGTGCGCAGACGTGCAAAACCAGCTCCGCCTTTCATGTCAGATCTTCCCACTGAAAGGTTCGATACAGCCCGAGCGTTCGGGTCGGTTGGAGTGGATTACTTTGGCCCCCTACTCGTGAAGTGCAAAAGAAAGACAGAAAAAGATACGGTTTGTTGATAACATGCTTAGCAACAAGGGCCGTTCACGTGGAAGTCTCACACAGCATGGAAACGGATAGTTTTCTCATGGCGCTCCGACGCTTCATAGCTCGACGTGGCAAGCCGAAGATAATACTTTCGGATAACGGCTCAAACTTTGTAGGAGGCCAGCGGGAGCTGAAGGAATCAATGACAGAGTGGAATCAAGCCCAGATACAGGACGCGCTGAGTCACGAAGATATATCGTGGAGATTCCTGCCTCCGACAGCGAGCCACATGGGGGAGCGTGGGAGAGACTGGTGGGGACGGTGAAGAGAGCTCTCAATGTCGTTCTTGGGCATCATTCTGTTACAGACGAAGTTCTACTCACTGCTCTGGCGGAAGTCGAAGCAATGGTGAACGGGCGCCCCTTGACATATGTCAGTTCAGATTCTGGAGATCCTGAGCCGCTGACTCCGAATCATTGGCTACTCGGCTGCGCTCAGATGAACTGGCCGCCTGGGGTCTTCCAAGACAAAGAGATAAGCAGCCGACGCCGCTGGCGTCAGAGTCAGGTGTTGGCTGAACACTTCTGGAGGAGATGGCGACAGGAGTACGTGCCGTCGTTGATGAAGCGCAGCAAGTGGATGGAAGAACCAGGAAACCTGAATGTTGGGGATGTAGTGCTTATGAAAGATTCGACTGCACCCAGAGGTTTCTGGCCCTTAGCTCGGATCGTCAAGGTCTTCCCGGGCGCCGATGGAAGAGTGCGCTCTGTGGAGCTGAAATCAGCTGCAGGAGGTGTCTATCAGAGACCCGTAACTAAGGTGTGTGTTTTGGAAGAGGCTAAAGCTAACTGATAGGTTGGAGCTCACTGGTAGTGGCGCGTCCTTTTCCAGTCTGTTCACATTATTGCTCTTATTTTCCTGGGTCCTTGAACTCCTTACTTACCTCACCCGGGATGCATGCGGAGCGTCATGTTCCTGACTGCGGACGACACCCAATGAAGCGTCATGAGGCAGCACAAGCTGCTGGCTGACAGCATACGAAGACCACCGAGGGGACTTCGACACACGCACGTCAACATAGTCGTGACGGCAGAAAGTGACCTGTCTCGAGTGAAGACTGTGCTCAGACGTCTGACATGCTGGATATGTAAATACGCTTAAGCGTTTTCTAAGGTGGCGATTCGGACGTTTTCAGTGACGCCATGCTGCTGGCACAAGTAATAGTGGCCAACTTACACGTTATTGTGTTCTCAGTGGCCATGTAACGGCCAGAGTAGTTTTTGTAAGCGATAGGCGGGTACGACGTGGAAGTGTTCTTGGTCTGCCCTTATTAGTTGATGCTACTGAGCCAGTAACTGTTCAAGCACAGCGGAGACCTGCGTTTACTTGTACTATTATGATTACTTTAAGCGGAAGGGAGAAAAACAGCGGTTCGATATGCTCTTTGTGTTCGTCGCGCGAACACTGGGGGAGGGTGTTGAGTCTGTTTGGTACAGCACCACTGATCTTTGTCTCCCTTCCACAGATGCAAAGTTAGAATGAGCAACCGTTCATTTCTGTTTTGTCAAGCTGTGCAATTTTGGCTTATCAGATTTGGGATGCATGAAAGGACATGGCGTGCTAGATGCATGAAGTTGCACGCTCAAGTTCACCACCTTCGCTACCGTGAGGTCGAGACCGTTTCTGGTGGGTTTTCTGGTCGTGTCAGTTTGGCTTTACTTGTATAATGCCTTGGGCATGTAGCATGTATATTGCATCAGCATTCAGGTGTTGGTTTTGGCTAGGTGTCGTCTGAGCGAGGCTGCAATGGGTTCTGTTTGCTCTGTCTGTGGGTGTCATTGCCTCATCTGACAAATGTGTGCTGTTTATTTCAGTAACCGCTTCTGCATGCACTGCTGCTAGCTCCTTATTTCCACCCAGAGTCACCATCCTCTGTACCTGCGCTGGTTGGATCTGTCATGGGTTGGTCACAAGAATAAATTCAGGCATGCATTAGGGTGTTTTCGACGATCAAGAATCGCGGTGGTGACAGGAGCGTACATGTACACAAAATTGGGAACCCTAACCACAGCTTCCCCCCCCACTAAACTTCTATCTCACATATCAACAAAAGGGAAAAAATGTCAATGTCAACATAGTATTTGAATCTACCTAAAATGTGTTGGTAAAGTGGACCTTAGGTAGCATTTTTATAAACACATCAAATGCTTAAAATTTGGATCCCACTCACGATCAGCACCTGCCTGGTCCTTCCTTTTTGCAGTAAAAACTCTGAGGCAACTAGCCTGCATAGATGTAAAATTATGTCTCTTGCCCTAATAGGTACAGAGGTATTGGAATTCACATACCAAAGAAAGATCCAATGTAGTCAAAATACTGCTTTAACTCCATGCAGTTCAGGTCCTGTGCGTTGCTTACCACCACTGGTAGTAAGCAACACACCCCTAACCAGCGTTTATCAAAGTCTATTTCTTTCTGAGATTTGCTGTGATTTTCTGAGATAAGAAGGGGGTCTACTCGGCCCCCTCCAGTGCACGTTAGTTCCAGGCCCCTCTCCAGTGGGGGTGTTAACACTTGGTGGAGAACTGCATTAGCACACATTTGCTATCTGTACAATATTGATATGATAATTTGATCATGAAAACTCACCTGAATCACTGTTGTTGCCAGCCTGTTGCTGGCGCCAACTCTCCCAAATTCCTCCAGCTCCAAATCTATCTAACCAATCTAGGGGCACAAATAAACTAAGGCACAAGCAGGCTAAGGAATGAAAAACCAAGCTTGATATGGGAAAGTGCATCAGTCTTACAATAGCCTACATTCATCTTAGATTAGCCATGGGCAGCAATATTTATTCTAGCTAGTTTTAGCCTGCACTTATCTTAAATATACCTAATGAATATGCCCTCAAAATAAGTATCTAACTTGTCTTGCGCTGTTGCGCAGTTTAAGTAGAATTGCTGCATAGCTATGTTTATTTTCTCACTCACTTAGTACTTTTATTAGTAGCTTTTAGGCGTACTTAATACTAAATTCTAAGAAATAGGGGCCAATAAATCGAAGACACTCAAACTGTAAATATGATTTAACCTGAAAAAATGAACCGAAAAGTACTTAATAAGGTATCTGCGTTATCGTTAATGCCTTAAATATGCCTACAATCGTGTATTTCTCGAAAAAATTGACTGTCACATTTCCGGTATCTAGGCGCCAACTTTCTGCAAACTACTAACAATCAGCCCCATTGGGCTGCATGTTAAAATCTGGCAACTGTGACAGCGGTTTGCGGGTTTTCTGCAGCGGGGGTCCCTCGTTTTAGTAGAAACTGAACACAGTACCAATATTGTATTACTAATGGTACGCTGTGCAATTGAAGAACAGAGCTGCTAAGTTAAAATATTCCCTACACGCCTCATTCTCTATTTCGAAAATATGGGGTTTGATCTTGAGCCATACAGTCAGGATCGCTATTTTGTCACAATTATGCACCTCAATTTTTGTAAATGTGTCACAAACTCCGGTAGCCGAGTTGGCAAGTTTCTGCACCTCTGAGTACCCAAAAGTTCATATCAACTAAGATATAGTAAGTTTTTTAGGTTACGTTAAAATTGCCCTTTCTCTCCCGGGGTGCCCCTCAAAGGTGGTGTGCCCCCACACCAAAGCTCTGGCTGCGCCCCTGATCTTGGAAAGATTTAAAGCATAGATTTTATTATTTTAAGACGCATATGTAGCTTTGGGATGTCGCCGAAAAAATACCTGCCCAATATTAAAATAAAACGTTCCCCGTGCTATAAAAGGCGCAAAAAAGCGATGAATAACAGATTTGGTGCAATGAAGGGGTGCCGCCCCCAATGCCGCCGCCCCTATGGGGTGCCGCCCCCATCTGCTGAGCACCCCCAAAGATTTTTGGAAAATTACACCCCTGCTGGCAACTGACTGGTGAGAGGGTGACCTGAGCGGGGCGGCCGTCCCTGTGCTTTGTGGGACGTTCAACTTTGGCTTCTAAATTAACCCTCCACTGAGGGAGTTGCTCGTTCGGGTGGTGGGGTCGGGGTCTCCGTAACAAGTACCTTGATGACTTTAGTGAGACTCCGACACCAGCAGCCTTACCAGGAACAACTTGAACAAAATTTATATAAAAAACGTACCCCGGAGCGTGGCTCAACTTACCCCGACACGGGGCGAGTTGAACCATTTGACTTTGACCTATTCATGACCAAATATTTCCCACAGCAACAACATTCAAGCGTTGCCACACGCATCACTTGAAAGCCAAAAGAATAGGCTTTCCAGCAATGGCAGAACGAAGTCTATACCTTTAGCCATCTCTGAGATATCCGACCAAAACAAAAATCATGTTCAACTAGCCCCGGTCTCCCCTCTGTATGTGTCATTCACTCATTTGTGTGAATACATGCATGGAGAGAGAAACAGATCTGACTTGTTTCCACTTTACGTATAAATACGAAAAAACGAACATGCATAGTCAACTGGATTGTCCGACACTCAATGTCCGCACAATACGGACCGCAAAGTGCTATCGGCACCAAGCTGACAGCCAGCTATCAAATGATTAAAACACCAACTGAAACGAGTCACCGTTTTATTAGCAGAAACCATCAAACAATATGCATCAAGACTAAGGGGTTTGAAACGAGGGTCAGGTTTTAAGGGACCTCAGCTATTTCAGCCACGACACGTTGACGCGTCGTCCTCCCATCAAAACGTCGTTGAGCGAGATCAGCTGCCTCAAGAAGCCGTCGTTGGGGAAGATCTCGCGTCGACCCCTGTAACACAATTGAAGTAGTAAGCATGATTTAGATAGCTGGTCTGAAATTTTACACCCGACAGCTATTTTTGATATCATATTAGTGTTCAACAGACTGTTCAACGTAATAATATATTACACTGTTCAACTGTACATGAATACACGATAAGTTTTATACCCCGAGAAATGGCGGTGGCACAGCAGGATCAGGTACAGGATTTCGCTCTGACACCCTTTTGGAATTAGGTGGGGCACCATCCCGACACCAGTTCTAGTTATTCTACGGATGGGGCGATTTCAGAAGTATTTTCGGAAAGTGACGGATCTATTATTTTGTTACACGAATGCCGTTGTCTGGAAAGCTGCAGTCAATTGGTCGACGTGGGGTCTGTAATTGATTGTAAAGAGACGGCCTACAATGAAGATGGCAGTTTACCGCAGTACAGACGTCAATTTTTGGAAGGGCGTCGGAAAATAGGTCAACTCTCTTAAGCCCATCTGCTAAAGCTAGCCTCAGGCGCTTGAAGTTTTTCGGACGGAGACGAATGACGACACTGCGGACCCATGAGGGGGAGGGGAGGAGAACGTCGCCCTATTTGCGACCCGTCCCTGTAGGGGAGCTCAATTATGTGATAGCTTTTTCCCAATGGCGCAGCAAGAGCACATACGAAATATTCCACAGATCTCCCGAAATATTGATGTTAATCTTGAAGTGAGCTTTCATAATAACACAACTTCTTTTCCTTGCAGCACCATACTGAAACTGAAGTTACATCATCCTATCTATTCACTTCCCATTATCATCGCTGCGGAAGCATCTAGAGTAATGAAGAAAATCACCAAGGCATCAGGTGCTCACCTGACCAGCTGCAGGGCGTGGGAAAGCAGCATGTGGTGCTTGATCATCAGGTAGGCTATGACCAATGTAGCTGACCGACTCTTTCCCTCCACGCAGTGAACCAACACTTTACCTGAAAAGCAAACGACTTGTGTTTGGCTCATAACCAGAGGCTGATCTACACAAAAATTCTTTATGGGAGCAGAACAATCAAAATCACGGGAACATTGTTTTTGCATAATATTTGCGGTTCAGGCGAAGAGCAATAATTCATTTTGCACTACGGTAGATGGGCCACAGACAGAGAGAAAATGTTAGCGGCTGCCTTAGCTCAAGTGAATGGTTCCCTCTGAATTAGTGATTCAGTGAGCTTATTTATATGCTAAGGCTACGCTGACTTGCACCGCGGGTGGTATCTTTATCAGTCGAAATACGTAGAAATACACACATACACAGCTTTTGAGCCTAGGGATGTCAATCCCGGGATCCTGTCATTTTCGCCAATGTTTTTATCAATTTCTGAATTTCGTTGTTTTCATTTTATTTAAAACTTTTCCCGAATCCTGGCATTGGGTCTCTCTTAATCCTGGATCCCGGCATTTTTTCGAGCATTCTTCAAACGATACAAAAACGATGCCAAAGAGTCATTCTCTACTTAAATCACAAATTGAGCCATTCCCGTTGTCAGTGGTGGGTTCAGGACTTCATTTGGGGGGCGGGGAGGGGGCTAGCGTCTCGAGCCTCCCCCGCCATTCCCTCGGAACAGCCTCCGGCTATGCGTTTACACACTGACATTGGGGAGGTAGGCTTGAGCTCCTTAGCCCCATTTGGCCCCCAATGATTGTTGTTTATTACCATGATTTTGCAAATGACCAGTCCGCACATTTGCACAGTCCGTCCATTCTCAGCACGTCGTTGACTTGGGTGTGGAAGTTCGTTGTGGGGAAGAAGCGGTCTCCTTAAAGGGAATGTGGCACCTTGGTCGAAATCCTGGAATTTAGTGAAATTAAGCGTACATTTAGCTAAAAATAATGAACCACTCATGATTTCTCTGAAAAATGTGCAATAAGCTCAATATTTTGTTTTTAAAAATACTCCTTAGGAAAATAAATAAATATCTGCCTGTGGATGAAATCATGATGTGGCAACCACTACCATACTTGAAACGGTTCAACGGCTTCGATTGGCTGATGCTCATCGTGACGTCAGCATATGTCGTCACACCAGCAGCTCACAACAATGGCCGCCCGGCGAGGGGCTGGTGAGGGGGCTGGTGGCAGGTAGGTTTTAGCTTTTTTCTACGGAAATATCGAGTTCCAATACAGATGATATATGGAGTCCCGGGTTTTCCGACTTGCTTTACAACTTGGCTATCTCAGTTAAAATCACGTTATGAAGGTACCACATTCCCTTTAAGGCTGCACTGAGAACAATTTTGACTCTTCTAAATTTCCTGCATTGCGGTGACTCTGAACTATCGTATTCGCTGACTCTCAAAATTAGGTTAACTCGTTCAGCAAGAGTTCAATGAACCTCCCAGCATCAACGAATTTGAGCGCAGGGTCAGGTTATCCGTCGACAGAGGGGAGCCTGCGCCTGGCTCGATCGCGGAGTCAGCTGACTCTAGAATCGCGAGCAAATTAACCCTGGCGAGAGATGAGTGAAAAAGGACGCTGCAGGTGCTGCGTCAAATTTCGCCGCGCACATTACTGCTGTGTGTGGATGGTGGTGGTGGTGCAGCGTTGGCGGTGTGTATAAGTGATAGTGGCATTTAGTGTTTTAATTCAATTCTTTTGCATTTTAAACTGCGGTCGGGGTTCAGATGCTTATGAATGGTCGATTTTGCTGAGATGGAGTGACGTCTGATGGGATTTGCAGGTATTTCTATTAGTCTTGTCCCTGATAATTTTATGGGAGAAAAAGGATGTTGATGTGGTATTTTTACTTCGACTTCTCTGGAATAGAGACCTACAAAGGCAGATGCTAGCATCAATATTTACCAGGTAAGTCATGCTTGCAGGAGTCACATTGTGTAGGCTTATCTCCAACCATTTTGTGTTCTCAATTTTTTCACAAATTGAAATAGTTATCTACATAGATGTTGTGAATTAAGTCCTGGTGATAGTAAAAGACAAATACTTGGGACCAGTGACAGTTCAATACCCAAATTCGAGGGGACACCATGTACTTTTCAACCCATTTCTTTCCAGTCAACAAACACTGTACGGTTAGTGCTGGAAATAAGAATGTCCGATTTTAAGTAGGCCCCTGTGCCTCCCTAAGTTCAATCCGCCTGCCAGTGATTGGTACCAATATAAATTCGCACCATAGAAAGACATCCATCAGCATCCCACCAGTGTTCTGTATGGTACCTACTCTATGGCAATTTTCCCAAATCAGACATCCCTGTCCGCACCAGTAACCCCAAGATTTTAAAATACTTGTGCCGGTATTGAAGATAATCCACACTGACAAGATGCTTTCTTAAATTCCATATTAGGTAGCCTGTTCTTATCTCCAAAGATCTTATTTTGATATAATAATCACCAGAATTAGCAAGGCATCTTCTCGATTAACCTTCGCCCGGGTGGGGGTCTTTTTAGACCCCTCTCGGGTTTTTCCGAAGTGACCAAATAACGGCGGCGCACAGCGCAGCCAAACTTGGTCTAGCTGTTTCTTCATCATTTTTACATCTTCCCTGAAAATTTTAGCTCAAGGTCATATCAGGTCAGGTCACCAGGCCAGGTGAAGTGACCTCACCTCAAAAATGCTTAGGACCGTATAATAAAAGAAGGGTTAATCGATCAAGTTGAAACTCATACCACATATTGGGCCCACCAGGAGCTACAACATATCTTCCGGGATTTTTGATATTGGTGACCTAAGGTCATGTGCAGAGCATGACCTCCCGATTGTCAATACATGGGGAAAATCACGAAGTGAGCTTTTCTCAGTAAGTATGGATGGAATCAACTTCAAACATCGGTTACGACTTGCTCTTAGACTATTTCTGAAGTTGATGCCAAAAATTTTGACTTGTGACCTTTAAAAGTTCACTTTAGGTCAAATAAACATTTTTTGTGTTTTACTCTATACATTTTGAATAAACTAAGATAGAACTTTTATTTTGTCACCAAAGTGTTTGTATAGTCACTGCAAGTAAAATTATATACATCATGACTGTACCAAGTCAAGTTGGGTCAGATCGTTGACCTGGGTCTGGTCAAATTCTTACATTTGACCAGGGATAGCAATATTATATATCATTCGATTTTTATTGACAAGAGGATTGCAATGGTGCATCAACTATGGCTGTATCTTGTTTGGTTTGAAAATTATTAGCGAAAAAGGAAACGCCCTTATGCATGGGTGGCTATGGACATCCCCAAGAATATGCCGAATATTCAGTGACCTGTAGCTCCCTAGGCGTTGAGCTGATACGAAAATGAATGCCACTACAATGAAAGAGCAATTCAAGTGCTTTTGAATGGCGTTGAAAAAAATGTTTCTAGCTATCATAGTTTCTGAGATATGTGAGGTTTCTTAGTACACCTCATCTTAGCGATTTTGACCTATTTTGACCTCTGGTGACCTTGATATTGACCTGACAAGAAAAATGACTAAAGTATTTTCGATATTATTTTTGAAGAGCTTTCGATTGCCGTTTTGCGTTTTTTTCTAGCTTTCTTAGTTTTTGAGATCGTGGGGGTCTTTTTTAGCCCCCCCCCACCAGGGCGAAGGTGGCTCGTACCCGCCACCGGGGCAAGGGTTAAGTATGGTCTTCAGGTGTAATTTCCTCATAAAAGTTCATTTTCAACACTAATTTACATCTTAATCCTGTGTCTCTCCTGCGCCATAAACAAAACACTGGCAATTCCCAATTAGCCAGCTTTTGCTTGAATGTCAAATTGATACAGAGTACCAGAGGTATAAGAATTGTTAATTTTTACCATTAGGTGAGCACTCACTGACAACTAAGTTTGTCATTCGAATGTTTGCAGGATCCTGTGCTGTGGTTGTGCGCTACCATTGAGTGCTAGTGTCATGGTATGATACGTGGTAAATTTAATGGGAGGAATTTGTTTGTAGAGGAATGTGTTGTTAAATTCATTCTCAGCCCATAATATTATGTCAGTTGATGGTTATTAGAAGGTGATAAACAATCTCTCACCTACTTCTAAAATAATACCTTAAAAGCTTTGGAAGAGAATACCACATTTGTCCCATCATGTTTGTAAATTCGGACAGCATGAGCTCTCAGCAAGCGGATATGGGTTGTGAGGTGGCCTTGGTGAAGCCAGCTAGGCTGAGGCAGACAAAGGAGCATGTCAGTGTGATAGGATAGGTGAGAACTAAGCTGTCAGTTTTCTGCACTGGAGGCTAGAATGTCTCGTTACTAGGCTTTTATTCACACATCTTGTGAGAGCGAGAGAGAGAGAGAGAGAGAGAGAGAGAGAGCGAGAGCGAGAGAGAGTGAGAGAGAGAGACCTCCCCGGCTATGATATATGGTACCATCACCACCTTCAAAGGAGAGGGGAAAGAATACAAGGAGAAATGAGCAAAACGAAATCAAATAAAAATAAAATTCCAAGTAACAAACGCTAATTGAACAAATTGTTTGTTCCTCGCACTTGTCCTAATCACATAAAATTATGTAACAATGAAAGCTGAAAGCTATGAAACAATTTTGTTTCATTGATCTATTTGCCTTCAGCGATAGTCTTGTAGCGCTTAAGGGAAATGTGGCACCTTCGTTGAATCCTGGAATTTAGTGCAATTAGGCGTACTTTTAGCCGAAAATAATGAAACCACTCATGATTTCTCTGCAAAATGTACAATAAGCTCAATATTTTGATTTTTAAAATGCTCCTCTAGAAAAAGAAATAAATATCAGCCTGTGGATGATGTCACAATCAGGCAACCACTACCATACTTGAAACGCTTCAAGGGCTTCGATTGGCTGATGCTCATCGTAACGTCAGCATATGTCGTCAGACCAGCAGCTCACAACAATGGCCGCCCGGCGAGGGGCTGATGAGGGGGCTGGTGTCAGGTAGGTTTTAGCTTTTTTCTACGGAAATATCGAGTTCCAAGACAAATGATATATGGAGTACCGGGTTTTCCGACTTGCTTTACAACTTGGCTATCTCAGTTAAAGTCACGTTATGAAGGCGCCACATTCCCTTTAAGTACCGTTTATTTATACCTGTTCCATATCCATCCTTCATGCAGGTCTCGTCTCTTTTTTTACAGATTTGGAGCGAAATCGACAGAATGGTGGATTGTCCGCCAAGTGTTGACTCGGTTGAAGTTTAGGCCACGTTCCAGAGGGTGCTGGCGAACACTGTCTCTGCCACTAGCTGTAATCGAGGTGAGAATATCGTTGATGTCAATTTGTGTGCTGGGTCTGGGTATAGGGCACTGGGTTAATGGAGCGTTTGATTTGAGTGAGTGCCTTAGATACGCGAACTTTGAGTGTTTTGGGAGTACCAGTGTCAGGAAGAAACCGATATCTCAGATAGACTAGAGCAGGGAACTTGAGTAATGTGCAGCCTTTTGTGCTCTACTATTCCTTGCGCGGTGGTATATTATATTTCTAAGTTGTGTTATATTTCTTTGCACTAGTGTGTCCGCCTCGCTCGTGATTAAAATTATCACCCGGACGAATTGGGCAATGCATGGAAAGTTTCATATGATAAAAAATCCGTATGGAACGTTTCCGAAAAATCATAATTGTTGACCTATGGTGGAGTTATGACCCAGCTTGAAGATTTTTTTCGAACTGTATTTTGTTTCAAGAATTTCTATTTTATTTCTTAACTTCAGTGTGAAACCTTGCTGGGTACACGCCAAACATTTGACATGATTTGTATGGTGATGCGAACTTTGAATCGGGTTAATGAGGTCATGAAGTAGGTCATGCCGCTGCGGTTCCGGTAGCTGTCAGGCGACCATTCTGGGTCATGGGCGATATGGGTATCGTTGTAAAGCTCTTGAGCTCCGTAGGGCGCTTATTTATGTAGGTACTTTAAGTTGTAAGGAGGGTCAATTTAAGCAGCCTTGACCTTGGCATTTGTCCTGGCTTTGTGTTTGAAATCTGGTTAGAATGCTAATGGCACCAGTGAAGGCAAATGTAATATATTTGTCTAATATTCATATCAAGTAACAGGCTCATCGAGAAACACAAGCTTTGGTTGCGGATTTGATTACCTACATATATCGCTTGTATATTAGCATGCGCCCCGCTGGGGGGGCGAAATTCGCCCCCCCTCCCGTCCTGGTTTTCCCCAGATAACGTAAAAACGAATAGATGCAGACCAGCAAAACTTACAGTACCTTATCCCTGATGATTTTACGCATTTGACCAATTTTTTAGGCCAGGTCATGTCAGGTCAAGGAGCTATTCAAAGTCAAGCGACCCAACCTCCAAACCTAATATCACGAGTTTGAAGCAGCGCCTAAGGAACATCAACTAACCGATCAGTTTGAAACTTACACAATATGATGAGGTCATTGGGTCTACAAATCTGCTATCTTGGAATTTCGATATTGTTGATCTAGGATGAGGTAAATTTTTGGTCACCCCATTATAAGTATGTGGAAAAACAATGAAAGGACTCGTTTTCAGTAAATGCTGAATAGATGGAGCTGAAAATCCCAAACCGTGTATTTTTACCCCGAGCTTGACCATAAAGTTGAATTTTTTTACCATCTGACCTATCAAAGGTCATGTCAGGTCACAGGGGTATACAGTGATTGTTTTTTCAATAACTTCTTACTGAATTGAGATAAAGGTCCTATTTTGCTTGCAGTCTCCTTATATTGTCACGGGGAGTCGATTGATATGCAACATGACCATACCAGGCCACACTGTGACCCTGACGTAGGTCAATGTCGGGATATTTTCACAATTTGAAATAACAAGGCCATTTTATACATCATTTGTTTCGCCACGATTAAAGGAATCGCTTGTTTAGAGCCATTAAATATTGAACGGGATTTTCGATACATTGGACCAGGTATCGTCAGACTTCTGCGTTTTGCAACTCAATGTGCTTCGTTGTATTGAGTTATAAGACATAACAAACATTTTGTATGTTTCCTTGTCGCCCTGCAGTGGTTTCACCCGCCCTGGTACCCTAACATTGGATGAATTGTCTAACTGTCAGTGCTTCTTGTGAAGAATATCCCACAATATTCGATTTTACGGTGCAAAACAACATCTTAAATGTGTTTGTATAAACAGGAAAATGTTACAGCGCGGGCCTTCTCTACAGCACCTTTGCTTTACAGATTGAGTGATGCAACTACATTTCCGCAGAGACTGCAGTCACGGCCATGATACGCTTCCTCCGCGCTGATCTGAATGACGTCATCCAAGGGAAAGCCGAACCGGAGCACCAATATGGGCCCTGCATCTGGAATGGCCAGAGTACGTCGAGGACAGGCTGTGATTGCTGTCCCGACTACGGATCCTGAGAAGGCGTTCCTATGGGGCGCAGTTCTTCTGGTTTTCGATCAGTGGTGCGCGGGAAGTCTCAAACGCATCAGCGATTTCTTAGTGCCGGTTGTATTCAAGGACAAGGATGATGCCGAGGGCTTTGTCCTGAAAAAAAAACAGGAAGGTGATCATGCCATCCTGCGTGAGGGAATGAAAACTGCCAGTTCTGTGGAAGAACAGTGTTTAATAGGGTGAGGGGGTAGGATTAGGGTGGGAGTTTTATGCTTTGGCGCTTTCCATAAAACTGTATTGCTGACCTCATAAGGCTAAACTGGTGTGGGTGACTCCATCCAGGAGTGGAAATTTAAACCAAAAGTACTGTATCTGCATTTGGAACAGCCAGATGTGCGTGGAGAGGCAGGCCGTGTTCGAGGGGTTCGTACCACGGATCCCGAGGAGACGCTTTAAGAAGCTGTGATATAGTTTCAAATTGAGTGAATACTTTGACGAATAACTTGTTTTGTGTTACTTTTTATGTCCCCGCATGACCGTCCCTTGCCATACGAGTGTGCCGTACGCGGCCGGCACCGGTATCTGAGCCGATCTCAGACCAGTCACCCCCCGGCGGCGGCCGCGCATTCCCGCCGAGAGACGCCAATGACCCGCTGAAAGATGCACCAGCTGGTAGATGTGTATTTGGACGTTGTCTCGCTGCAATAGGTACGGCGAGTATTTCCGGCAGGTTGACATTGTGATAGGCTGCTGTAACGGGATCTTAATGTGATTTTCGGTCGGCATTGGCCAGCCCCACTCGAAGTGCGCACTTACCCGATAAGAACGATTCTGTTCAGAGGGACTTACGATTCCGTCAAGGTCTTCCCAGCGATTGCTTAGTGTGGTTCAGTTGCCCGGCCAGGATAACTATAGTTAAAACGCGCCCCGCTGGGGGGCGAAATTCGCCCCCTCCTGGTTTTCCCCAGATAACGCAAAAACGAAGAGATGCAGAAAAACGAAACTTACAGTACCTTATCGTTGATTAATTTTACACATCTGATTTTTTTAATTAAGGCCATGTCAGGTCAGGGAGCTATTCAAGGTCAAGTGACCCGGCCTCAAAACCTAAACTCACGAGTTTGAAGCAGCAGGAAGGGAACATCAGCAAATGGTTAGTTTGAAACTTCCACAATATGGTAAGGTCATCTGGGTCGACAAATCTGCTATCTTGGAATTTTGGTATTTTTGACCTAAGGTGGGGTCAATTTTTTGGTCAACCTATTATAAGTCTATGGGGAAAAATATAATGGGCTCATTTTCAGTACATACTGGATAGATACAACCAAAAATACTCAAACCGTCTATTCTTACCACGATCTTGACCATAAAGTTGAGTTTTGAAAATCTGACCTCTCTCACAAGGTCATATCAGGTCACGAGAGCATAGAGTGATTGTTTTGCCAATAACTTCTCACTGAATTGAGATACAGCTCCCATTTTGCTTGCATTGTTCTTATATTGTCAGAGGGAGTTGGTTGATATGCAACATGACCATACTAGGTCACTCTGTGACCCTGACCTAACTCGAGGTCAGGTCATTTTCACTATTTGACCTAGCAAGGTCATATTATACATCATTCGATTTGCCGCGATGAGAGGAATCCAATGATGCATAAAAATTTTCTCTAGCTCCCCTGAGGGCAGATCTAAAGAGAGAAACGTGCACTGCTCTGTTGTAAGCATATAGAACCTTCTTTGACCTATGCTGACCTCAATATTGACCTGAAATAAAAATTCTTCGTATACAATCTCTTCGTCTTGTCAAGAGCTTTCGAACGCCGCCCGTAATTTTCCTTTAGCTTTCGTAGGAAATGAGATACGGAGGGGGGGAGAACGCCTCCCCCAGCGGGGCGCGTGATGCCAGGGACCCCAGCGGGGCACGTGTTAAGGCATCCGCCGGGCCTTGAACCCGTGTCGGCCGCGTCTAAAGCGAGCGTGCTAACCACTACCCCATCGCGTCCCCTACTGCATCATAGAATACAATTTCAAGGATTATACAAGATATCGTCACGATAAAAACGGCATTCTCAACCATGAAGCTCTGACAAGGTTAAAGCAGATGCGGCCCGCCAGACCCGGTGTGCTCAGCGGCACAGCATAGCCGCAGGATATGTAGTGCGGCACAGCATTGCTTCAGGTTATGTAGTGCAGCACAGTTGAAGTACGGTAAGTAGTGCGGTTGAGTTAAAGCACCACAATCTTGCTTATAAACTAAAAAGGAGTCGGAAAAATAAATCAATCGCTTTGGGAGGGGGCAAAAACACGTTTTCCCTAAGCTTTTCCGTTCGGGGGGGCAAATGCCTTTCCGCCTGGATCCGCCACTGTGAGTAGGTACTTTCACAGGAAAATTTCACAGCTTACTAGTAAGATGCTTAAAAATGATTCTCACAGGGCATTGAATCGGTAAAACGTAAAACCCTGTCAGCAAAATTCATCACCCGTGAATTCAGAACCGGGGAAACAAGGGATATCCCAAAGACGACCGAGGGATGGTGCTGAGCGCCCATGTTTGATAGATGCTACTGGTGTGGGAGCGCTTGACTCTTGTCCCTTAACACGCGCATTGACGGGGGTCTGAGCCACCTTCGCATTGACGGGGGGCGGGTACCCGCCCCCCTAAGATCTCGAGAACCACTGTAGGTAGCGAAAAACGGTAAACGGCGTTGGGCTGCCCATCCACTTCTCCATCGAAAACATTTGAACCATTTTTTTGTCAGGTCACATTTAAGGTCACGAGAGGTCAAAACATGCCCGTCATAGGGATAACATGTAAAATTCAGTTTTTCGGGCATTACATCTGAACAAGTAAAGATAGAGCAAAACGACTTGAACTGTATGAATCCTCTTAGCAAGCCGAATCGAATGATATATAATTTGACCTTGCTAGGTCAAATTAAGGATTTGACCTGACCTGAGGTCAGGTCAGGGTCAAATTATATAAAATGCATATCATTAGAACTGCAAAGCCCAGGCGAGTCTAATGCAGCTAAAATAAATGCTCTATCACCATCCGTTACTGAGTTATTCCGTAAAACCATTTTCCCATGTATTTCCAATGGAGAGGTCATGCCTCGTACCTGACCTTAGGTCATCGATATCAAAATACCGGAACATATGTTAGAGAACTCGGTCGGGCCCTTATGTGATATGAGTTTCAATTGGATAAGTTCACCCTGCTCCGAGTTATGCTATCTTAAACTTTTTTTGAGGTCGGGTCACTTGACCTGTACTGGTGACCTGACCTGAGATGACCTAACCTTAAAATTTTCACAGAAGTTGTAAAAATGATGAGGGAAAAGGTATACCAAGTTCGGCGGCGCTACGCACCGCCGTTTTTCTATTATCTCCGAAAAACCCGAGGGGGCGGGTACCCGCCCCCGTCAATGTGCGTGTTAAGACAGTCTACAAAATTTAAATATACCTCGAAAATGACTAATAAATTGATTGAAAATAACATGAAAGAATATAAACTGAAACCCTGATAGCTGTGTTATACCAGTGGTAAGCTACATCCAGACGACTGATTAAATTTGGCTATGCCTTAGGAAATAGGTGCAGGAACTTCCCGATAATTGGGGCGAGGGAAGCTGTATTTTGAATTCTCTGCTTTCCCATGAGGAGGGAATTTCGCCCCCTCCCCCCTCCAGTGGGGTGCGCGTTAACTGTACCACAATGTCTTAGTACCTTTTCTTTTGAAAATTCCACTCACTATCTCACTCACTCAGTCTTTAAACCTCTTGTCATTAGCCCAGTGACTGGATCGCCCCTCTAGCACCGGGTCTACTCCTCTCGTATTTCAGGACACCGCTACAGCTTCCAGCCTAGCGGTGGTTCGCTGGTGATGTAGAGATTGATAGCTGCCTGGACGATCTGACCGATGCTCCCAACCCGGCAGCTGACATGCGACCTTAAAGGGAAGGTGGCACCTTGGTCAAATCATGGAATTTAGTGAAATTAGGCGTACTTTTAGCCAAAAATAATGAAACCACTCATGATTTCTCTGAAAAAAATGTACAATAAGCTCAATATTTTGTTTTTAAAAGGCTCCTCTAGAAAAAGAAATAAATATCAGCCTGTGGATGATGTCACGATCTGGCAACCACTACCATACTTGAAACGCTTCAAGGGCTTCGATTGGCTGATGCTCATCGTGACGTCAGCATATGTCGTCACACCAGTAGCTTACAACAATGGCCGCCGGCGACGGGGGGCTGATGGGGGCTGGTGTCAGGTAGGTTTTAGCTTTTTTCTATGGAAATATCGAGTTCCAAGACAAATGAAATGTGGAGTACCGGATTTTCCGACTTGCTTTACAACTTGGCTATTTCAGTTAAAATCACGTTGTGAAGGTGCCACATTCCCTTTAAGAAGTGGTTTCCGCCGACTACATCGTGGAGCGGCTCGGCTGGCGTGCGTATGCCCCAAAGGGGCCTCAGGCTCTCCTGTTGTTGTTTCTGTAGCTCCCTCGGCACCGGCTCAGGACCAGGGCGTAACTGTGTGGCTCCGACAGTCCGACAGTAGGCAGCTATCAAGGCCGACACCCCCCACCCCCTCCCCCCACTCGTGTTGCAGGTCCGTGGGATTCCCGTGAATGTTTCCAATGGATCGGAGATGACAGCCGGTCAGAGCTGGGCACAGTACAAGAATATGATGAGTCGTGTCAGCCTCTTTCCTAAAGTGTGCTGAGTGATTCTTCTATTCTCCTCGGCAATTCCATCGTCAAATCACACCACCGGCTCTCGAGTGTCCGAATTTTGTGAATCCATTGGAATTTTGTTACTGAATCCTTGTATCTCCGGCAGTCTGCGCCTGACCTCGGCCGCGGTCGGACGTGTCAGGAGGGGCATGCTGTGAGCCCGCTCGGTGTGCGTTGGTGCGGGGTCCCGGGTGATGGGCCTGAGATACGGAATGTAGCCAGATCACAAGTAATTCCGAAAGAAGTGATTTGATTCTGGACGAGGCATCGCAGGACAGTGACCAAATAGTGAGGCAGTGGTTAGTTTGCCCCGCAGTGGCTCAGTAAGATGTCGGACAGTGGTAGCGAGCAGGACAGAGACTCGGTGTTCACAGACGCGGCCTCCGGGCATGACAGTGCGGGAGGCAAAAAGCGACAACTCTCGGTAACCGAAATGACAAGGAAAATAGAGAGAAAAAGGCAAAACCGTCAACTAAGTGCAACAGGCCAAAACGTTCAAGAGCGAGGTCAGCGCTCCCAAAAGGTGAGGACAACTCTCTAACGTTCGACGCCATACAAAAGCTTATCGAAACAGGAAACGACCGGGTCATTGCTGCTTTCGAATCAAAGTTCGCGATCATGGAAAAACGAGTCGAGATCTTGGAAGCCGAAGCCCACGAGAAAGACATAACAATCCAGAATTTAAGACAGGAACTCGCCTCCGTGAAAAATTATAGCGATGATCTACGTGAGCGCGTTAATGACATCGACATGAACCGTCGCTTATCGAGCTTAGTTTTGACATGCGATGAATTCACCACGAAGAACGCGAATGAGGACATGGTGGGCAAGACTGCGAGTGTACTCAACCATTACTTTCCGGACTTGGGAGTCACAGCAGCCGACATCTCAGTCGCGCACCGCTTGCAAGGCGATAACAAGGTTATCGTCAAGTTTGTGCGGCGCCAGAAGCGTGACGACATTTTCGCAAGGCGATTTGAACTCATGCCGAAACATGTTGCCGGAGGTAGGACCGAGCCGGGGCCGGCGCAGAATGGTGCCTTGTCTGGTCGACGCATGTCACCTCTTTTCATGGCAGAGTCTTTGATTCCTGAGAAGAGACGTCTGTTCCAGCTGGCCCTCGCTGCGCGGCGGCCAGAGAACGGCTCGAAACTCTTCTCTGTTTTTCACCCGCCGGGGCCAAGTTTTCTGCCGCGTGGTTTTCAGGGGTGAGAACATTCGAGTTCGTGACGAGGAACATCTTCACAAATTGCTCGGCGGATCCATTCCTGCTCTGCCGGCTTGGGATTCTGGACATCGCCGCGGGCGACGGGGAGCTGCGGGTGAGGCTGGGGCCGCCGGCATGAGATCGGTCAGCGCGGCTGGTTCTTCGTCGGCGATGGAGTCTTCGGGGAGGCGGGAGGTGCCGCGGCCGGCGGCTTGTGTAGCCGGTGCGACTGCTGCTCCCGTGTGCGGTGTCTCAGCGGCCCCTGTGAGGGGAGCCGTGACAGCGCCGGGCTCGCCGGCTCCGATGGGCCCGCCCCTCTCGGGCCCGTCTCGCCCCGGCTTGGATGGTCTCCGTCGATCCTGATATGATGCGGCTCGCCGTACGCCCGTAGCTTGTTTCGACGGGGACATCTCTACGTTTCCGGGCGCTGGGGAGCAGCACTAGCTGACAGCTTGGACGGAGGATGACGGCCCTCGGCCGCTTAATTTCGTAGCTGCACGTGCCACCGAGTCAGTATCAGTCGTCACCTTCATCTACGAATGACACCTCGTCTTCAAATATAAGTATTCATGCTGCTTGCTCCGATATTAGATAAATCACGTGAAGTTTTTATGTACCTACTATTCTTCAATATTTTCACTAAACACCAATTGCATTTCTGTATAATCTTGACGCCCAATGACTGGAACATATTTGAAGTAGGGCAATCAGCATGTTGCATTTATTTGAGCGAGAAACCTTAACCATTTTTTCCAATGCTCGATCACTGCAGGTCCTGTTATTTCACGATAAACCATGCAGTTAAACTTAAACACCTGATCACAACAATGTGCTATAGCGTACCTATTGAGCATCCTATGTTTCTGCTGTGCTATGGTATGCCGTCAGGGAAGCAAGCAGTTTGCCGGCGCGGTCGGGTGCGTCCGGTGGCTGTGTAGCACTGGGTGGCCTCCTCATACACACCGAAGCAATTAGCTGTTCGAAAAAATGTAAGTCAAGTGCTGATTTTCGTGCAAACCACCGGTCCTGACGGCAGCCGGCGCACCCGGGCGCGCCTGGCCAAGAACGGAAACTGTCATTCTCGCTGTGTGTCGGTAAGAAAAATGATGCGGCAGGAGAAATTATTTCTTGAAGACTGAAATTACAATGCAGAAGTACGTCGTCCGTTGCCTTCGTTTCAATCATATTAACATACCTATAACTCGTACAGTTTTCTATGTCTAGATAAATTACATTGGGAGATTTCTGAAAGGAGCTTGAGACTGTCCAGTGTAAGTCAAAAGAAAACTGTCGAAATCATCGCAGTATGTTACATGCCTTTGGTTTGTATGTGTAATTGCGGATGGAGAATTGAAAAACTATGCATTTATTTGATCAGCAATTTTATTGTACAACAAAGCGATGTATTAAGAGGCCCGTGTCCGTGGTCGCTCTCAGAACTAACGTCTCATAGGCTCTAGCCCAGGTGGCAGCACCGTACCACCGAACTGACTGTGTCAGTCACTGCTTTTTTGACGCTGAGGATTGATCGGCTGGTGGTCTGCGCAGGAATTCTGGCGGAAGCCGGGGCGTTCGGGTCCGACCGGCAGCAGCCAACAGTTCATTTTGAGCTCAATATATATCCTGTGTCAAACTTGAGGCCTCAAGGAACACAGGATCTCGATAAAAACGATGCAACAGCGGCGGGGCGGCAGCGGGAGGACCCGGACGTTCCTGGAGCTCCATTCTGCTTAATCGGAGAGCACGTAAACCGTGATCTGGTGAACTTATTAATGTAGTTATGGCCGTAACTGCAGTTTGAGCTCTCACAAGCGTCATGTCTGTATTCATAACTGCTTGTATGTGAGTGTATGTGTATGTTTGTTTTCAGTCACCGGTGGGGCCCCGCACCTATCGGTAGCCGGGTGGACTCTCGGTTAGCCATGGTTCGGCGCACAGGGTTGGGGTGGGGGGTTAGAATGGGGGAGTAGAAAGTGTACTACATGTGTATATGCTGATAAGCGGTTTGTCAGTGTTAATTGTTTCGAAAAAAATGACCTAATCTATATAAACAAAAACATTGTGTGTAAGGTATTCGTTCCAGGTTTAAAACAAGGGTACCCATCATCGAAGAGCGATAAGTTTAGGATTATTCTTGCGTTTGCGGGCACTTTTAAGCATCACATGGCTAAGCAAACTTATTTGATTGGTATTTTCAACGACCATGCCTGACTTGAAGGTTCTTACTTATAACGTCAGGGGGCTGCGCGATGTGTCGAAAAGGCGTGCAGTCTTTAGATTTCTGCATACGCAGTATCCGAACTATATTTCGATACTTCAAGAAACTCATTCTTGTCCTCGCGATATGCCCTTTTGGCAAGCGGAGTGGGGCTCACAAATATTGTTCTCACATGGCGTAAGTGTTAACGAAAGTGGAGTGTCAGTCCTGGTACCCAGAACCTTTCAGGGGATAGGCACAGTTAAGCTCGGATTCGCGTCGGATGATGGACGACTTATAGTAGCTGATATTGAATATAATAAATGCAAAATTAAGCTAATTGCTGCTTATGCACCGCACAAAAATCGGAATAATCTGCAAATAGAATTTTTTCATCAGCTAAAAGAAAAAATTCAGATCATGTCCGAGATAGATAAATGTCATATACTCCTTTGTGGGGACTTAAACGTTCACCTAACGTATCGGGACACTTCCAATAAGAACTTTCGCATTACAGCAGCCGCAAAAGCTTTGATTGATTTAATGAAGGAACAAAGCTTAATAGATATTTGGCGAGACAAAAATCCAAACTTGGTGCGGTACACTTGGAGGCGACTCAATCCATTGCAGCAATCTAGAATTGATTATATATTAGCAAGTAAACATTTAACAGACAATCATGTCATGAAAGGTATAAATATTAAGCCGTCAATATTGAGTGACCATTCGTTATTAGAGACAGAGATAGAAATTTTTAACTCTGAGCGTGGGCCGGGGCTCTTCCGTTTCCGCAATGATCTTCTCCGAGATGAGCCGTTTGTCGATTTAGCAATGGCAGAAATGGAAAAAGCATCCACAAGATGCGAAGTTTACTCCGAAATTTGTGATTGGGGGTTAACATTAGAGTTACTTCTAAGTAAAATTAGGGTCATGAGCATTAAAAGATGGAAAGAAATAAACAAACAGAAGCGGTATCAAAATTCAAAGTTTCTAAGGCTTCTAGAGGAATGTGAGGCGAAAATGAACTCGCACACAAGCGTTGAATTATTAGAGGAGTATCAAGAGCTGAAAAGCTTGGTTAATCATATAGAACAAGAAAAGGGCAAACGGGCAATGATTTATTCAGGAGCTAGATGGATTGAAGAGGGCGAAAAGCCTACTGGCTATTTCTTAAACATAAATAAAGTTCGATGTGCCAAAAAGCAAATTAACGTACTACAGTCTAATGAGAACCAGCTTATAACAGGTAACAATGATATCTTAAAGTTTTGCAATAACTACTTCGACCAGCTGTATTCTGGGAGTGCCAAATGTCAAAATGGTAATGATGAATCATTGGTCGAGGAATTTCTGGGCCAAATAGAATGTCCCCGACTCTGTCAAGATGATAGAGACATTTGTGAAGAACCATTCACTAGTGAAGAATGTAAAGTCGCATTGGATTCAATGATGAATAATAAATCCCCATCCGTTTCAGGTTTTTCAAAAGAATTTATTCAGTTTTTCTGGCCACATTTGGAAACAATCGTCATGAGTTACCTGAGACAAGTGAAAGAAAATAAACAGTTTTTCGTCACTCAACGAAGAGGGGTGATAACTTTGATTCCGAAACAGGGAGATCAGAAAATGATTAAGAATAAGCGCGCGATATGTTTGCTTGACATTGTGTACAAGATAGCAGCTAAGGTACTGGCAAACAGGATAATGACGGTTATATGTAAGTTAGTTGCACCAGACCAAACAGGTTCTATACGCGGAAGACACATTGGTATGAATATTCGAACAATCGCAGATGTTATCGAGTACTGTGAAACCGATCAATTGAGCGGGATATTGATGGCTCTTGATTTTCAAAACGCCTTTAATACCGTCGAGCATAAATTCATTTATGACGTTTTAGCGAAATTCAATTTTGGACCAAATTTCATTGAATGGGTTAAAATATTGCATACAGATATGGAGTTAACGGTCATTAATAATGGATATACATCCGAATGGTTCAAGCCTTCAAGGGGTCTCCAACAAGGGTGTCCGGCCTCAGCATTACTATTTTGTTTAGTGGTTGAAATACTCGCCATTAAAATCCGCAACACACCATCTATTAAAGGAATTGTAATATCTGAGCAAGAGGTTAAGATATCTCAGTATATTGATGACACGACCCTTTTTCAGAAAGATATAAATTCAGGCAACGAAGCACTAAAAGTCATTCAAGATTTCGGCGTAGTTTCTGGTCTGCAACTTAACTTGTCAAAAAGTCATTTTATGTGGTTAGGCAAAGAGAAGAGTTCCCAACAGTTGATTTGCGGACAAGCACCGATTGTACAGGCCAAAATACTTGGGGTAGAGTTTAGTGCTATATATAAGTGTGAAGAGGAAAATATGCGTCGCGTTCATATCAGAATACAAAATACTTTGAACCAATGGTCGCAGAGAGACCTATCTTTGAAGGGTAGAATAACAATCGCAAAATCTTTGCTGATATCCCAGTTGATATATATTATTTCGGCTGTGCGAATTGATAATAAGCACTTAGAGGTAATCCAAAGTAAAATCATGAAGTTCATATGGAGAGGACGCCCACCAAAAGTTGCGAGGACTACTCTCTACCAAACTATCGAAAATGGGGGTTTGAATGTACCCAATGTAGTAAATCTTTACAAAGCTCTGCGCGTATCGTGGATGGGGAAAATCATATCTAACACTGATTCACCTTGTTCTAAAATTTTACAGGTTAGGTTGAAAATTCAGTGTGGGCACATATTGCACATGAACTACGGAGATAAATGGATTAAATCTCAAAATGTGACATTATATTACAAGGAAATGTTGAAATGGCTGAAGGATGTTTTGCCTATTAAAGAGCCACAGAACGGAAAAGACGTGCGAAAACAGTTTCTTTGGAATAATTCAGCAATAAATGTGGGGGGACAATCTCTATTCTGCCGTAGGGTATATGAAAAAGGTTTGAATTTGATTGACGATTTTTTTTATCACGAAGGGCGGTACATGAGTTTTGAACGATTTAAAGAGCGCTATCCAGCGGTAAGCGTTGATCCCCTGACCTATTATGCTTGGAATCAAGCGATTCCACTAGAGTGGAGAAGGATGATAATCGGAACTGCAGCGTTGAAACCTGAAGAACGTGAGGTAGGGTATTTGATCAATATAGGAGGGGTAGATGTAAATTTCAAACACATAAAGCCAAAGTTCTTTTCCATTCGATGGCTGGAAGACATAATCCCTAATGCCCAAAGAAAATGGCAAGGTGAAGGAACCAATTTTGGGAAATATTGGCGTAAAATATTTGAAATGCCTTTCAAAATAACCAGTTCAACAAAGCTTCAATCTCTTCAGTTTAGACTAATACATAGATACTTTCCTACCAGACGTTACTTGTGTATTAGAAATGTTGTCCCAGACCCGTTCTGTAGCAACTGTGGTGAAGTTGAGACAACGCAGCATCTTTTCTTGGAATGCGGTGATGCTCGATACTTTTGGGATGCAATGACTTTAAAAATGAATAAAAACCTATCAGCCCCCCACAAGTTCATTCTCAACGCCAATAATGTAATGTTTGGTTCTCTGTCGACCTTGGATGTCGTTAACTTCATCGTTCTAAGTGCTAAACAATATATTGCTAATCAATATTTCAGTGGTGGTCAAATCAGAATCGACGCTTTTATGAAAATCCTTGCAAAAAATTTCAAAATGGAAGAATATAGTGCAACAAAAAATGGGCAGATTGCCAAGTTTAATCGGAGATGGGCACCCTTTCTTGGAGAACAAGGTCAACTTGTGTTATAAATTATTGAGAAAACCCGAACACTGACAAACTGGACTTGTCTGTTTTGTTTGATACTATGTGGAAAGGAAGGGTTCTTGAACGTGCAGGGGAGGTGGGCGGGGGGGGTGACACATCGATTATCCTGTGCTGACAGAGCGTGTAGTGAATGAAGGACGCAGTAATTTGTTATGATGTGAAGTGATGAGCATCCGCTTTGACGTGTTTTGCTAAATATATGTGAGACTTCGGAAAAAAAGAATCCTTGTATCTCCAGTCATCGTCGAGTGTAATCAGCTCCCTACGTCGATATCATTTTTTGACCATAATAGTGACTAACTGGAACACTGAGAACTGAGCTTCTAGGTCTTTTTATCTAGTTTCTAGTAAGGTATAAAAAGATATCTTCGGATATTTCGGATGATATAACAACATAACAGTCTCAACAGTAATAATAGGCACCCCCAGTATATAACAGTATATAACAGTCTCATACAATCCGTTGAAAAATAATCATCAAATATCAAATAGATTCGAAATATCCGAAAATATTTTTTCATAGATTACAGAAACTAAACCCCGAAAAACCTAGAAGTTGATTTAATATTACTTCTAAAAAGGACATTAAAGTCCTACAAAGCTGAGGACTGTTCTCCTTTGCTTGCACTCTTTGTATACTCCCATAATCCGGAAATAGTGAGTGACTGCTGACTCATGTGACAACAACATTAAGCAGCGACAACAACTTTAACAACCTTAACTGCTGGCTCCAGCCTTAACAAATTGCCAGTGCTATGAAAAATAAAACATCCAAGGAGCTATTTAATGAAAGGAAACGGTGGGAAATAACTGGAGAAGTAATGCATGAAAATATCTAGTGTAGGACGGTGTGCATGTGCGCCTTACTAGCACTAAATAAGCACTTTTAAAACTACTCATATTATGAGCCCTCTTGAGCTAGGGCCACCCTTGAGGTGACCCCACTCTAAGGTTGCCCCCCACTTTTCAAACGGTTCATAAGCCTATGATTCAAGGCCAATGTTGCATATTATTCAAATTCTTGGGTCATGATCATTACTATGACACCAAATCTAAGACTGTGTCTTGTTTCGTTCAAAAGTTACAGACACAAACAATTCAACAGGCGACCTTTGGTGACCTATGATCAGGGACGGTGGATTCCATTTTCGAGCGGGTATGCAAAATTTTCAGGAGGGGGGCACCTATGCTATCCAGAGCGGGCGCCTATTTGCTCTCTATGGGGCAGCAGCTTTGATGTCAAGGGGCGCCATTCACACGTGAAAGTGTCTATATTTCACACAGAGTGTCCTACCTCTTCAGGTAGGGGGTGTTTAGGCCTTATGTTCTCTTGATCGGCCGGGGGTGTCGAAAAAATCCAGGGGGTGATCCAGATCTAGCTTTACTAGAAGCCAAATTACACATATTTTTTGTCAGCCTCATTTTAGAAGAACCGAATCGCCTTACATGGGTTTAGAGAAGACGTCATAACTCGTTGACCTGACCTGACCTGATGTGAATTTTTGGTCATAGGTTTTCAAATTGATAACCGTAGAGGAATGCAAAGCAATGAGCGTCTTATTTTAATCGACTCGGAATTATTTGCAAAAATCCGAAGGCGGTAGATCGAGCTCCAGGCGGAGAGGGATTAATATTTTTAGGAGTGACACAAACACCACCATATCTAGGCACAATATTTCACCTGTGGGTAGACTCTGCCTGTTCATGATTCAGGAAAAAAACAATGACACTAACTGCAGACTAGAGTGCATCAACAAGTTGCGAGGCACCACCAGCGAAGCCGCTACCTTTGCTGCGGCAATGGTGGATGAAGTCGGCGGCGATGTAGAACCACTTCTCGATGCGGCACCAGTCGGCGTCCAGCGCGCGCACGCCCAGGAAGCGGACAGGTAGGCCGCGCCGATCGTAGAACAGCGCGTCAGTGTCCACCACACAGGGCATGCCGGCACCCTGCGCCGCGTTCAGCACAGCCTTGACGCCCAGGTGTTGCAGAATGGTGACGTTGGTGGCCGTCCAGCTGTCAACGTCGGGTCAGTCTTAGGGAGCTGCGCGGTCACGCCCTGTCCTCGTGCCTCGATTCAGCACCGACAATAGATTCTACGTTCGTTAGATTTAAGGCACTCTTTTAAGGTGCCTGCTCTAATTTCTCTGTTAACTTTTTCATTGAGTTTAGTTCATTTCTGGGAAACTAATAACTCAGAACATTGATGCCTACATCACGTGAGGCTCACGGAACACATTTGTTTCCGTTGCAATAATCGTTAGGGATGCAGGTGGATATCAAGCTGCTACTTATGGGGGAGGGGAGCCAAATACAGTTTTATTCCGGCCAGGGGACTCGCAAGCCAGCCAAGAAGGCCTCCAAAATGAAATAAGAGAGATACGTAGAAACAAGGAGATATGTGCACCAGATCACAATTACAAAAAGACACCAAAGACACCGCTGGAAAGGCTATGGAGGCCCTTGATAAGTCCACCCCGCCCCCCAAACTCTATTCCTGGACCCCAATTGGAAAAGTTTGGCCAAGTTCCTGCTTATCTCACTGATAATGTCACGCCTCTTGGTTGCCGATTTGTATCAAGCATAGCGAAGGCGTAGGGCATAGTCTACTTTGGCCAACGTGCTGTAGCAAGTTCACGGATTTATACGACGCAAGTAATAACTGTTATATACTCGAAATGACATGATAAGTGGAACGTTGTGGAGTGTTGTGGAACGTTGTGGAACGTTGTGGAACGTTAAGTGGAACGTTGAACATGATAAGTGGAACGTAAGATGATAAGATACGAATGTTTTTCATTTTCACTAGTGGAGAAGTCCTCTATATTTATGTAACTGTTATATATGTACTAAACCTAAATCATATGTATGATTTTACAAGCGAAATTATATATATATATATATATATATATATATATATATATATACGACCAAACGTTGCGTATATAATGTATAGTAGGGACGGCGAATATCTTTGCTGAGTTTTAGGAAAAGTTAAAGTGTTATGACAGTGAGCTAAAGCCATGAGAGTGTGCTTGTCTCCTGGGTCGTTTCTATCTACATATGACCTTCACCCGGCCGGGGCTGTGTTGTGAGCTTGCCTGCCAAACGATTGTAAACCGCGGGGTGGCTGCCAGCGTCGGCCGTTCAACCGGTAAATTACCCGATGCTTTAGGGTTCTCTGTGCTGGGTTTCGGTACAAATTTAGAATGGCAAAACAAAAAACACTCCACCGTGAGTGGGGGTTTGCTTATTGGCACGTAGGACCGACGTAACGTTCGCGATATTCCTTTTCCTATGAGATTGGAGGACGGCGAGACACAGCTTCGTGAACGAACAGAGACGCTATTCATTGAGATGAAGGACAGTTTTCTTTCCGTTTGGTTATTTATATTATTATTATTATTATTATTATTATTATTATTATTATTATTATTATAGTATTATATGTATAACGTGAATGAGATTATTGTAACATGCCTTCACTAAATCAGGGGTACCTCGAGGAATTTGAGCGAAGGGAGTGGTAACACAAAAAACATAATTTTGACATATTTCACAGCAATTCTGCTCACACCTAGAATCTTCACATTTTATACAGATTAAGTATCAAGTATTAAGTACTGAAAACGGGCTGTTCCTGGAGCCAAAGCCAACTCTTACAAAGGCTCTGGCTCCGAGTAGCTGGGAACATTAGGTGGTTCCCACATGACTCAGCACAGGCTTCAAACCACTCTCTCGAGGAATTCACGCTACTCTTGCCCAACAAAAGCTACTCAACAATCCTAAGCGAGAACGACAGCTTCATATTGTACGGCCACATCAATGCTAAGCGGGCAAAGCACGTGTGCAAACGTTAACACTCTGAAACTCGTCTCATATGTAACAGCGTGTAACTTCGCTGACTGTTCAGGCACACGAAAAAATATGATCGCAGCGTGTCTATTTTAACGATATGGCTATACGCAACACCAGGGTGAGACAAGCGGGTGCAAGACGGATTCTACTGTTGTCCTCACCAGTCTCCGATGATGATGCCAGGGTACACCTCATCGTGAGGTTTGGAAGGAAAGGCGACCAGGCCGTAAGAGGGCGCCATTAGCATGTCGTGCAAGTCTTCCACAGCGACTGGCGACTTCACGTCCCTCCACGTTCTACTGCAGCGCAGAAACAATGCCCTTTTTCATATCACGTTCTCACGCCCTGACCTCGATCACACCTCGATTTGAGTACAATCTAAAAATCGAAGAGCATCGGGGCAGAGCAAGATGGCTAGGACAGGTTCTGCTGATGGAATAGTTTGTATCTCACTATTCTAAACCGCTAGTCAAGCCTAGTTATATGTGTCATTCCCTCACTAAAGCCCCGAAATAAAATCTGAATGAACTTCAACATTTATGCTCGGAGAATCAAATAAACCAAGCACGGTCATGCAGAAGTTTTAACGGGTTTGTTCGTGTCTTCCGTCGCATCGACGTAAAACTTATTTGTGCCGACCGTTTTCACGCAAAATGTTTGAGCCGGTGTGCACGAAATCCAGGTAAGACTTGACTTGAGTAATTAGGATCACTTTAACTAGCACATCACTGCTTTCTGAAGGCGTGCCCCGGCATCGACAATATCAGGTTTAAAATTCCATGCAGTATTTGGTGTACGACATAAGTCTAGGATTTAATTGCATAAGACCCGACACATGAAACGATTTCGGATGAAAAGTAATTCTAAAAACTTTATTTCAGTGGGCAGTCTTACTTACCATGTTTTACCCGCCCACAGAAAAGACTCAGTAACACGTTCTGCACCGACTCCGCACATATCTTTATTAGCTCTAACGGCAGATACGTTTTCCTTGAAATCACCACAGTACCCACCTGTGACTATACATGACGTAAATCCGCCACAGCCGTCACGGGCCGACAGCAGGCAGCACACGGCGGAGCGCCCTGTCACCACAGACATAGGCTCAGCCGGACCCTTTGAGATTCCCCTGCACGTGTGACCCCTCTGACCCCGCTGAGAAGGCAGTCGCCTCAGGCGTCAATCCGCGCGGAGCCAGGGGATCACACCACGGAGCGAGGTGTCCCAGCCTCGACTGCCGGGGGCGGAGCCGGAGCCGCCGTCCGCGCTGGCCGCAGCCCAGCGAGGAACCGGCTGGGTGCCGCCGCGTACCCCTCTCCGACCCAGCCGCTGATACAGAAGCAGATTGTCGTTTGCCGCACCGATTGCTTAGATTGAACTTGACCACGGGTTTCCGAGCACATTTTGCGTTTGAAGTTGGTAAATAAATGCTAGAAAGTGAGCTGCCGTTCTTAGTGTTCAGTGTGGCCCAGCTCTATAACCTGCATGTTGCTTAAAATTTTCAGCAATCAGACATGTTTATATCTGACTTGTTTTAGCTCTTTCCTCTGCGTCGGCGACGTATTTCGGTTGCTGGGCAGTGGTGGCATGATACAGAGGGTGACGCATCAGGACCCGGTTCTGACCCTGGCAAACTTGGCGGCAACACGCCGGCGTCAACAACAAAGCCGTCCAACAATGTCCCCTCTGGCAGCGGCGGTGACCCACCAGATCGCCAGTGGTCCAGAAGACATCATCTACCGTTTAAGGTGCCCCCCCTCCGAACCACGCGGGGTGGTCAGAGGTCGTATATGAAGGCTTTTGTGAAGCTGGTGAAAACGTCGAATGGCAGCACTCTCGTAGAGCACGCTAATAATTGGGCCAAAGTGACTATCTGACGCGATTCACTCCATAGGACTGAAATTGGTCTGGGATGAATGTTGGAAAAAAACTTTGAAAGTTGTTTTATTTTAAATTATGTGCCGCACGTGTGGGCCAGAGGCGGCCAATGAACCGAGCATGCGCCAGTGGCCATCCTGGCTACGCCTACCCTACGGCTGTCTTCGCACAACGCCATTAACAAAATTGGGGCCAACATGGTTAGAATGGACAGCATTACGAAACCAACGATCTGAAAAATAAAAGTAACATCAGCCTGCCTCCAATACGACTTAGATTTAGTGTAACTAACAATAACCACCGAAAAACCTCATACAATTTGTTGTCCCCGGCCCTGTTTATTTTTTTTCCCTGACGTCATCGCGCCCTGCCCTAATGTGCCGCTGTGTCGCGGCTGCGAGCCGCCCGCACGCCGCGCTCTTGCTTGCTGCGCCCCGGCGCGTTACCCGACCAATGTGTCATAGCTGTTTTAATCCCATCTGCTATGAACGTCTTGTCCATCCGTGTCTTTTTCTCCTCCTGGGAATACATGTATGACGGAAGATGTAGGGGCCCTACCTCGGGGGTACACTTGCGTGGCCGCTGACCTACTGAGGATTAAAGGCCCTGGTTTTAGTGTACGTAGTGTGTGCAATGTGTGTGTTGTACCAATATCCGTGTATGGATGGAAGAATCCAGCTATGCAACTGTGATTCAGGCGTTCACCATACCCTGTCCACCACACGTGTAAACATTAAACTTAATTTCAGACAGGAAAACTGTATGTTAAACACAGATCACCTTGTCATTCCAAAAGAAAGAAAAAGCCGCATTCTGACATCTTTCGGGTGGCGTAGTAGTTTGGGAAGGACATCAACCTTGATCGGGTAAGCCAATTCGGTGCCCCGACCGTCCTACTTCCAAAAGCAAACATACCTCCACTCGAAGATGGGTTGTTCCCTTTGTTCCCCTTTGGCTAAGCCCTATTCATTGCGTAGTTGCAATCCATTTAAGACAGATAGGTACAAACAGTTGAGTACTACACAGGCATTTTATACAGGTAAACGTCTTGTGATCGGCAGCGGTCGCTCAACAAGTGCACACATAGCCAACCACTTCTCAAGTGAGTGGGATGACAATGGAGAAAAGGCCCACCCAATTCTGAACCATGCTGCCTAAGACCACGAATATATCCCGGAGTCATTCGCTTCTATACAAGGCGCTAGTGAACACACGGCTTAAAGGGGAGTGTCCCACTTTTTATAACGTGTTTTGAACTGAGATAGCAGTTTTGTAGAGCGTGTGCAGGAATCACTTTTGGCATATTTAGTTTTACTCAAAGCTCTCTATATAAAATTTCCGCACACTTTAAACATCAAAATAAAGGGGCCTATTGGCTTATTTCAAACCCTAAAGGAATACCTTCTATATGGTTGCAACAATCTGATTGGTCCTTAGGCCTGAGCCCCGCCCACTAGCGGGAAATTTCATGCTAACCAGTGAGCCAGCTTGCGATATGCCCGTTTGAAGGTGCGGCGAAGATGGCGCAACACATGCGTTTCCTTCGGGCACAACTAGTCCAGCAATAAGCATTACAAGTCCAGCTATTTAGAGAATCAATCAGTCAATCAATTTTTATTTCATTTTCCATATAGACAGGTGAAGAGAAGCAAAGGAGAAGAATAGCAGATAAGAAACATGAGAAAGGCAGCAATAGTCATAAAGTAACGTAAAAGTGAGGTCGGTGAGTATGTTATGAGATCCGGACAAATAAACACAATGCTGGTCAGCAGAAATAACACAAAAAACAAAAAACACCGCAGAAAAGCAAAGAAGAAGAAACAATACAAAACAAAGTGAGCGATCAGATAATCCAAAACACGCCTAACAAAAAGAACAAAATGACAAAAACTGAACAAAATGACAAAAACTAACAAATTATAATTCTAAGTTAGTTTGAAGTCGGTGGGCCCACATATGAAGAAATAAGAAATACATCTGCCAAATTTAGGTACTTGATTAGTCTAATCATGCTTCTAAGCCTATTAACTTGAAATATCTGCAGAAAATAATACAAATGAAGAAAATCTCGGGCAAAAAATAAATTTTTTTGAGTGGTCTCAATATATTTTGCTTCAATTACCACTAACATCATTATAAATCACTACTGTGTGCTGTAACTAAGGTAAGTGCTTCCCTTCGTATTGATGTACGAATCAACTCTATTGTGATTGTGTTCCCGAATACAATACAGGAAGAAGAGCAGGCGGGTTGGGTAAGGTGCCAAGTATGTTGACGGGGATTGAATTTTCTGGCTTTGGGAATTGGGAATTAAGTGCTGTAATCCCATTAAAAGACAAGACCAGTGCCTATTTGTACTTATCACTTGGTCTTCCTGAGAAAGGCCGAGTGAAGACTCCAAGCGAGCTCGTCAAAGAAGCGAAGACAGCAGGTCATTATGGCTTCCAAGGATTTTCAACAATTGTAGGTTATGTAAGGTTAGCGAACAGTACTTGAAATACGATTCAAAGCTAGTCGAACTGTATATTGGATCTAATGCATTTGTATCTCACTTCAAAACTGATAATGAAATTACCAAATTCCCTTTAACATGTTAAGAGGTAGGCACTTTTCATTGCACTTTTTTATTTCCAGGGAGATTATTCTGTTAAGTAAGGTTACATTGATAACTTATTTATTTTATTTCACAATTCCTCCAATATTGAATGGGGAGGTCAAGAATGGTGCAGACTTTCCTGCACATGTCCTCTGCGGAGAAACTAATTCATATACCGGTCTGCAAAGTATGGTAGCAGGCCAGACAAGTCGCACCAGCCATCTAAAATTCTCACATCACCAGTCTCCAAAAATTTACACCATTCTGTCACATATCAGGGAGGAAAATTTACCCATTCCAACCCAAAAGTTGCAATGTTACCTCTATTATTAGTTAGTTAATTAAAACCTTTTTTATAAGGCCCTCTTCTGTGTCTTGATAACCATTCAGTCATTATTTGTTGGTTTAAGTGTCACCTTCCTCACACCAGTCTCACAAATTCACACGGGATTGATAAAACTTGCACCACTCACTCCTGTCTCCAAGAGCATTCACACCAACAAGATCTCATAAAAAATGCCATACCTTGCACACTGGTTCAGATAGATCGATATATTAAGGCTCACTCCTATGTCTTTATAACCATTTTGACATTATTTGTTTGGTTTCCAGTGTCACCTTCCTCGCCTAAGTCTCACAAATTCACACCAGGTTGATAACATTCGCACCACATGCTCCTGTCTCCAAGGGCACTCGCACCGACGAGATCTCGTTGAAAATGCCATACTTTGCACACTGGCAGATGGGTGTGAATTTTAGGTGGCTGACAATGTGGCTGAGAGTTTAGATGGCTGATGCAACTTCTCTGGCTTGCTGTCAGACTTTGCGGACTGGTGCACTTTACTATAGGGGAAAGTGTGTATTGCACCCCTAACTAATTGGGCCCCCTTATAACAAAGAAAGATAGTAGTGGAAGTTTGTTTTCGGCAGATTAATCCAGTTCCCCTACTCGCTCTGCCAGTCGTGTTTTAATTATCTCTTGCTGGTGCTTGTGTCCCTTCTAAGCTTGGTGTGAGTGGTGCAATTTTTAAAACATGTAAGATAGTATCTGGTACCAACAACATTCTGGTATGCGAGAAACAAGGATAAGAACAATTTAATGTTAAATTGTGTAATTTTGCCTGACTTGCAGTTCTCTCATCATAACATTGGTGTTTAACAATGGATAACCTTGGACCATTGTAAGCAAGAAGCTGAGCTTCAACAATCACTGACAGGAAAGTGTGTAAATGCTGGCCTCTGCCATTTTTTGGTTAAAAGGTGGTCAAAGTTGCACTAGTGTTATTTACATTTGTGCTAAGTAATTAGACTCTCATTTATTCATTCCACAGACAAAACTCGAGACCAATATGAACATCTTTAGGCTACACAAGGTATTTTAGAAAGTGTTTCGGCACTAAGGTCACTTAAATTATAGCCCTCCTTTATATGCAATGTACATGGTAGACTCTCCTCCAAGAATGGTTTTGACAAGAACATCAGGTCAACACATTTCCTATTGAATAACATAAATTTTTTGGTAGTTGACTAAATTTGCTCCAATGGAGCAAAGCTGCACAGATTTACAGTTCCAAATTTACAGAGGAGATTAGGTGGGTAACAAAGAGAAATGCTTATTTGTTCTGCCTAAAAATTCTTCCTTTCTGGTAAGGGTCAGTGCATTTTGTCCCTTGTTTGGTGCAAAATTCTCACCACTACCACCATTCCTGGGGAACCCTTGCAACAATGAGATCTTGTTAAATATGCCACACTCCATGACATGCCATACTTCAGATGGTAATCCTGACAAAAGTCACACCAGCTACCTAGAATAATTGTGATGCCAAGTACCCAAAATTGTCTGCACATGTGGAAGAAAAATAGTGCTGCTTGGAGTGGGTTTTATTGGTATTTGCATACATTTTTGGTTATATTTTTTCTCCAGGGCCATCCACTGTAAAGGCCATGGTTGATGTATAGTGACTTACTGCAGGATGGAATGTTTTGTTCCTTTTTTAATATGGTGTATGTAGAACAGCAAGCTGATCATAACCTTAGAATTGGTCCTATCCAATGTCCTATTTAGCCCCAGCCTCCGTGAGATTGTGATTGTTTTAAACTCCACATACGCTCCTCTCTTTTCTTCCTCTCTACATACATCTCCTCTCTTTTCTTTCACTCTTCCTCACTGGCAACGGGTCTTGTGATCACTCTTGCATTGTAAGGAACCTATATATGAAATGAATGAGTATGGAGGGAAACGTCCTTTATATCCCCAAATCATTGATTCTGTCAAATTAAAATGTCAAGTGAGGTTTTCTTTGTGGTATGCCATATTGCGTTCAGTTCAAAACTCACTAGAGCCTTATATTCCAGGTTTCCTGCCAGACCTGCCATAAGGAAGAAGTGGATGGCCGCGTCTAAAACAACAAAGGTGCTTGCCACCTACGGCATATGTCGCCAACACTTCAAACCGAGTGAACCCTAACCTCACCGTTTGAAGTCAACTGCAATCCCATCAATCATGGTCAGTATGAAATGTATTCCCCTGAACTTACAAGTTTTTGTAAAATAATTCCGTTTTTGCTTGTTGAATATTCGTTTGTGCAGTACTTCCTGTGCTGCTCTCCGTGGGTATCCTACAATCTCATCTATCCAGTGCGGAGGATGTTGTGATGCAAGTTTGGTGTTTGTTGTGTACATCTGCTGGATGTTATCCTCTTTTGGCAACCCCTCTTGATGCAGTCATGCAGTCTGTTTTGGTAGCTTACGCTCCATCACATTTAATTACATTATTTACATATGGAATCAGGTTGCCATTAGACCCCCAATTCATGTTTTGTGTGTCGTGCTTCACTTTGTCATGTCTCATCCTTGTATCGTGCACATTTTTCATAACCCCACCAGTGTGGCTCCTGTGTCAACTGGAAGTGAAAAGAATGCATTGCATTCTTACTACTCTGCCATTTACCGTATGATCTGCAGCTAGCTCCCCGCTGAGCCAGCTGGAGAGGCGGAGCACTCCATGCTGCCGGTGCCGGTGTCATGCCGTGGAGCCTGCTGGATCGACTGCCGACCCCCCTGTACACCGGCTCTCAGCCTGTCGAGGGCATCAGCTGCCGGTCGCTTCAGGGCTCGGGCTGGCAGTCAGCCTTCCTGGACACCGGTTACCCGGCCCGTCCAGGACTCCGACGAAGAATCATTTGCTGGGTATGTATCCCAGCAAAAATATTCTTATTTACGAAAAATCCTCTCGAGTGCACTATAAGCCTGGTCTGTTGATTTCCATATATTCCTATAGCACCATTTGCTTCTCGTGCTACACTGAAAATAATTTCAGTGCTGCTGTTAACCATTTGACTTGACATGGTCACGCATTTTGTCATTCCGCTTGCAATGACAGAGAGAGGGCTCCAATAACGCATAGTTTTGCTTCATTTGCTCTAGTTTTACAAATTAAGAACTAAAATGAAATCTCGATTGCCCGTTTTATCACTATGTTGCTTTCATTGATCTCGGCTGCCCTAATTTTTTCTACCTGACCTGAAAATGTTCTGGTATTGCTATTCTCCGCCGCATCAAGCCCGGCATGTCCTAGCATTGGGGTCTCCCATGGCAGTGCTTTACCCTCAATTTAATGGGGACATCATCGGAACGAGTTTTTCCCGTTATTAGCATCTGTCATGCACCTTAAATCTAATACACCATCTGTCATGCATATTTTTAGTTTCGTTTACTGCGCAGTTATTGACAGAGTCTCAAAACATGCTTAAGTAGACCCAAATGACCTCACAGAGGTCACAGGTCAAAACAAGCTTTAGTATACAGAAAAGGAAACATTTTTCACGGCAAATTTGCGCTTTCCCCACGCGATTCCAATGGAGAGGTCATGACTCATTATTACCTGAACTTAGGTCAACAATATAAAAATACCGGAAACATAGTTTGTAGCCCCCGGTGCGCCCAGTAGCATTATATGAAAAAGGTTGCAAATTGATAAATTCACGCTAACAATCCGAGTTCCGGAGTTATGTAATCCCAAACATTTTTTTAGAGTGAGGTTACTTGACCTGGCATAGTGACCTGCCCCGCCATAACCCGGGATTTCCATTTTTAGGGGAAAGTTGCCGACTTGATTAATTATAAGCTGTACCAAGTACGGTGGCGCTTTTGGCGCCGCCGTTTTTACGCAACGACGAAAAATATGTAGAGGGTTAGTCAGCACCCTTCCGCCCCACTGGGAGGTTAAAAAAGTGAAAATTCGTTGCTGAAACGCCTCGAAATGACAGCTTTTTGTACGATTGCCCTTATATTTGTGTTTTTAAGGCCGGGGGTGGCCCGAGTGGCTTCGTTGCCAGTCTACGGATCGGATAGCATGGATTAACGTGGGTTCAATCCCCACGGCGGAAACCGCCTTCGTGTCCGATCTAACCTGGTGGAGGGGATCTTAAACACCCACGCCAACACTCCCCTGTAATTGGGCAATGTGCCTGTTGGGAGTGGCACTAATAAAAAATAAAAATAAGTAGAACGAGTATAAAAAAGTATTGTAACGCGCACCCTAATGCACATATGTTAAAGCTTGGGTAAACTAAACCGATGGAAAGGATCAACTTGGAACCAATCATCAGATTTTATTCTAGTGTTTGACGCGCTATTATAGTTTTACCAAGAAACAATTGCCTTTCAGAGAGGAGCCGGCCCGGAGGTCAAGTACTCGTATGACGTCTGGCATGCAGAGCAAAAACCTTGCCCCCCGTCTGCGGCAACGTTAGCTTCCTCAAGCTCTGCCTGCAAACCTCTCCTACGGTGGATCACCCCGGTCAAGAACCACTTCTGGTGGTGTGTGCTGCAGCACTCAGAGGGATCCGTCGAGAATTTCCACGTAAGAACCGGCATCTCTAACCAGGTAGCCTTACTTTCAATATGTAGCAACAAAGATAAATGTTACCTGTGTGAAGGCCTGTCCAAGTTAGTCGGACGATGGAGCTTTTAGAAACTATACTTTGACTGAATGGGACATCTCATCTATAATACCTGGCCACATTTTCACATGCGAACTAATATGTTGTGGACCAAGGGAAGAAATATATTTAAAAAGTAAGTCCACCCCTTTTGCCCTTTTGAAAGGTCTTACCA